>JARFJB010001976.1:6662500-7047500 GCA_036346205.1 Vesta saturnalis
TTTGTTTGGTACGTTGAAACTCGAGAAATGTAGGGCTTGTTAAGGACGAATGCATATTTTTAAAATTAAGATGTCTTTTGAAAAATGGGGGTTGATTGCGGGAGTAAATATAGTTAGTTTGAAATCGGGGGAAAAGGTAGTTACAGTGTGGCGGAGCCAGATCGATTTGGTCAATTAAATGCCTTCATTGTAAACAGTTGGTCTTTAAAATATTTCTTGCGTGTACATTTTCTTTTGAATTAGCCAACGCTAATTTGTCTTTTCTTTCGGGTGTTAATTTTAATGTTTTTCAAACATTAATATATAAATAACAGTCACACTTTTTTAAGTTAAACTGCGTATGTTAACAATTTGTGTCTGTGATCAGTTAAAGGAATATATATATATATATATATATATATATATATATATATATATATATATATATATATATATATAAGTGCTAGTCAAAAGTCCCTCCCCTTGTATCTTTTGAACGGTTTTGCTTATACTAATGAAATTTGAGGGTGAATATAAACGGATATAAGCTTCTCAACTAGTCATGACAAGTGACGTAATAGTCATATATGACGTCACAGGGCCACAGTGACAAATAATTTTAAATAGTACCTTCAGTCATACTAATTTTGTTAGGGTTTAGGTTGATTTTGATAGAAAAATTAAATAAATACTAAAGTCTGTAAAGTCTGCCTCTGGTTAATTGTCAAAAAAGTTGACGTTTTTTAATTCTCTCGTTGTTTTTACTTTGATAAGTTTTTATACCTTGACTATTCAGTTTAATTATTCTTTAACGCGACGTTTAAGTGTCTACATAGACAAAATGGTACGTACGGTAGCCGACAAAGTAGCAGCTATCTTAATAATTGGTGAATATAGAAACAATTTCCATGCAGCGGAATTTCTTTTTAATGAGAGGTACCCCGATCGCCCTATATCGAGGACTTATTTGAGGGAACTTCTTCAGAAGTTTGAAGCAACCGGTAGTGTTCAAGATGTCAAACGATCGGGTCGACCAACAATTAGTGACGACAAAAAATCGACATAATTGCAGAAATGGTAGTACATCCTACTTCTTCTACAGCCCAAGTTGCGTCTAACTGTTAAGTCAGTCAAAGGACAGTACATAGGGTGTTGGCTAAAACAAATTTCATCTATACAACTTAAAAATGGTGCACCAACTTTAGATGATGACCCTGACCGAAGATTAGAATTCTGTAAAATATGTCCAATCAAATTATCCAACACCCAGACTACATAAAATCAATTTGTTTTAGTGACGAAAGTACTTTCTTCCTCAATGGAAACGATAACACACAAAATGTGAGATATTGGAGTGACACAAATCCTCAAATCTTTCGTGAAAACATACTCAATTTCCAGAAAAAGTAAATGTTTGGGCAGGTATTTTGGGAAACCACATAGTTAGACCTGTTTTTCTCAATGCTAACTTAACCGGTGAAGTGTATCTGGATATGTTACAAAACGCGAACCGTTAATTCTTGAAATTTTGGAAAATAATCTAGATAAATTCGGCAACTTGGAAGTAACGTTCCAACAAGACGGTGCTCCTGCACACTATTATGGTGCAGTAAGACGTTACTTGGATGAAGAATATCGTGGCAGATGGATTGAACGACGAGATCCGATAGAATGGTCAGCTCGGTCACCAGACCTGACACCATTAGATTTTTTCTGTGGGGTACTTAAAATCTAAGGTTTACGCTACAGCACCTGGCAGTATGCACATTTTGAAACAAAGAATTGTTGAAGAATGTAGAGCAATTTCCGCAGACACATTTGAACTAGTACGACAAGAGTTTAGCAATAGGATGCATTACTGTCAGGAATTAAGTAGAGCACATTTCCAACATTTACTATAAGAATTGGTCCTTGAATCTTGATTAATTAAATGCCAAACTATAATTTTAGTGTTTATTTAATTTTTCTATCAAAATCAACCTAAACCCTAACAAAATAAGTGTTACTGAATAGGTAATTTTAATTTTCAACTTTCAAACGAGATGTCACTTGCCATAAGGTACTATTTAAAATTATTGGTCACTGTGGCCCTGTGACGTCATATATGACTATTACGTCACTTGTCATGACTAGTTGAGAAGCTTATATCCATTTATATTCACCCTCCAAATTTCATTCCTATAAGTAAAACCGTCAAAAGATACAAGGGAGGAAGGAGTTTTGACTAGCACTGTATATGTATATGTATATATATATATATATATATATATATATATATATATATATATATATATATATATATATACACACACCTATATTCAAGTGTAAGTAGGCATTTTAATATAAATTAAGGCTGACAGTAAATCATTCTATATAACGTATTAAACATCGAGCACTGCCTTACAAATGTACCTCATTCGCAGACGGCCTCATTAAGTTGAAATCTGCTAAAATAAGACAAGACTCCCCCACTCTTGTATTTGTGTGAATTAGCATTGTTGTTTGTTGTTTATATTTATATTTGTGAAGAGGTGGGCGTGGGCGAACGGGTACAGGATAATCCTCGCTTACTAATTGTAATGGGCAATTTCCAAGTGGTTACATACTCTCGGTTCCAAATTACATTAAACACCTGGAATTTTATTTTTATTGACTTTATTGTTGTATAGATGAATGTGTAACCTGAGAAAGGGGTACTGTATTTTTCTAACGCACTCAAAAATGAACATTGGTCACGATGTTATGACTTACCTTGTAAGGTTTTGTTTAATGAGTTTTTTGTGTCAGTTTGTTAAGTAGAATTGTTTGCCTGCGAACTAATTTCTCTTTATATGTAATTTATTGTAACTGTACGTATGTATTTTGTCTATTTTCTTTGTCCTTGCCTTTACCTTATTATCACCTGTGCAATTTTACTGTTGTATTTTATATGTACCGTAATTTGCCTTATTGTTTTATGTGCTTATTTACTTAAAGACCGGCATGATTCGTTTTAAAGGGCCACGTTTGATATTACGATTTTTATTCTGATTATTTATGACACAATTGTGGATGTGACTACATGATTTTTTTGTTTATGTGTAACTAAAGTGCTCTTTATTTATTTTTCTCTTAATGTTATAATTTTGTACGCACTTTAAACTGATTTAATGGGTTGTGTTATATATTTAACCCTTTCATTGTTTTTTTTTGTGTGATTTGATTTATTAATGTACTTGTGCAATTACTTATGAATAGTGGGCTTTATTGGTGGTTCTTTGTCACAATAGTACATTAAGCGGGTTCCATTGCGCAAAGCTCGTTAATTTTAATTTGAGTAGTTTCATTGTTTACCTGCCCCACATGATGCAACACTTAACCTCGTCCAGCCTATCTTAGTCAAATAGCACAACGTACTTAGCACTAGAGGGCCAATTCGTTTGATCAGATTTGAGGTTTGCGAGTAATTAACTATCAGATTGGTAAATAAATTATAATGTTTTAATTATTGCCAGAAAAGTCAAAGTAAGGCAAGCATTTAATTTGAGTAATAGTAACATTATTGTCAGTAAAGTCAAGATAAATCACTTAGCGATTGTTTTGTTCTTGAATTTGCATTATTGCAAATAAGTTCAACTTACACTTTTGAAGATAGGGTACCTGGGGGACGCTACAAGATAAAATCCAATCCAATTTTTTTTATTTCACTAAAAAGTACAATATTCATTTTGTACAAAATATGTATGATACAGATAGCGACATAAATGTAAGGTTTCCAAACAAGTAGTGAACTGCAAATAAATGACTGAACATAAAGCTAAAAACGGCTGGAGATAACATTTTGTTTTATTCGTACAAAATTCTCGAAAATTGCCATTACTAATGAAAGAAATAACTATTTTGCGGTTATATAATGTTTAACAGGAAACTAATCCATGCATAGGTAGGTTTGCTATAATTTCTGGGTCTTTGTTTTAACTGGGTTTTTTTTATTAGTAATAAACAAAATATACTAATTGCATAGCAATTTCTTCATTTTTTTTAGTGTAAATTGGCAGTAACCTTTATATATTATTAAGAGTCCTCTAAGTTACCTAGGCTATAGTCCAGCAACGGAGCCTTGTAAATCAAACAAATTGGAAGTGCCTTGCCTTCCATTCGCTAACACAAAAATCCCACACAATTGACAAGGGACATGCTTAAATCTCGAACTGTTCAGGCTGATCCCAGCCATATGGGAAGTTTTATCTACACATACTCAATGTAACTTGTTTGGATTTGTTTATCACTTAACTATAATTTTCTTTGCTTATATATTTTGATCTCCCTTTTGAAATAAAGTATACAGGGTGTTTAGAAGTGATAGTAAAATTTTTTTATCGAAAATTAAGAGGGAGTCTTTCATATCAAAATGTTTCCTGAGCCCGCTCCAATGAGTCAGGCACCTTCACAGGGGAAGCAAAAAAAAACGTTTCCATGTATTTTCTCAAAATTAAAGAATCAGACAAATATAATTTTTAACAGTAGAAAAAATGATAAAAAATATGGGCTGGTTGTCCTAATTTGTTTCAAAAGTTTTTCAGCTCTTTAGATTTTGCCATAAAACTTATATTTTTTCTATAATAAAATAAAATACACCAACACATGTAGCGCAAATTTTATTTTCAATTAAAAAATATTTGTATGTCGCCATCCTGTAGTGTCAACAACTTTTTGACAACACAAGATTGTTTAAATTTGGTGTTCTGTTTATTGGTATATCTTATACTGGTATTGTCATTTTACTTTGTTATGTTTTAGATATTTTTCAGTTTATTAAAAACTACCAGTTTTGGAGAAAATCTAAATAATTCATAATAATCAAATGATCGGTTATTTAAAAAAAAAAAGATTAATCGATACCTTTGCGTATCCCTAATCACAGGGGTTGCTTGTATCACCCCTTTCTAATAATTTTAACAAAATAAATAAAAACCTTATTTTTTGTTCCCCCTTTGAAGGCGCTTAACTGATCAGAGAAGGCTTGGTGGAAACATTTTTATATCGTCGGCTTACTATCTTCTTCTATGTCTAAAAATAGCGATTTTACAGGGGACGTTAAAAACAATTCTCTGGTCGTGATAAGTGAAAGGCAATGTTATCAAAATACTAAACAAAATTTATTGTAACGGAACAGAATACACATAATTCTTGGTTTTTCTATATAAAAAAGGGTTTAGAAGGTATGGCACCAAAAAAACAATAAACTAAGATAGACATAGAAGTTTTTGCAATAATAAACTAATCAACAACGTATGGCAAATTATCATAACACAGGTAAAAATCAGAAGGAATCACACGTTTGAGTTGCTCGAGAGGATCATATTTACTTTTTTTAATTGCCGGCTGTTTTTTACACAACGGATCTACATCACCAACTCAGTAGTTTCTCGTTGCTGTCTCTTTTCCAGAATTTTCCACTCCTGTGGGAATCTTAGTAGAAAGGGGCAGAATAGGACAAATGGAGTGGGGAAAGCATGCCCACGTAGTCGTGCCCATTTCCCACCCCTATTTTGACGGCTTCTCTTCGAGGGTCTTTTTCAACCCCTTGACGGTATTGTCATCCCCTAACTAGTGACCTTTGGTTGTCTTTGCGGGTCGACTTTTTTTACGGGGCGTTTTTCAACCCTTGAAGCCGTTTGTTACCCATAATTGATGTCCTTTTGATTGCATTAAGAGCAGTCCGTATTTCCCGCCCCTTTTTGACGGCTTCTTTTCGGGGGCCATTTTCAACCACCTGATTGAATTTTCACCCCGTGATGGCATTTTCACCTCTAATTAGCGTCCTTTTGGCTGTATTAAGAGCCTTTTTGGCAGTTCAGCCTGTGGAGGGTAGGCAAATGCGCACGCATAGCGGTCTGATCGGCTGTTCTAGGGACAGACCACTCCCCTTTCACCTGATTGATCATGCGTGAATTCGCCCCTCTGGTTTTTGATTGGTCCTTAGCCCCCACCCAGCCTCTGAGCTCTGATTTGAGGCCTAAGGTCCTGCATTCTGATTGGTTGCGGCGGAAAATTTTCTCATAAGGCAAGTACAGGAACTGGTGTTAGTTTGCGCCCTCTTGTCGTGACCCCCTCGCCTGGAAATAGTATTCTAATAAGGGGGCCCTAATTCTAACTTGTAAGACAGCTATAAGAGCTTGTGTTAGGGTCTGCGCCCTCTTGTCGTGGCCCCCATGGCTGGAAATACTATTATAAGGTAGCCCTAATGCTGTCATAAGACAGAATTTGAATTTTTTTTCGGCGACATCTAGTGGTGTATGTACTAATGAATATTTTCTGTAATAAAAGGTGGTGCTACCTAGTGGTGTTTTTTTAAACTAGCGAATTGTTTTCTGTAATTAAGGTGGTGGTGCTCGTCTCTCTCCCCCCTCTCTCTTTCGTCTCAAATCTCGGTTTTGATGATAAAAGCACTATAAAAGGTAGAATATATCTGTGAGCGTAGATTTTTCATTTGGTATTTAAACGACGATAGTAACAGAGGGACCTTTAGTATAGTTTAGCGTTTTGAGATGGAGGGTCAGTTTAAATATCCCTTTTCGGCAATAGTTGCGGGACCATCGGGTTGTGGGAAATCGTATTTTATCGTGGATTTTATAAAAATATCGAAACTGTCTGCGATACAGCTTTTGAAAAATTATCTGGTTTTACAGCGAGTGACAACCGTTATTCAAAGATCTCTCAGTGGAATTTCAGAAGGCTTTACCTGATATGGAGCAGTTTGACGGTGAAAAATCGGTCTTAATAATTGACGATCTAATGCGCGAAACTAACGGTTCGGTGGTTGATATTTTTACAAAGGGTTGTCACCATGGAAACCTAAGTGTTTTTCTTGACGCAAAACATTACACCAAGGACGTGGACAGCGAGATATCTCTCTCAACGCTCATTACATAATTTTGTTTAAGAATCCGCGTAACAGAGCTCAGATACAACATTTAGCAAGACAGATTTCACATGACAACCCGACATTTTTATAGGCTGCGTACCAGGATAACCACTTCAAACCCGCACGGATATTTATTGTTTGATTTAAAACAGAATACACCAGATGTGCTACGCTATAGAACAAACATATTCGGGCCTCAAGGTATTTGCTAAGTATATATAGCGAAAAAAGAGTTTAAAACTCAGTCATAAAGATTATATCATATATGATGGTTGACGCTTTAATCGAAAACACCGATATCCTGCACGCATTAGCCAGTAAGTAAAAGTCAACGTGACGCTTTATTGAAATGCCTGGATAGTACGCAGGTGGAATGTATCTGTGAGTGTGCACATAACATTTTAAAAGGTCGTGTACCTCTGTCAGCAGCTGATCAAAAGCAGCGACTCTCTCAACATAAGCACAGTTTAAGACGGCTGGTACAGAGAGGAATCTATAAAAAAAGAAGAAACCGTTTTTTGTACAGAAGGGCGGCGCATTTCTACCACTACTCGTAGGACCATTACTTGGTGGTGTTCTGGGATCACAATCTGAAGAAGATGATTATTCTACCTCTGATTTTAGCAGTGCGACCTACAGGGGAAGAGAATTTGTTAGAGAAGAAATTAAAAAAGGTTGCATTACATTTTCAACACAACGAGAAAATTATTTATATTGAGGATGGATGGTATTTGTTACGTTTCGCCCCGGGGAATTATACCAACATAGAAAAAATTGCCAACTAGCTAATAAGTAAATCGTTAACAATCGAATACCATAATCTAACTAAGCGTATCACTACGAAATTAAAAACCTCCCTCTCACTATTGGGATTCTCACAACGTTTAGCCTTACAGTTGGGTTATCATCAGAGGAACCAATACCACCGCATCCCGCTAGTATATGGATAGGATTACCAACGCAGATATTTGTTTATTGCGACATCGTTGAATCGCAAAGTGTGCGTGATGTTTTATCTCCGCTTATACGTACAATAAATATTACTTCAGAAAACTACGCTTACGGGGGTCATAAAAATGTAATTTTTCCTCCTGCACATTACATGCCAGTTTGTCCTTATCAACAATATATGAATCAACCCGGTAACGGTATCGGCTCCATCTACAGAGGCGCACCATATCAACGTGGACATGGTGTAGGGAGCTGGCTAGTTGGTATACTTAAGAAGTATAATACCGTTGCTTAAGTCTTGTGCAAAGGCTATTGGAAAAGATGCTCTTAGAACGGTGGCAATATTTTTGGTGTCTGCCCGACAATAATCAATCTCTACCGTAAGCTGTTGCTAAGAAGAAACCTACTTACGACGATATATTTTCAAGATAATAATGGCTATTCTACATGCCCAAAATGTGAATGCGTCAAGTCCGAATTGGATTTGTTCGTTTAACCGTCGACGCAGACAAGTATCGAGAGTGGTGAATGGATATTTTACAAGCCCTTATCAGCTCTTAGTGTTGACGCCCCAATAGAGTTTGTAGTTCCCGGAAAGGGAAAGATTACATAGATTTAAGCCAGACCATGTTGTACATCACAGCTAAAGTTCTAAAGCAAGACGATACAGCACTTACTGACGCGGATGTTGTAACACCGGTAAACAATTGGATGCATTCGCTTTTCTCACAAGTGGTTTACTTAAATCAGAAGATGGTGTCACAATCAAACAACACCTACGCCTACCGCTGATATATCGAAACGTTGCTAAATTATGGAAAGGAGGCCAAGAGTTCACATCTAGGTTGCACCTTATAACACAATGACACAGCCGGACAGCTGAATACACTGGGACACGCAAATAACGTTTGAGGTTGAGATGGTTGCCCACGTGCACTCGTATTTGTTTAATCAAGAAAAGTTTCTCATAAGCGGTATTGAATTAAAGGCTAAATTTGTAAGACATTTAGTCTAATGGTGGCGCACGGTTCAACTTGCAAGACGAGAATTATGGACGTATGCGAATCAACCCCACCATTTTAATGGCACACGCTAAAGCTTTAGAAACAACTGCTGCAAAATATCCTGTTACAAGGACCGACGTAAAAGTGTTAACTATACCTACAGGCATACAGTGAAAATCATTGGATAAAGTTTTCCTGGATTAGTTACCTAAACGATACATCGTAGGTTTTGTCGCAAACAAAGTGTTCATATAAGTAAAATTTTGCGATGCGATGCTTTCAACGAAGGCAGTTTCAACGACCTCCACCTCTCTACCTTTTCAAGGTCTCCCTACCACACCAGTGTAACCATTACGGAAGCTGGACACGTGGTGCCACCATTTAATACAGAGGAGGTATAATAAATAATACAGAAGACATTTTTTCCAAGATATTTTTTATTAATATAAGCATGTTATTTGTTATACACATAAAATACATTTCTTTCTTTATTAGACACAAAATACAACTCTTTCTTTATTTCTACCTGGAGTATGTTTTAAACTATCTAGTTTAATTCTATTTTATAATTTATATCTATTTGTGTTTTCTTCTAAATTCTTTTCTAACCAGTAATTAGATAAATACAAGACATTCATATTTTCTATTTGCAGTACATATCGAGTTTTATTTCTAACTAGTTCTATTCCTTCGGGTAATGTTTCTAATCTTTTACAATCTCCCACCTTAATTCTGCCTTTAATTTCCTGCAAATGAATTTCGTTAACTCGATTCATGTCTGGTTGCAAAATGGTCCTTGTTCCAAATTCTTTAAGGCATTGGAATGGACTACAATATTACCTATCTTGGCGAATGTATGTCCCTTAAAAGTGCTTGTTCCGTTTGCAGTAAAGGTAATAAAAGATTCCTGGTTTACTAAAGATACTATCTCCATCCTATTGTAACGTATAAAAATAAACCCTTTGCTTGTTAGTTGTTTTCTATCGACATTTAAAACATATTTTCAAAATAGCCTCTTATAAAGTAAACTGCATTTGCACCATCCTCTTCCGCAAGTGCTCCAACTTGTGGGTATTTTCTTTTATTATTAACAACAAAGGCAGACATTTTATAAATTCCAAACATATCTAGATTACTCCAATAAGATTTAAAATACATAATAATATGTTCTTTAAGCTCTTCCATTTTATATTCTTTTTCCAACAGGTTGTTGTATCTTCTTTTATGCTGTTGGTCCGTTCTATATATTCTAATTTTCGATTCTTTAAGGATACCTCCTCCAGCTTCAATTTCGCTTCTTAGTGGACAGCACATAAGTTTCCGAGAGGGGTTCTATTTCCTTAAACGGTTGTGATTTTAGTTTACTAATAATATTACTTTTTTCTTAAAACTTGTGGTGCTAAATTGTTTGTTTTTACAAGTTCATTTTCCTCTATGTTAATTTCCTCTGGTATTGTAGAGAATGGTGTTCCAGCTCTTGAGAAATAGGTGTCTCCAGCCTTAATAAAAAACTGTTCATTATATTGATCTGGAATATTGCCTGCCTTGAAAGTAGCACATTGATCTTTTTTCGGGCTATATAAACGCAGATTGTTGTCATTGAAGACATCATGGAAAATTTTCGTAGATCGTGTGCGGTATTATTCATTTTACAGTTTTGCAAATATTCTTGATATAAGGACTGTTGAGAATTCGAAATGGACTCCAACTATTGTTTTCATAATAACGTTTCTCATTCTCAAATCTTAAGCTTTTCCTTTTGCCTTCTTAGATGTGAACAGGCGATCTATCTGTTTGAAAAGTTTTTGCCCCAATTCTGTAAACTGCAACTACCAATGCAGTGTATTTATGAACATAGTTTTGCATACCCTAACATGGATACCATTTTTCTCAAGTAACAAACAAAAGTTTACATCTATGTGATACCTCATTCATCTGATTTTTCTTGTCTTTGGGAGGAACGGTTTCTACATATACTTTCCTGTGTTACCAATCCATTTTGTGAAAAATTTTTTCAAATATATTCTGTCTGTCTTCCTCAGTGAAAGTTTCACATTTAATTTTTGTATCTCGTGCACTCCGTTTATAATTACATCCAACTTTAATTTCATGAGCCTGCCAATCTTTGTTTGCCACCATTTTCCATTTTCATCTCTAGACATAACTTCTTTCTTTTTTAGATTTATTGATATTTATTATCTAGGTAGTTGCATTTGGTTTTTCGTTTTCTCCCTCTCCTACAGTTTTCTACCGTGTTGAATATTTACCACACAAAGCACTCTTTAATGTTACATGATTATACTACGCATTACATATGACAGACATAGAAGTTTTGTTTTTGAAATAAGATGGTGGCGACATATAAAAGGTACTGAAAAACACCACTAGGTGGTGCTAAAAATCACGCTAGACTTACAAGGGTTTGCAGGACCATGTGTCCACGCTGTAAGAGTGAGAATTAGTCAAAAACTGCAAGGCGTCCGAAAAAAAGACTTAGATTTTGATAGTAAGCCGACAATATGATAAAAACACCTTTATCTTTTCAAGGAATCGCCTCCTACAATTTTTCACAATCATTTTCAAACAGCCTGGATTTTGGTGTGAGATGCTTCTATATTTTTTGTACCAACATTTAAAAACCTAGTTACCTCTTAGTGGTCCTCCATTTTAACGTCAAGATAATAAATATTCATAACACTTACTCTAATAAGTTCTACCACAACTCGCTTACCTTCTTGCAATGTATGGTAATTTGTGTAAATGGTAGATAAATACAGTGAACAGGTTATAGTTTGCAGGCCAGATGTTGAAGGAAAGATAAATATATACATACATATTTGTACCTGCTTCAAACACATTAGGTATAAGACAAAAGTAGTAACTGAGAGCGGTTGTAATGGATTTTTGTTGATAATACAACAAAAGTCGAGTGAATGATTCATTCCAAAATGGAGTCGGACAAATAAATGCAGTTCAACAATATCACGATTAACCAAGAGTAGACCCAGCATTCCTTGTCATTTTATAAGGAATTGTTTTGCTCCAAGATAACATAACTTTCTGGCAGCGACATAGGCACACATTTCCGGAAGGATTATGGTTATTAATAATGTCAAAAACAGTATGTGCACCTCCGGTTAATAAACAGATAAAATATGAATTTTCAAATTTTTGCTTATTAGGGGTCTTCGCAAATAATTAATGTTATGTATATGGTTTGTTTATGTACCCACATGTGAGGTTACCACTATAAACAACAAATAATAACATAAACCTTTGAAAAAACACTGCAATAATAATCAGTAAACAATAGTCAGAATAAGATATTGCCATCTTCTGGCAATTTGCCATTATGTTGGGACATATACAATAGTAAACAAATAGGTCTATTCTTGGTTAATCATCATTTGAGTTCAACACAAGTTCATATATCAATTATGGGTAATTCATTAAAAAAAATGTAATTCCGTTTTTCCTTTAATAAATACATTTTATACTGTAAGTTTTGATTAATATATAGAAATGTGATATTTTAATTCTCAGAAAAAACGTTTTAAAATTTATTAATGCAAAGTTCAAATGATGATTAACAAAAATAACAATATAAAAATAAGGTAAAAAGAACAATAAAAATAATCAATACAAATAAACAGTAACAGTGTAACAAAGTGAATAATGTTCTTTATCATGTTTTGTTTTGAAATCATTATGTTAAGTTGCATAGCCATTAGTGGAAACTTTGCTTATTAAATAAAATAAAATGTTACTTGAGTCACAGCCATGTCATAACCTCATATTTTATAAAGTAATCTAAGAAGCTATTTTTGCAACTAAATAGTGTGCTGGTTAGACATTTCTTGGTGTGAGGCTTTTTATCTTAACCTGAAGCATTAGCTGACAGATAATATATAAGGCGGAGTACCAAAAATGTGCCAGCATATGTATTGCGAAAAAAAATTTTAGAAAATAACTAAATTTTATAGTATATCAAGTATCAAGAACAGTAAAGGACGTTTACCGGTCGATGGCCATGTTTGGAGGGTGAGGGCTTTACCGGTGTCCGTGACGCTCATACTGTGTTTTTGCACAATTGTATTAAATTTACCACAACTGAAATTATTTAATTTCTACTAAATAAACGTTCAAATTTTTTGTTCTTATTGTTGTGAAATATAGGCAGTATAAATAATTTTACACTCCGCTGCACGTCATGTTTTGAAATATGTCACACATGCTTTAAAGTCCCTTTTATACACTTATATCATAATGTACTATAACTAATGTCAAATTAAATACATAAACATGACTTTTTTAATGTATTTAAAGTAACCATTACAAAAAAAAATAAACCCATATCATACGCACTTGTTTTTCAAGTGCCACATTTTCAACATCACATCGTATTTATTACCATAAAAAAACCTCGTATATGGAGAGAACCAACATTTTCTGCAAATGGCGAATAAAATTATAATCATACAGAAAATTATGTGGTAGTGTCTATCTAGTGCAATATTATCTAAATGTATAGAGTTATAAACATTAAACTTCGTACATAACCGGAGCAGTTAACATGTTAGAGAAATAAAATAATTTATTTTTAAGTGGTAGAACTGATCAACAACTCACTTTGTGCCACTCTTAAAAATCATATTTTTTATTAGTTATAATTAAAATCTAAATTGATAAAATGCTATGTTTCCTTATTACAACCTTAGGTATGCATCTTTGTTTTGATAACTGAATGAGTGCTCTGTTAAAACTAATATAAACCTTTATTTTTACCAAACATCTAAACTTACTTTATTTCGGCCAAAATATATTCATATAGAGCTCTGGAAATAACCCGTAACTTCATTATTTGATTGGGATTACATACAAAACACAACCAATCATCACTAGCTTTAACCATTTCTAAAGATTTCTTGCCTAAATTAACACGGATACATCTCTACAAAGCAGTATTTAAATTGGAATATAAACAAATAATTAATACCTGGCAAAATACATAAGCGCATTTAGCACAGCAAAGCACTTTACCGCCCTGTCCACACCAACGACAATACACCTCAGTACCGTCTTCATCCTTATCAAAATCTCCACTGCCATAAAAATCAAAGCATGATTTGCAAATTAAAACTTTTAATAATGGATGTATGTATCTACTCTCTTGCTTATTTGGTGCACTTCCAAGATGTTTGTTACAAGCAGTGCAATGTAATCTCAAAAATTGGACAGCTTGCTGAGCTACGAACCAAACGTTAATGATATATAACAAATATGGAATCTATACCTGGTCCAAACAATGTAATATGCATAGCTCGTTCCTCATCTGAATAGTCATCCGGAAGTTGACCTGGACCTATGGTAATAGCGATATTCTCCGATTCATGATTAACACCGTTTTGAGCAATAGGTGGATCACTTTCATCATCTATGCTTATTATTTCTGGTTCTGTTATGATTTCTTCAACGTCGTTATCATCATCTTTAAATATATGTGAGGTTATTTAAAATATAATAAAATTTTGAAAAACTACCATCAATAATAGGGTAAGTTAACAATGGATCGTCGGTGTTTGGACCTAGTTCTGTTGAAAGAAGGTCCATAGGATTCATATACTCTCCGTCGGTATCCATTTTTTAAAAGCTTTTAGATAACGATAGAATTGTTTTAAAACGATTACTAAATGTTTAATTATAAAAAATGTTACCGCAAATTTGTACACTGCATTGTGTCACATATTGTACTAATTTACCTAATTCTTATTTCTCCTAAATGCCGATACAAACAATGTTCAATACTAGGAAATAATATAGCGCAGTACTAAGAAAAAGAAGTAGTGATTTTAATGTATGTTGGTAACGTTTGAATTACTACCTTGTATAATATACATAAATTCTGTATTATTATTATTAATACTATTTTATTACAGAATTATTATAAAAAACGTTTTTACTTCACATTTTAAGGTCAAACCAAAGAGCAATACAATGTAAAGAGATGTAGGTTTACGGGAAGTAACGTATCAGAAATACAGTTACGTCCGCGTGAGGGCTCTAGCTGCTAGCCCCCTGGCAGTCGTGGCTCGAACTAAACAGATAATATATACAGGTGAATGACGAATTAAAGGCACATTTACTATGTTTGGCGTAGTGCAGAAGCGGAATGTTGTCACATTGTCGCAACAGCCGAAATAGCTCAGTTGAGAGAGCGTTAGACTGAAGTATGGTTTCTAATTCGTGCGTGTACATTAACTGCGAGCGAACTCGCAAAACCCATCTTTTAATGTTATTTGTTTTTAAATACGTGTTTCTGAACGAAATCATTTTTTTTTTAATTGTAATCTCAAATCTGCCCCTTAAGACGAATTTTCAGGGGTTGCAGTGCTATACCTATTTTATGAATTAAAACGCATGGCATCCATTAAATAAATATCACACACAATACATTATGTATTAACACAAGGTCATTGATCATTTCTTAGTCGCCTGATTTATAAAGTCTTGTTGTATGTATAAATTTTGAAATGATAACTATCTAATTAATTTGTTAGATTTGTATATGTGATACTATTCCCAAGTTAAAATTAAATGTATAAATTAACATTTTACTGATTTGAGTAAAGTTAGTTATAATATTTGAAATATTTAACTTCTATATGCGTGCATACATTTCTGAAAAAAAAAATTCAAACTTCTAGGTTATAATTTACAATAAATTTGTGTGAGTCTCAGATCAAATATACATATTAAAAACGCATAATCATTTAAAAGTAAAGAGCAGTAATTACTGTTCTTTAGTAAAAGCGAAGAGCAATAAAATTTGCTCTTTGGTAAAAGTTTAGAAGTAGGTAGGAATTTCTGGCAACACCGTAAAAGATTAACAATATTAATGACATGTTTACAAGTAAATTTCGTTGACCTCGAGCACTTTAAGGCTTCATTTACATTCAATTTCACTTCGAAGTCAGATTGGAAATTGTATGCAATGCCATTTACACTGCTGTGTATTGGTTTACAATTTATAGGTTAGATTTTATGTCAACACCATTGCTTTTTCTGGTTAGGAAAGTACGAGTTGCCTTTTGTTATTCCGTACTTATTTGCTGCCATAAAAACTCGTCTGTTTCCGTTGGAAAGATGATTTTGTGAAAGGTAATCGACATTTTCATAAAGTAAATAATTACAATAACCTCACAAAATTCGATGCATGCTTGCACATTTCTTGCGCTTAGAATGAATTGAAATTGAGTTTGTGCTCAAGCGCACGCTAAATTGGAAGCATGTGTTCAAATTTTCCACAAAAAATAGATATGCAACCCAACTGACTTCACCATTTAAATCTTACGCGCACTTCTTTACATTTTATTGCTCTTTGGTCAAACTTAGACATAAAACCAACCAGGACGGATAAAGTGAAGTTTTTATTTTATTTGAATGATCACTTTTCTTGTTAATGCATATCGAAACTTTAGTTAACGTCTATGTTTATCAAATTTGCTCCAATAGAAATTACAGAAGCTTAGTTTAAAGACAACTCTGTAAACACCTTACTGGTTGGGTTGGTCATGACGTAACGTGTAACAGACCAATTCTTGGCTATTGTTACCTTAATTTAAGTCTCGAGCTTGTGTTATTATTGGTAAATACATTTACATTACGTTGGTATCTTTTTTTTTCAATAATTGAATTTTGCTTTAGTGTACGTAATTACGAACGTCCCTGTAAGTGATGTTATGGTCTATAAGGACTATTTTAGCCACATCAATATTGTTCTTTGCGCAAACGTGAACTGAGCTTAATTCATTTCCGTTCCTTTTGCGTTTTAATGCGCATCTAAGTTTTGCTCCCTTGTATAAGGTATGTAACGGCTTTTAATTACATTTGGTACATGTTATATTTAATAGAGAACAAGGGCAAGCTCCTACATTAAGGGAAACCGCTTATGTTAAGAGAGAGCTCCTATGTTAATTAATTTCGTATCGTTGCAAAAGCGTAGTGGATGACGTCACGAAGTTAACAACCATAAAATAGCGTGGGTGATAATGCAATTTCATCTTCAAGAATTATAAATGGAGATACCTTTGTTTTTCATCAATAACGCATGTTGTTTACACATCTGCTTTCGTCGTCTAATGCCTGCTTTCGTTGTCCAAAGCATGTTTTTGTAGTCTGGTCTACATTTCGTTTAATTGTACCTTGAAGACAAATGAAAATGAAAATGAAAGTTCTCAAATTGTAGTTCATTTCAAAATAAAGTAATACATTATATTTATTCTGAGTGCAAGAAAATGTAAGTAATACGTATCCTTTTATGCAAAGTACATTTTAAGGAAATAGCAAATCAGTATAGTGTTGTTCAGATACGGTTATAATGAAAAGAAACAGCCGATTTCGGTTTCTAAGATAAAAATATTTGAGTGCATAACCTAGTAACTGTACATAGGTCAAGTAGACGTTATTATTATTGATAACAGTGTTTCCCATTTTTCATTTTAAATTCTACATAAAGATAAGTTATGTGTTATATAGTTTGGGTTAAATTAGAAATTATTTAATATCGCAAAGCTTTACGAGAAATACCGTTTTAGTTATTTTATGCTGAAATGAATCAGACATTTTGTTTTCTTAAATATACAAATAAATATAGCTGTTTAATGTTATTCAGATTACCTGTGGTATTAATGTACAACTTTCTCAATTTTCATTGTATTTTAATTATTAAACCTATAAAATTAAGTGGCGTCCAACAAGGAAAACAAACAAATGCTTTACTGATCATATCTATGGACATATCTCTGCATCCTTCACACCTGAAAATAAAAGAGTTCTAGTAAGTTACGTAAGTATTTCACCTTGCTGAGCTAGACAGCGGTGCAACTTACATTTTTAATATTCCATCACACCTTTTGATTTTTTGTTTGTTATAAATGTCGCATATTTTTTTAATTTTTTCAGAACATCTTCAACAAGAACACCTCCATATTCGTCTGCTGGTGGAAAAACAAAAATATCTTTATATTTTCGGTAATTCCTCATAAACTTCAGTTTTAGTTGATCATTACTAACTTTCTCACCTTGAGCATCAAATTGTTTCACATACTTTCTAGATTTAAGTTCTACAGACATAGTCTGCTGCATCATAGGACGTCCCTTTTTGAAGATCAAACCCATTCCTTCCTTCTTCACCAGAGATATCAAGCTCATCCTGTGGAGATTCTTCACTATATCTTGCCAGAGTTCTTCTTCAACATCTGATTTAGAAGATGTAATGTCATCCTTATGTTTTTTGGCTTTACGGCAAACAATCGCCTTCTAGAAATGGGCTTGGCTGTTTTTCTGTTTTTCTCATATTTGCTTCAGGTAGGGAGATCCTGTCACCATTGCGGTTTCTCCTTTTCGTTTTTGTTGAGTAGCACGTGGAAGTGCTTTTGGAAGTGGTGTAATGTCAAATGGTAAAACCGAAGTACATAGCAGGGGAAGAGGAGTGGCCACCACTTGGTGGCCGTTTGCTTTAGAAGTTCCGGATTCCAGAGTCTGAAAATTATTAACTGGTTGAGGAGAAGAATATTTAGAAGAGGTAGGACTAGGTAGAGCTCTGCTGTGGGTTAATGGTTGTGACATCAGCCCGCTGTAAATATTCGTCCTTAATGGTGTGCCGATCAACATTTTACTTCTTGGAAATAAAATGTGCTGAGTGCAAACATGATGCCAACATCGAGAGGTTGGAGTCTGTGACTCGTATGAGCGGAATCACGCCCACATGTAAAGGTGGTGTTCCTTGCATTTCTGAAAAAAATCACATTTTTTATATGCGGCACGACTGTCCAGGATTAATAAAACAGGATCGTCCCAGGAGGGTTGCGTGTGATCGATAAAATGGTGTATAAATTCTTCAAATATTTTCCACCTACATCCATCCAGAAGAGTGAAGTACGGCAATGCTACCTACAGGTATATTCAAATTTCAAATGACGGAAACGAGGGAAGACGAGAAGTGGTGTACAAAGACGCCAGTGGCACCCCTAGCAACTTCAACAGTGGTCAGAACACCACTCTGTCGAATATATAGCTCCAACTTGTTTTTTACCCTTGACCGATACAATTTTTGGTTGTTTATTTGGAACGGTAAAAATTCATTTTCGTCACAATTTTATATACGGTGTGGCTTAAATCGGAATTATTCATAACTTCCCTGTAAAGTGTCGAAAAATTTCTCAACTACAACCCGGTTGAATCTTGCAGCTCGAGCAAATAAAGTGTTTTCGAGTAGGCGAAGAGAAGGTTCGGGACGCGCGTCTTGAAGTTGCACAAAAGTCTTTACGAGACATTTTTTTCATGAGAAAATCAGTTTGGTATTTTATTTTGCTCCGCGTACTGATATACTAGACGCATGAATTCATCGTCTGTTAAGTAAAAAGACCGCTTTTCCATTTCTACTAAAATGTATAAAAGTTGCTCCTCTTCTTCGGCACTGGAAATATTTGTGTATCGTCCAAGTTTTTTCTTTGGCGCATTGTCAACGGATTAGTTTTTTGCGGGGGCGGGAAAATAAGCTTACTACTGGAACATTGCATTGTTTCACCACTTTGCCAAAGGAAAGTTCGTTATTTCATACAGCTCGTATTGCTTGCTCCATGGATATCGCGTTCCTAGACACTTGAGTTAAAGTACTAACTGTTTTCCGGAGCATGATTCTAAAACGAAATTACTTCGTTATAGCAATTAGACTTACAAACAATAATAAAATTTTGCTTCGGGTAAAGTGAAATAACATTCCACTATACCCGACAAATGGCAATCCACTTTATCGAAAGTAAATGCGATAAACAAGTGAACTAGCAGAGTATCGTTGACACTTCATAGTAACAGTGTAGCTAACTGTACTAATGCAATAATGACTTTTCAATCCTCAAAATCGTCCAGAAACTCAGTGTTTTTAGTCTAGGCCGGTAAAACAAAAAAAATTTAGATTGACACCACTGACTTTTTGTATATGAATATTTGCTGACAACTGTCATACATATTACAGCCGTTTGACACGTAGATGTTAATCCTAATAAATTTTGAAAATATTTTTAATGAATACGTCCAGAAACTATTTTTGGGAGTATTCCCAGTTACAGGCCACGCTAACGCCTTGGCACGCAATTCTGCTCATACTCGCAAAATGGTCGTTTTGGGCCTAGTGAAATTTTTATGACGTATGGTGAAACAATGTTTTCTTTTTCTGATCAGTCGTATTTATCAATTTACCATGCCCTCATTTAGATCAGGTGGTTGACTTTACGTTTCATAATTAATTGGTTGCTATCTTTGGTTTATACATTTGTATTTATGGAAACCATGACTACGCTATAATTTCACTTTCTTAACTCAACCAAAGAATTAAAAAAGTCAGTATAAGCACCGCGAAAGTGAACGGTTTAACTGGTGTCACAACACTGTAAACTGTCCTTCCCTCAGCCCTCAAACATTGCCTGCAACCAGTAAACCACCAAGCTCACCTCGTTCGACTTATCCGATTCGCTCATCGATTGGATCTCCAGTTTTCTTGACAAAAGACATATACGTGTTGTCGTCGATGGCTTCTTTTCGAAAGAAACCACTATTAACGCGGGCGTACCCCAAGGATCAGTAATAGCTCCCACACATTTCCTGCTATACATAAATGATCTCATTTCCTCAACAACTAATCCGATCCATTGCTTTTAAGATGACAGTGCTCTACATTACAGTTCTTCACAGTTTTCCCACAACAATAAGTCTTGTTAGGACGTTAAAGTGAAAATGGCAACTTCAATCAACAAAGACTTAAAATGTATCCTTTGGTTGAGGAAGGAATAATTTACCCACGTTCAACGCCGACAAAACCCTGTATTGCCTTGTGTACGCCAAGAAAGGCCGACCATTTCCTGCTGTAAATATGAATGGCTTAGAACTCAAGTTTTCAAACTCTATTTCTATGTTAGGGATATTCGTATCATCGAATCTTTCATGGGTTGATCACCTTTTGTCAGTCAGCAAAACAGCTGCCTGTAAACTGGTCTTTCCATACAGATCTAAACAGTACTTCACATCGCAACAACTCCTTTTACTGTATAAAGCACAAATTCGACCTCATCTGGAATACAATTCCCACATCTGAGTTTCAAAAAAGAGCTATAAAACTTAGAAATAACCTATCTCTAACCTCTGCCCTACAGTCTCTTGAACGTAGAAGAATAGTTTCGGTTCTTTCCTTGTTTTATCGCTAATACAATGGGAAGCGTGCCTTCTAAATACACTCCTTAATACCTTCGCAGGCTATGTTCGCTAGGAACACTGCCCATTTACACCATAATTACACACTCAAAATCCCATCTTGTCACACTAAACGGGCGCAATCTAAATTTTGTCATACCGCCATCAATTGTGGAGTACGCTACCCAGTTTCTGTCTTTCTCCGAACTTTATTTAAGTAAATTTAAGGTAATCGTTCATAAACGTCGGTAATTGTTGCTCCATATGGATACGTTTTATCGATAACTGGACCTTATTTTTGAGATATCAAAGGAATTGAACGTTGGTTTATAGTGGTGATATTGTTATTTTAGATAGAGGATATCGAGACTCGGTTCCTATTTTGGAAAAAAATTGGAGTTCAATATCTTACGCCACCCCTCCTTGGCCGTGGTCAACCTCAGTTGTCTACTGCAGATGAAAATAAAGCTAGAATTATCATCCACACAAGGTGGATTGTGGAGGCTAGAAATGGTCAGTTAAGATCGATTTTTAAATTCCTTAAAAACAATATATCAGGTCACCTACATTTGATAGTCGAATAGTATTTTCGATAGTAACCGTTCTACCCTCTAGTTTTTTAATTTATTTTTTCCTATTACCAACCAGGAGCCTTGCTTATTCTTGACGAAAATTCACCCACCAGCTGATTTGCGAGAATGCTTCTAAACTTCAGATGTGTTTGGGGCTTGACTCAGGGCTGCTTATTCAAAACTGAAGTCTTGTAAATAATGTACGAGTTGACAATACTGGCATCAATAAGGTAGTACCAAAGTTTTAGCCACCATCTGCGAGACTTCCAAGCAACACTGTAACAGGAATGAAGTTGGCCAAAAAGATCAACTCCACCCATGTTTCGGTTATAATCATCAACACTCTCTGGACATTCAATTGTCATCTTTACTCCTACCTTAGTCATGCGTTGAACTGTCGATTTTTCTTTTACACGATGGATGGTACTAGCAACAAGTACACATTTTTTTCCTGTATCTTTCCATTTATCTACAGTAGTATTACTAGTAGCAACACTGTTGAACTCACCAGTTTGTAAATTTTTGTCAGGTACCAGTTCATCAGCAGGAAATTGTTTTCTATTAGGTCTTATAGTTGCACAACCAAATAGTTTACGATCAAGAAGCTTCGAAAGCAATGAAAAGCTAGTGAAGAAATTATCGAAGTACACGCAATACTACTTTCCTACAAAAGGTACAGAGAAATTGAGCAAGCAAGCAGATTCAGAGCATGCTAAAGCCCATACTTTTATGCCCCTTTTTATAAGCTTCTTTGGCATATATTGTTTCAGATGGGCCCTGCCTTTGAAAGCAATCATACTTTCATCTACGGCTAAATTTCTGCTTGGGTGGTATGCCCTGTGGAAACTGTCCTTCAAATAGGAAATCAATGGGTTCACCTTGTACAATTTGTCAAAGTTTGACTCTCCTTTTTTAGGCATATCCTGGTTATCATTGATAGTAAATACCGTAACATCTTAGTAGAGACATGATGCTAGATATTCTCGTTGAATGAAAATTATTGTCTGTCGACCAATACAAACTTAAACTTGGCAGATGATTTAAGCCCATAATAACTAGCATACCAATAAATGCCTTTAGCTCATTCAGCGATAAGTTTAATGTTATCCCCTTTTGTTGAGCATAACGGTTTGATTCGGTGACGATTAGAAACAAAAGATCCTCTCCAAATATTTCCAAAAAAATGTCAACCGGGGACTCCCTTGTTGCTAGTTCTGGGCCAGAAGCTTCGACAAAAGATACTGCTTCAAAAATATGAGGAAAGCATGGAGACTTTATCCAATGGTATTCAGTGAATTGATCTGATACTAGTGGAGGGCTTTTCTGTAAGGGGTAATTTTCATCAGAAGATAAAGAGAGTCGTCTGCTAATATGCTTTTCGTTATTTGAGGGTAGATAGTCTGGGTCCACCAACGAATCGTCGCTGTCGAAGTTTGAATCATCATTTATTTCGTTGTAGGTTCTCTTTCTTCTCTCTGATCTAGATGTAGATACTACAGAAGGACGTGAACTAGGAACATTGTCGTCAGGGTCTGAATCCCGCCTATATCAGAATCGATTGCCTGATCTTCTGATATGCCATCCAAAACGTTAAAAACATCATTTGGATCTGCACTCGATAGTTCTTTCAAATTTATTTTGTCTTTAGATTCCATACTCAACCTAAAATAAGAATTTTTTGCTACTCAATTCATAGCTTGCAACAGGGTGAAATAATACTTAGGTAATTTATTATAAATGCATAATAGTGCTTGTAACTGTACAGAACACTATGCAAAGTAAAAACAAAAACAAAAATATGAAACCTCTTGAGCCGACGAAATGGCAGAAATAATGTAAATCTCAACCTATGTATGTACAATTTGTGGAATATTGAGGTTAGGCAATATATAATTCAAATATCACATTTCCGCAAAAGCGCATGCAAAATATAATTACCATGTAAAACTTTTTGATGTTTTATGGTACTTTACCTATATATTTATAGGAAAACAAAATCAGTTCTTTTATATTAAAAAGCACTTTTACTGTAACAAACTCTAAGCACGTGCGCCGATATACAGGGTTTCCAGTTTTTTGTAGCAGGACTTTAATAGTCGATACATAGGTTGCCAAACGCTTAGTTTTGGAGATACAGGGTTTCAAAGTTTTAATTTCTTTTCAGTTCTTTTAATTTATCTTCAAAACTATTTAAAATAATAAATCCTAATTTAGTACACATACTACACCACTTAAACTCAATATTAAGAGTAGTTTAACGTTTATCAATATCTACAGGGTAGTAAATTTTCTGGGGTGGTACACCCTTTATCCCCCCCGAACTTTTTGTCTCATTTCATTACACGCATCCCTAATCCTATTAATGAGTTCATCTCTTGTTGTCACAGGAGTTGCATACACCCTTTCTTTTAAATACCCCCACACAAAAAAATCTAAGGGATTTAGGTCTGGAGACCTTGGCGGCCAGGGAACTGGGCCTGCACGACCGATCCATCTTCCTGGATAATGGTTGTCCAGCCAGTTTCTAACGATTCTGCTATAATGAGCTGGACAACCATCAAGCAGGAACCAAGCCGTTCTTCGTAAATTTAAGGGAATATGTTCCCACATATTCCCATGTTCATTCTGTAAGAATTCCAATAACGCCGCAGCATTCATCTGAGGTGGTAAAAAGTAGGGCCCAAAAAGGTGATTATTGTAAATACCTATCCAGACGTTCACGCTAAATTCTTGTTGGAAATGTCTCGGGCGAACTACATGTGGATTTTCATGTGCCTAAACGTGCTAGTTGTGAAAATTTATCACACCACGGCGAGTGAAGCAGGATTCATCGGTCCATAAAACATTATTTAAAAAACCTGATTGTTATTACTTTCAGCAAGAATCCATTGACAATACGAACTCTACATTCTGCATCCCCTGTTGTAGTCCTTGAACAGGTTGTAGATGGTAAGGATATCGGTGATCTCGTCTTAATGTTCGGTGAATAATAGTACTTGAGACTCCACCTAAGGCTACGGATACTCTTTTAATGTTAGTTGTGGGATCTCTGTCGAATTCACGCAAAATTCGTCGTGCAATATTTCTTTGCTGCCTATGATTATTATTTTGACAACCATGCACATTATTTAACCCTTGACATAATTTGTTGGTGAACTCTTACAAATACTGAAGGATGCGGAGCTCTTCTAAAAGGAAATCTTCGCCTATATTCACGGGCTGCTGCTGCTGAACTTCCATTTACAAAGCCATAAATAAAATAGATATCCGCTATTTCTTGATTAGAAAACAAAAATGGCATTTTAAAAGATCACTTTTGCAATAAAAATTAACACAATAAAATATGTAAATAAATTACATTCTTTCTTGTGCACAAGTCGTATTTAAAATAAAACGTGAGATTTGACATAATTTGATTCTTTTTTTTATTGTTCTTTTCATGGCACACTATTTTTTGCGGGAGCATCAGACGTTCTTTACTTACCATTTGGAAGCTGTTCATGGATTACAGCTAATTTATCTCAAAAACTATGCATTTTTCGAAAAAAAAAAGCAGAAGACAGACAATAAAGTTCCTAAATCAAATGGGCAATCTAAATTTTTTGTTTTTAAGAGTTAGAGGCGTCGCATGAAAAAGTTCGGAGGGGATAAAGAACTGAAAAAAAATTAAAACTTTGAAACCCTGTATCTCCAAAACTAAGCGTTTGGCAACCTATGTTTATATGAACTTTTTGTCTTAATTTTAAAAGCTCTATCGACTATTAAAGTCCTGCTACAAAAAATTGGAACACCCTGTAGATTGATTGTAACGAACGCTGGTTGTAATTTCAACCAGTTAAGGTACTTCTAGCAGTGGAGCAACAAGTGGTATCATATTTGACCATTAACCGACTAGAGACATACATATTAGGTATCCGGTGCAATATTGAGCCAGTATCGGATTAGGAAATATATTATTTTAAGATGGTCGAAATATCGACCAGTAACCTATAAAGGGTTATCGAAAAGAGATTGACTTTTTAGGTGCATCATCTTATAGTATTCCAATTTTCACGAAAACTACTTACAAGGTAAACATTTTTCGTGTAAAAGACTTTACATATTCAAAAACTGCCAATTAAATTCATTTTATGCCAGTAACGTAAAAGTTACAGGGTTAAATACTTCAAATGACCCCTATATCTACGCCTCTGACATATTTAAATATTACCTTATACTAGTCTGGGTGCCATCTTGAAAAGCTTGTTTTGAGGTATGAATAAAATGTTTTGACTATTTTTGGTAGCTTATGATATGTAGATTTCAGATCCGATTGATGCCACTCTGCCAGAGTTGAGCATTTTGAGTAATTCAAGATGGCTGCCAAAATATTGATCTACGTTTTTCTAAGCAATATTGACATGTGATCTATTATTTTATATGTTTTTTAGGTCGAGGAATATGAATATAAAGTCAAATTTCATCTACAAAGAATGTAAAAAATTTTATTTCTAAATTACGGCTGTGTTCACCTTTTTTTTCTTGTTGCAGATTCTGCAACTATGCAAGATATTAACTGACGAAGAAGAAGAGGAATGTTTTTCAAGTGTGGTAAACCATGAAAGACTGACAAATGTTCTACTAAAAGGATCGAATCGATAATATCAGCAAGCAAACTGCGAAAATATGTGTATCATGAGTCATTGGAACGGTGTTTTACATCCAACCCCAACCTAGTAGTACACTGCCACCGGACATGTGTGTCAACCTATACTTTAAAAACGCATATAAACCGTGCCCTAAAACGAAGTCTTCCTAAAGAAGAATGCTTGCTACAAAATAAAAGAGTGTTGCGCTCAGAACCAGAATCTTTTAATTTTAGAAGAAACTGCTTTTTATGTGGAGAAGAGTGCGTAGATCGTGATCCAAAAAATCCATGTCGCTATAACCCTTACTTTCTTGTTAGGACAGTAGAGTTTAAGACAGGAATTTTGGACGTGTGCAATAAGAGTAATGACAAATGGGCTGAGGAGGTACAGTTAAGGGTTTCGGGAGCCACAAGTGATTTACATACAGCAGATGCAATGTATCAATGGAAATGCCACCAATTGTTTACAAGTGACAGTAACATAAAGGTTGCAAAAAAGAAATCTTCTGATGAGTTAAAAGATGATGATATTGCTTTTAATGAAGTCACACAAGAAAAGGTTGAAAACAGTGCTCAAACATGGAATAGCGTTGAACTGCACAGTTTATATTTGAGTTTCGGCGGGAGTACTCTTTCTAGAAGGACATTTGTTGAAAAGCTGCAATATTATTTCTGGAAAGAGTTACTTGTTTTGTCATCATCAGGAATTGCGAGTCCTGTTTTATTTCGAAAACTTTGTACGACAACCCTGATAAGTACAGAAAATGACGAAGACATCGTATCTGAACACGTGAAACCATTGGCATCCATGATAAGAAATGAAACTTTTAAGGCAGATAAATCTAAGTACCATGTTAAAATCGACACCACCACAGTTAGTCGTGAACGTAGTGAAACACTCTTGCATCTCCTTAATGAATTAAAAATACCCAATCTAGCAGCACTTGCTATAGGTAGTATTGTTGCGAGTTCCTTAAAAAAAGCCCCAGTTCAACTTCAAGTTGCGTTCTCCAACCTTCTAAAGAAAAAGTCACTCATTGAAGAACTTAGCCATTTTATAATCACAACGACCTGTGATGAATTTAAGCGCTTCCGATCATCTGTGGCGAAAGCTTGTAGTGCCAACTTTTCACTAAGAGGTATTCAAGAAGGAAAGGGTCTTATACAAGTTGTTGGAGACAATTTTGATGCGGCTATTTGCTCAGAAAATGGACTACAGCAAACTCATTCAATGGGAATGATCCTCACAAAGAGTCAACAAGACATTGTAAATACAGAACAGGAAGTAATGACAATAACCAGAATACCAAAAAATGAAGTTACTGTTTCTCCAGAGCCCGACGTTACAATTGAAAGGTACAAAGGACCATCACTCCCTTTGCCAATTGAAGGAATACCCCAGTTGAAAGTATTAGCTTCAGAAGTAAAGTGTTCAGTTGTGAATGCACAGAGAGTAGACTTTAACTTTCTAAAATTGGTTGCCTAGAGTCCAGACACTCTAGAGTATAACGATTTCAACACAAGATTACATCGAGAATTAATACATGACTTGGGGAATGCTACATAAGTAATGTATTTACCATTAATTGATCTGCCCCCAACTGATCATGACACAGTTTTAACATGCATGTTGGAAGCACAGAGATTAACAAATGAGTGTGGTCAGCCATTCGTAGTAAACACAACAGATCAATCTATATACTAAGTAGTTGTGGATATTATATGGAACGACCCTGAAAAGTTTTCTAACTTTGTTCCTCGTCTTGGTGGGATGCATATATTGATGTCTTTTATCGGGTGCATAGCTTCACTCATGGCTGGGAGTGAGATGGCAGAAATTCTTGAGTGTGCATTTGTTGGTGTGCTAAAAATGTTAAAAGGCAAAAAGTTTCCTCAGAATATGCGAGCATTACGGCTTCTGACAGAAGAAGTGCTACGACCAGTTCTTGAAGACAATGCCATCAACAATTTTGAAACTATGATTGAGAACTTAGATGAAAAATGCACCCATAGCCGAACTGCTCGTTTGTGGGTATACAATCTTATTAAACCAGTTCTACTAACGATGAGTTATGTGAGAGCAGAAAGGGAAGCAGATTGGTTCCTTCATCTTTGGTGTGTATAAGAAATGTTGCCCTACTTTGTTGCTGCTGGGCATTGGAGCTATTTACGTTATGCCTCTGTTTATATAATGCATATGAAGCAGATGCCACGTGATTGCCTAGATCATTTTTTGAAAGGAGAGCATGTAATGAGGCATGGAAGTGGCTATTGGAATGCAATATGGTCGGATATGATAATTGAAAGCACATTTATGAGATACGGACATGGTGAAAGAGGAAATTCTTTAACAGGCTTAACGCTTAATACAGCAGGAGTAAAACGTTGGGCATTAAGTGTGCATGTGACTAGCCAATTTGCAAGTGAACTTTGTAAAATGAGGGAACACAGGGAACCTGATACAATACATGTACACAAAGAAGAAAGCAACTGAAGAATTAGTCGTGATGCTGTAGATAGGGACAAGCTAAGGAAAAAACTAGAACTATGTATTCAGCCTTTAAATCCATCAGAGCATGCTCAAGGATTGGTAAACATTGTATCTGGGAAGGTAGTATCAGCCAAAGCAATTAATGTGGACAAAGCTTATGAAATGGCTAAGGTAATTGTGCATGAGTTTCAAGAAAGCCTCCCAAGTGGATTTCATGATACTCTTAAAAAATTTGAAAATTTAAACTTTCACCATTAACACTCATAATAAAATACTTATCTTTTTTGGGGTTTATGTTTATGTTTTAATTTTTTTAATTTTTCAAATTTGACAAAATTGTTTACAACATCTTTAACAATTTTTAACAAGCATAACTACTGACGAAGATAACTGTAAGTGTTATCGAAACGTTTAGATTGTATAATTTAAAGTACACCATTAAAAAACCCCAAAAAAGATAAGTGTCTTAAAAAATTTGTTGTGTTCATGAGTGAGGATAAAGAAGGGGATAAAATTAAAACTCCAATGCAGATGGACCCTTCACTTCTGTACTCTAAAATCATTGCGCTCCAAGCAAACAGAGACATAAAAATGACTGATGTGTTAAAATATGAATTTGCTTCTGTGCCCCCATCTATGTTCAAAGACGATGGAAACATGAGAGAGGCTGTTGGTAAGTCTGTTTTAATGAACACTATGAGTGTGTTGCAGTCAGTCAGAAGAAGTAATCCACCTTCACTAATAATTATTGACGGTTGTGCATTATTGTGGGTTGTGCATTGGCCAGTAGCAGGGCCTGTAAGTGATTTCCTAAATAACTTCCTGGAAAAGATCATTGACAAGCTAAAAGATGCCCATGTCCACCTGGTGTTTGACAGATACTATGACTATAGCATTGAGAGTGCAACAAGAGCGAGTCGCGGAAAGAAGGTGTCAAGAGAGTTTATTCTTACTGAAACGACACCACTTCCGCCACAAAATATAACGCTGTCAAACAACGCAAACAAACGCCAATTGTTACACCTCTTATGCAACTATATTTCTGCACACGTATGTAATGTCCCTTGTGAGAACCGTTTGGTTGTTACTGGACAAGATTTCACACCAGTTCAAATACATAGGGGCAACCTTACTCATAGAACTGATTAGAAAACAGAACAAGAAGAAGCAGACATTATAATGATTCAACTATTCTTGTTATATGTGATGATACAGACGTATTCGTTTTACTGTTGTACAGGGTGTCCCAACGATAGAGTAAAGTAAGTTTATGCTTAACTAGAATTATTTGTGTAAATATTGTATGGACCATGGGGTAGAGGTAAGAAGTGTGGATTTTTTAAAAATATTGGAAGTTATACAGGGTGTGCCAGAAAAGCAGGACGTGAAAAAGTATGATTTTTTTAAATAGAACACCCCGTATTTGATTTTAGTTTTAATTCTACGTGTCCATACAAACATATTTTGTCATACAAAAGATTGGCTGAAAGTTTTAGTTCTTGAGATATTCGCGTTTAAAGATTATTATAGTCATTTTCGTGGGTTGATGAATGGGCAATTGTTCCGTTATTTCACAATAAAAAATTGATATTTCGTGTGAAAAATGAGTGATATTATACTAACGTTTAGACCGAGTAGTATTTCTAATTTTCTCAACAGGGTGTTTGTTATAACCATTCAAATTTGAAAATTCTCAAATTAAAAAAATCAGTTTTTTAATTGCACACCCTATATATTTTTATTTCATTTTATTCGGGATTAAAAAATCTATCATTTTTGTCAAATATATCCTATATCTATCTTTGATAGTTTTCGAGGAATTTCGATTTTTCTCACTAGCTACGTTACATACGATACTATAACATTATTGTGGATCGTGGTAGCCATGGAAAACAATTGCGACGAAATAAAACAAACCACCTAAGCGAGAATATTAACAGTTTTCATTAATGAGAAACAGTAATTCAATAATTATTCAACATTGCGTCTACTTCAGCGTTGTTCGATTCACGTTTGATTTGGAGTTATCACATATCGTCGCTAATGTTCTAGAACTCACTTGGGGATTTTCTTGAATATTTAATAATATTTCAAGTTCTTTTTCTTCATTAGCTGCCCTTTTATTAACAACTTTACGTTTGAAGTATTTAACACTACTGCTAGAATCAAATCTATCCATCAAATTTTCCAAGCCAACAGTAGTAGGTATTCGACGTTCAGGATATTTCATTTTGTAGATTCGTTGCCAATAGAGGGTTTTTCAGCCTCGCCCAACACGTATATCATATCAATTAATTCATTTGTCGAATAATCCATAATTGATACAAGAATTGATAACAAGTTAAATGCGAAAACGACAAATTTAATATGTTTATTTTGACAAGTAGGAAACCTTTGTATCTTAGTAACACAATTATTATTTTCCATGGCTACCAAGATCCATGCAATGCAATGTTATCGAAAATAAAGTAGCTAGTGTGAAAAATCGAAATTACTCGAAAACTATCAAAGATAGATATAGGATATATTTGACAAAATGATAGATTTTTAATCCCGAATAAAATGAAATAAAATATATAGGTGCAATTAAAAAACTGATTTTTTAATTTGAGAATTTTCAAATTTGAATGGTTATAACAAACACCCTGTTGAGAAAATTAGAAATACTACTCGGTCTAAACGTTAGTATAATATCACTCATTTTTCACACGAAATATCAATTTTTTATTGTGAAATAACGGAACAATTGCCCATTCATCAACCCCACGAAAATGACCATAATAATCTTTAAACGCGAATATCTCAAGAACTAAAACTTTCAGCCAATCTTTTGTATGACAAAATATGTTTGTATGGACACGTAGAATTAAAACTAAAATCAAATACGGGTGTTCTATTTAAAAATCATACTTTTCACGTCCTGCTTTTCTGGCACACCCTGTATAACTTCCAATATTTTAAAAATGCACATTCTTACCTCACCCCATGGTCCATACAATATTTACACAAATAATTCTAGTTAGCATAAACTTACTTTACTCTATCGTTGGGACACCCTGTACTACTACGATCTGCTGGAAATGAAAAATGAAGTCTGCATGGTATTGCTAAAACCAGGAAGGTCATCCGTTTATATCAAAGATACAGTTTCAAAGTAGAAGAATATAATTACAAGTTTGCCAGCTGCTCATCCCTTCCGGGCTGTGATTCTGTAGCCCAAATCCATGGGATAGGAAAGAAAACAGTTCTTAAGTGTCTTCAGGCTAGTAAACAGTTACGGAAATTGGGCCATGAAGGCAGCTGTATGGCAGAGATAATAGATGAATGCACAACATTGATTGCTTCTTGTTATGGAATTGAAGGTGCTATTGATATAACAAGTGAAAATTTCTTTGGGCAAAAAATTGGTCAAGCGCAACTAGAGCTCCGTCATTTGCTTCATTACCACCCACTAAGGAATGCTTTGCCGAAAATTAAAGCGAACACCTTCAAACTATTTTGTGGTTATCTGCAAACTCCATTATTATGGCCAGATCCAACATCATTATGGCAAAGGGATGAAGCGAACAAGAGCTTATTCCCATTGTCATTCCACAAATTTCAATTCACCAGATCAATAGACAAGGTTTATGCAAACAATCAACCGAAAAAATGAGATTTAAGAATCAGACAACATCCGTCAATAGATGTCAGGGGAAATGAAGATGTTCGAAAGTTTTACTAATGGCTTTTAAAACCAAAATGTCTTTGTTGATTGAATTTGCCATTTCAGCTTTAATTTCTTGATTTGACATAGAAGGTGGATTATCACTATGAGTAGACTGAGATGAACTACAGTGAAGAGTGCTATCGTCAGCAAAGCAATGGATGGGGTTAGTTGTTGAAGAAATAAGGTCGTTTATGTACAGCAGAAAAAGTGTAGGCGCTATAACGGATCCCTGTGGTACGCCCGCGTTAATGCTAACTTCTTTTGAAAAAAGCCATCAACTACGACACGTATTCGTCTTTTATCAAGGAAACTAGAAACCCAGTTGATGAGCGTATCATTTAACCCAACGAGGTGAGTTTGGCAAGTAAACACTTATGCCAAACTTGGTCAAATGCCTTTGAGATATCTAAAGCGACTACAACTGTTTCACCGGACTGCTCTACTGTATTGTTCCAAACTTGGGTCACATATGAAAGAAGATCGCCTGTTGAACGACTTTGCCTAAACCCATATTGGTGGTCACTAAGGAGTTTGTTAGTTTCAAGGAACGTGAGCAGTTGCTGATTGATGGCCTTTTCCATGATTTTAGACAAAATGGAAGTGATGGCAATTGGTCTGTAATTTGAGGGATCGGTCTTATCACCTTTTTTGGGAATAGGTTGAACATTTTCTTACTTCCATGATGAAGGGAATTCCCCAGAAGATATAGAGATCGTATAGAGCTTAGATAGGACTGGTACTAGTTCGGGGGAACATTTCTTTAAGACAATAGCTGGAATACCGAAAATGAATTGGTTTCATAACGTATGAAGAAGAGTTGACTAGGGGCACATCTTTTCCAGAATCATTGAGACACGAGTTTGATGCAAACAAATCCACAAAAACGTTGGCTTTGTTTACAGAATCAGCAACTACCGATCCGTCAATAGATGTCAGGGGGGGAAATGAAGATGTTCGAAAGTTTTACTAATGGCTTTCTAAAGACCAAAATTTACGACTGCCTAAAGGAGATGTAGCTAGTTCATTGCATTTTCGTTGTTCGAACAACTTTTTAGTTTTAGTGATGACACTTTTGCAGATATTTCTAGCACCAACGTATTCTACATGACTGTCAACCGATTTATTAGATTTCCATTTAATGTAACATTTATTTTTAAAGATATTGCATCAGAACAAGCCTTATTGAACCAGGGTTGGGAACGTGAATGACCTACACGGTACTGTTTTTTCGGAATGTATAACTCCATTCCCATGAGGATGACTTCAGATACTGAAAGAGCGATGTCCGAAGAAGAGGACGACTTAAAACAATATTCACGCCATGGAAAGGTTGCAAAGAAATCCCGTAAATCACTCCATCGAGCTGACTTAAAACACCACAAGGTTCTATCGGTTTTGCGAACAACAGTGGAATTAGGTACAGTAATTAGACAATGGTCGGAAAGACCTAAAGGCGAAAGAACGGAAGTTTTATAAACAAGAGGGTTTGATGTAAGAAAGAGATCTAGAAGATGTGGAGTATGGTTAGGGTTATCAGGGATTCTTGTGGGTTCAGAAATCATTTGTGTGAGATCACATGAAATAGCAAATGTTTCTGCACTATGACCAGCGGATTTGTAGTAGATGAAAATTGAAGCCAATTAGAGTTATGAACATTGAAATCGCCTACAAATGAGATATCGCAAGATGGAAACTGAGACAGGAGATAGTCAACTTTCATACTAAGGTAATCGAAGAAGTCTTGAAAGTTGCTGTCATTAGAGACCTATAAATGCAACAGTAGAATTTCACAAAATTAGGACCAGAATGTTTAAACCAAATCACGTCAAAGTTTTTATTTTCTAAGGAAGAAACCCTCTTGCAAGCAATTCTGTCCTTGATGTACGCACATACGCCTCCTTTATATCGAAAGTTAGAGTGAAGATGGTATTGAGGAAATTGCAAGTCGGGTGACTCGGAGCTTTCAGAGGAGACTTGTGTTTCAGATACCCTACAATTAGGCATTTGGCACCCAGACTATACGTTGCACAACACGTCATTCTTTATGTGTTATAAGTCAACCGAATCTCATTTATGTCCCTTAATATTTTAGGAGTTACGGGCAAAAAACGAAAAAAAATGTTTTTCTTTAACGACCTGTATCTAAATAATAAGTGACGCGTCTGCAAGGATACGTTTATGGGAACTTTTTTCATATTTAGAGGTATACTTTCACCTCCAGACGTTTGTTGCAATATTTACGGAACACCCTGTATACATCAAATATTATTCTTTTAAGAAGAATATATTTCTAAATTTAGTAAACCACCATTTCAGACGTTTTTGGATAAAAAAGCTTTATTGTAAAATATTTTGTATCAATTTTTATAACACATAGAGCAAATGATCAAAAATGATTTCTTTTAATTGTGGTAAATGTAGCACAAATCTAAAAATAAAGAAAATAGTTTTACAAAAACAATAATAGTAAAAATGGCCAACTTTTTTTTCGGTTTCCTGTTTAAATAATTAATCTCATTTATCTACTTAATGAACACATTCCAAAAATATTAATTTATACCCCGCTTTTGAGTAATTATGCAGATAATTAATTACATAATACCTTGAGTACATTTTTACAACAGCACATCGCGTAGGTTTTGTGAAATGAAAGTGCTAAACAATGAAAAAAGGCTGGATTATAATAATTATCGCCGGAGCATTTATATTAATAACGCTAGTGATTGCGTTAATAATTCATATAAGCTTTTATAAAAGTAAGACTTAGCTAATTCACTGATTTGTTGATTACCGCTAATTTGCAGACATTTGTCCTGATAATGTTTGCCAAACACCAGAATGCGTAAAAATTTCTGCTCAAATATTAAACTCCATAGACAGTGATGTTGATCCTTGTGATAATTTTTATAAATTTGTATGTGGAAACTTCATAAAGGATTCCGAAGTTTCTGATGATGAAGGTGAAGTTAGTGCTTCTAGTTTAGTAAATGATGTTATCAAATCGAGATTAAAAGATGTATTGGAAGAACCTATTCAGAGTAATGATTCCAAACCGTTTACTCTGACTAAGGATTATTATCAAGTCTGCATGGATACAGGTGAGCATTATGGTTAGTGTTACACATCACTCAATAATCTGAGTGTTAAGATGCTATAGAGCAATTAGAGCTTGATCCGTTACACGATTTATTATCTAAGATTGGAGGATGGCCAGTTTTGGAAAATTCTTCATGGGATGGAAAACATCTTGATTGGTTTTATTACATCTATAAACTACGGCATAAAGGTTTAGACGCTAACTATATTTTAAAATTGAATATAGATCATGACCTTAAAAACACAACTTTTCACATGTTGGAGGTATGTTAAAGCATGTTACGGATCAATGAGGAACCAATTTTCCAGTTAGATCAACCCATTTTGAGTTTGCCAGAGAGTTATTTTACGGAACAGGACGAAAATAAAGATTTGATAGAAGAATATCGTAAGTATATGGTAAATGTTGCTGTTTATTTGGGAGCAAAGGAGTATGACGCTGTTACTCAACTGAATGAGGCACTTAATTTTGAAATAGGGTTAGCTAGAGTTAGTTGTAATTGCAAAAACATACTGAAAAATTAGTGAGTAACGTTTCAGATTTTGGAAGAAAAATATGTGCGCTCTAATGTAACGAAAATTTATAATATAATGACCATTCAGGATTTGGAGATTGAGCATTCCACTATTCCTTGGTTAGAGTATGTTAATAACATCATTTCACCTTACGCTGAAGTTACTTCTCAGGAACGAATTTTGATTTTAACACCAGACTATGTTCGAAAATTAGAATCGTTACTGCAACAAACTCCAAAACGGTTAAGTAAAGTTGATTTTATTCTTTACAATAACTAGCGTAAATTTCAGAGCACAAATTAATTATATTGTGTGGAAAGCCATCGACTCTATTATACCTTACCTGAATGAAGATTTAAGAACTTTGCAATTAAAATTCAAAATGACTCTCACAGGCGTTTCTGCCGACAAACCACGTTGGAAGGAATGTGTTGATGAAGTTTACAAAGGTATTATTTAGATATTCATAAATTTGTTTAAACTAATTCTATCCAGATTTCCAATCGCATTAAGCATACAATACATGAACGTTTTCCCTGTTGACGATGTGGAAGAACGTATTTCAGAGATTTTACAAAATATTAAAATGGAATACGTTAAAACAATTGAGGCGACTGAACTGATTCAGAATAAGCTAAAAAAAGGCTCAGTCCATAAATTGTTAAAAATGAATGATATCATTGGATTCTCATCAGACATACTGAATGATAGAAAACTAGAAGAGCTGTATGAGGAGGTACTCAAACAAACTCTAACTCAACCTTAAAATCCTGCATTACTATTTTAGGTGGAAATACAACCAAAACAATTTTTGCACTCTTTCCTTACCATTAGCTTACTCTACGAAAATTTCCAATACAAGCATTTACGAGTACTAAAAACAAGAACCGCTTGGTTAGAGCAAAGTTTAGGTGTACAAGATGGTATATTTTACAACGCTTTCATAAACACTTTAAGTATGCGTTATTCACTCAACTGACAATATTTAATAAAACCTCTTATTTTAGCAATTGCAGCTGGAGTAACAGAGAAGAATTATTTTGACAATCATCATCCAAATTTCATAAATTACGGAGGAATTGGTTTTGAAATCAGTCGTGAAATTGCACTCGCATTTTTTGAAACTGGTAAAGATTTTGATGAAAAAGGAGAGTATTTAAAACCCCACAAGAAAATAATAAAGAAAATACAAAAGAAGAAGAAAAAGCACGAGATAGACGAAGAAGAAGAAGAGGAGGAAGAAGATGACTTTACACTTAAGGAGAATTGTATAATTGAACAAAGTGAAGCGTTCCAGATTGAAGAATTGGATAACAAAACAGTACGTACATGTTCTTTCTGAAAAATTTTGTAATTTTGGTAATTATAGATTAATAGTTTATTAACGCTTGAAAACAACATAGCTGATAATTTTGGAGTTAAACATGCTTACGATGCTTACGTGGAATGGGCACAGAATCATGGAAATGAAAAAATGCTTCCTGGGTTAAGATACACCCCTGTTCAGTTATTTTGGATATCATTTGCGTTAAATCGTTGCTCAAAAATGACTCCAGAAAGTTACTACATGTCTCTTAGTGTTAAGAGACTCGCACCTTCTGAATACCGAGTTATTGGTTCTGTTATGAATATAGAAGATTTTGGAAAAGATTTTGAATGCCCAAATAACTCAGAAATGAATCCAGAAAATAAATGTGATTTTGGTAAACTTTTTGACCGAATACTGCAATTTGTATTGGCGCAAATAAAACTTTGTTACGTGCATTTGATTGCTTTAAGTGTTTATGTTTTGGACACACTTTTCATCATTGATCTTGGTGCATCAACTATAATTGCTAAAAAGATTGTGTTTAGAGTTAATACTTATTTCACCTCAATCTATGCTAGTCAAAAAGATTCAATAACAGGAAAAAGTATGTAGCGTACCCAGGTACCCTATCTTGAAAATCGTAATTTGCACTTATTTGCAATAATGCAAATTCAAGAACAAAACAATCGCTAAGTGATTTATCTTGACTGACAATAATGTTACTATTACTCAAATTGATTGCTTGCCTTACATGCACATCCCTGACAATAATTAAAAGATTAGAATTTATTTACAAGTCTGATATTTAATTATTCTCAAATCTGATCAAAAGAATAGATATAGTAACAGAACAAAAATATTAAGGTGTCACAGTAAACTCAATCCTCTCTTTTAATACTCATATTACCGTTTTAACCAGGTCATTAACATTCTTTTTACGTAAATTTTATTTTATTGATGTATTTAATAAAATTAATAATAATTTTTAATTTCATGTAAATATTTGAGCTGTTTCGAGATTTATATGTGTGATATATATATATATATATATATATATATATATATATATATATATATATATATATATATATATATATATATATATATATATTAATTTCTCTAATATTGACTCCCCAGTAAACTTGAATTCGATAATGGGGTTAGGGTTCAATAACATATTTAGTTAAATCTATATTTATACTTTAATTCCTTCCAAAATAAATTCAATTATAAATAACTAATGATTCAAAATATTTGTGATATTAATGTTGTATAGATATTGATCATTATAAGTTTTGCAAGTTACGCGCATGCGAGTTTCATAAATAACCTTTGTAATTGTACATGAACAACATAGATGATACAATTGCTTAATTTAAGGTAAGTATGTTTTTTTTTTACCAAATAATGCTGAATTATCATAAATTTAATATTCAAATGCACTATATCCAGCTTTGTACGCTGATCCTTTTATATCCTTTACATCCAAATACATGTGAAATTAAATGACATCACTATTCAACGTACTAACCTCAATTTCTATTAAGTAAAACAGGATTGTAAACTCACACATTAACATCATGTTCTTTTAGTTGTACTGCTTCCAAATGTATAATTATTCTGCAGCATTGGAACTTCATTTTATTGAAATTGATGGCTGCATTGATCGCTTACATGTGGAAAACAGAAGCACTTATCTTTAAAAAAATTATTATTTCAAAAAATAATAATTGGCTCATAGGTAATTGATTTAAATAATAGCAATAATTTTATATCAATTCTCTTAGTTAGGTTTTGCCAATACTCGGTTAATTTATTTCGATTTAAAATTAAAACACGGAATCACTTCGTTAACAAAAGAATTTTATTTAAAATATTCACAACTTATTATTTACAACATCTGTTTTTTATTAACAGAAGCCCGTTATAAAACATACGATAACCACACTTATTATTTTATTATAAGTTTTTGTTATGAACGAATAAGTTCAAAGGTATTATTATATATTAGTCAAGTTACTTTGGTATGTGTGAATCCTTGCGATATTGCAGGCTCACATTCCATTAAAATAAGTAATTTGATTGTAATTTCATTATATTTAGAATTTACATCAGTTCTACATACATAAGACAACATTTACGTCGATTGGGGCTTGAACCTTCATGGCGCAGTTGGTTAGCGCGGTACTCTAGCAAAGTACAGGTCGTAGGTTCAAATCCTACTCGAGGTAAATTTTTTTATTTATATATTTAATAAAATTAATAATAATTTTTAACACTTATTATTTAATTTACGATTATTAGGTACAATTTTTGTTTGTTTGAGATGTTTTAACTTTTTGGGTTATTTTATCGAGATTAATTTTAAATTTGACATGCATTTTAGTGCATGTTCATACTTTGAGAAAAATTAGAAGAAAGTGAAAAAATCCCAAGTTACATCCTTATATAACTTTTCTGTACAAACATATTTCCATATACCAATATGCATAAAAACTTACTGATTTTTACTTAGAACTAAATTATTCTACGTTCCACATAAAAACTAATAACAGAAATGGAATCAGTGTCTCAAAGTACATGGGAATGCACCTATTTCCAATCTGAAATGTCTATTTTAACACAAGTTCTATCTCAAGTTTCGATAACTTTCCAGTATAACCTCAATTTGCAGTTTTTCCATAAAATTTACACTTGTAATGTTAAATTTGATGTGAGCACTTTCAAAAGCACTTGATTAAGTAAGTTTACTTCATTATCTTTATACTTTTGCACTCTGAAGTTTTACAAATCCTTTTAATTTTAGTCTTTTTAGTACACCGATGCCATGCATATATGTCCATCTATGTCGAGTAATGAAACTTACAATCTCTTTGTTTCAGAATAGAAGATCGCTTGGTATAAACTGGATTATGCATGTATACTTAATTACAAGCATATTATATAATAAAAATGTGTGTTTTTAAATTCCGACATTGCTCGGACAATCATATTATGAACTTTTTTTTTGTGTCATTTAATTATGCTCATGTTTTAATGTGATTGAAATTTGAACTATATAGCTAATAACTTGCTCTGTAACTACTTATGTGCCTAGATTTAAGTTATATTATAAGTTTGCACACTGCGCTTTACCATATGTGCACGTTTTATTTGCATACAATTATGTTACATTATATTTTGCTCTATCCCCATTATTTTGCTTATTTTATTTCATTCTCTCTCTCTCTCTCTCTCTCTCTCTATATATATATATATATATATATATATATATATATATATAAAACAAAAAATCTTCAAATGTATAATTGAGCATGCGCTATGAATACGCATTCATGTGACCTTTCATTAAAAGTAAAAAGAAAATACGCCAAATACATGTAAGTACCAATATGTTTAAATTTAGTAAATATTCTAATAATCATTTAATTTTTAGCTCAATTAATGTTCCCTTTGGACATGCATACAAGTTGTCGCACATCCTGTTTAGTACAAAATATGGAAATCATTAACACACCAATGAAAATCTCAATGTCAACAATAACATGCATAAAGGTGTAACACTCACATAAGATGGCCTCCTTATCCTCTTCCCGCTGATGTAGCTGACCGTAGAAAACAGCTCCTTCGAAATCCAAATCTGCTTCTTGAACATCCAAATTTGCTTCTATATTAATGCTTATACGTTTACGTAAGTTTTACTAATATTTCTTCATATTGATAAATCTTTATTTTCAGGATCATCACACTTTATTATTTTTATTTCAAAATAATTTTTGAAATGCATGAGTAGTTTGAAGGTTATTTAAATTAAACATGCTTCTAATAAATAAAATGTATAATAATAGAAACACGAAGAAAACACAATTAACAATATCCATAACAAACGTAAACAAAACAAACTTAAAAACAATGTCGAATCTGCGGAAATATTTTCACTCGCTGTCGATAACAACCGAATTTTTATTTAAAACGTAAACTAACCTTAATTTATTATTTACCGACAAATGAATATTACTTGTTTTTAATACTGCCGATACTAAAACCGCACTTTACTTTTATCGAAAGTGACGTTATTTTGTTTAAAATAACTTCAAGAAAAATTTTGGCAACATCTTGATTAGCAAGTTGTTGGAACAGAGAAAAACTGAGAGAGCTACTAATAACTAATAACTTTTGACCCCTTAAACCCATCTTAAAACTAACAACATTTTCGGAATCCTCACAATTTTTACTATAATATAAGTCCTTACACGAAGTAATTCCTCCAATTATTAACCATGTTGATTTTTACATTGATTTATTGATTTTATACTAATTTTATGCATTTTACAGGCCTGGAATTGATTTCCACATGAATATGGGATGCTACTACATATAAATACACATCTTTTAAATGCCTACGGCCAATTTGAAAGGAAAATTATCTGAAATTTTCATACATCCTTAAAAACTAAATTTGGTAATATAATCACTAATATAGTGAATTGTGACTTGAAATTGAGGCTACTTTACTATTTTTACTTCTTATAATTTATTTTGAACAAATTGTCCCGATCTATAACAATTTTTACATAATTTTTGTGTGAGGAAATAACATAACCTCAAATTAATACAATAATTTTAATGTATAATTTTATACTTTTAAGCACTTTAATTATTTGTGAAAGTGTATATTCTTAATGTTTATGTCTTAATTTAATTTATTCTCACACTTTTATAAGTTTATAAGTTCTTCTGAGACTTGTATCGAATTGTTGCAAATCACTAATTTAAGGTCTGTAAATGTTAATTAATCACAATTATTCCAGAACTGCTAGCTTATTTATGTTTTATAGTTAATCATCAATGTATTTATACTGTTTTTATGTAATTTTAGCACTTATATTCGTTTTTCGCACAAACACGAACGTTTTCATAATTCTTGGCTGCATACATTGAAATTGTGACATTGATTTATGCCTAATCCTAGTTTTAACATGATATTTGTTATCTACAGCCTGTACTTCATGTCTTTAGGGAACATTATGCTTAAATAAACCTACTAACTAAAATTGAACTTGATTTAATGCATTACGATAACTAACATACCTCATACTTATGTGTAATATGTTGTCGAATATTATTATTTTAACATTTTATTATGAATTATTTAAATTTACATCCATCTCAATGTTAATCAATCATCCCTACCTAATATTATATATAACGAAATGTACTGTTTGTACAAATTAATGAAATTACTTGCTATGTGAATTACATAGCTATACTAATGTAATTTATGAACATCTCAACATATATATATATATATATATATATATATATCATTATATAAATAGCTAGTATAACATATCATTCTGTAAACAATAGTCAAACATCAAACATTAATAGCCTCATCAAATATTATCACATGGAAACTTTCATATTTGTTATTATTGTAATTTATCAGTTCTTAGAGATGTTAGTTATCTAAGTAAATTAATGATGTTATAAAAAACGCTGCATTGATAACAGTAGGGTTCATATTAACTTATAGTTAGTGAGGTCTCAGTTTTTAATTGTAATAATTTCTTTTTAAATAAATCTTATTTGCAATAAAAACATAATTGGCGCTGCGAACAGCATACCCAAACGGCTCTATGTAATATAACGTAGTGTTGGCGATTTTTAAATCTTTATTGGGTATACCATCATTATTCATCATCGTGCTAAGCAAATGTTGGTAAGAATATCCATCTGGCCTACCGAGGTACTTTGCCCTTCAACGGACCTCAACTGTAGACGACGCCTAGGAAACAAAAATCAGAGTCTGCAACAATAGCAACACCATCCATCGAGAATCCTCAACCGCTGTGGTACTTCTCAACTGCAAGGCATACCTGAGATGCTATTAGCAACCTTAGTTTTGTAATTAATAACATCCTTTTTTTTTTCTTTTTACAATATACGTGTTGGAATCTTTTATGACTGAATTCCGCGATAGATCACCTGTAAGAATATCTAGTCATTCAAGTAACTCCGATTCTCATCATCAATTAATTAATAATCAAATAATAATGGTAAATTATACTGAAATAAATATTGCTAAAGAAATGATTCCTCAATACGAAGGGGGAAGTAGAACTTTACCATATTTCATACAACAGTGTGAAAAATTTATAGCTAATTATAGAAATAATTCACCAGGTCACGAAAACTGTACATTAAATAAATTGTTGTGCGAAATTTGCTGCTCCAAATGAGTTGGTTCTGCTAGGGACACTTTAGTAATTTCAAATTACTTAACTTGGGATAAGGTAAGGAAAACATTAATAATAATAATAGAAACGAAACATTACTAGAAAATCATTTAATAACGTGTATTCAATTAACAAACGAAACTTACGATGAATATTATGAAAAAATTAAAACAGATGTTAACCTTAAAAAATGATAAAACTAATGCTTATACAAAAAAAGGCTTTATTCACTTACATGGCAGGTTTATTAGAACCACATAGGTCTTTTATATCTTATAAAAATGTAGAATCACTAGAAGATTGTTTACTCAGTTAAGAAACTATGATAATTATAAACAACAAGTCAATTTTCTAAATTTTGTTCGATAAAAACCATCGACAACTAGACAATTCAATAATTTCTCGAATAAAACTCAACAACCAAAACAGTTTCAACGGGCAAACGCAAATCATTTTTATAGACCTTCACCACAATTTACAAACCGTAATCTAGGTCAAAATCAATTTCCTCGTGGTCCGATAAATTTCCAGACGAGACCAGTGTTTACAAATTATCCTACAAATTCGCAAGTATTTGGCAAGAATGAACCTGAGTCAAAACCAACCCCGATGTCAATATCCACACGAAATACTGGCAGAGCAAATCAACGGCCCATTAATTCAGGTAACCCTTCGAACTATTTTCGAAGCACGGCCCCCCGTAATTTTCATTCCGCAGAACTTTACAATTTTCAAGACGATGAACAATCAATAGCAATAGTGGAAAACGACGAAGATAATCAAGAAGATTACCAGAACCCTGAAACATTTGAATTTACTGAAAATTTTCCCGAAACCCTATTTGAATCTACACAATATTTTCCAATACCTGCCTCGGAACCACAAATTTAAATTTAAATTCGCTAACAAGTAAACCAAAACTACCATTCATAACGATTCCTAGTTTAAAATTAAAGATTTTAATAAAAAATTAATTTTCATGTAATACAATGGCATGGTAGATTTGACGCATTAATAGGAAGTGAAGATTTCCAAAAACCTAAAGCTACGATTAATTATAATAATCAAACATTAGAGATAGGTTATTCTAAAATACCGTTTTTTATGGAACTAAACCAAAAGAATTTTAAACCAGTAAAACAAATTGTTAAAAATAGTATTAGAATTCCCGTAAATGTCGATCGAGGACAAGTTATAATCCCAGAAATTAAATTAGACAATTATATTATTGCAGAATCAATTGCCGTTGCAGAAAATGGCATTTGCACTATTCCTTTTGAAGAAGAACGTGAAGTAGAAATAAATTTTCAACAACAATACGAGGTAGAACCTATTACCGATGTTAATTTAGTAAATCCAAAAATTCAAAATTTTAAGACTGATATTCCAAATGTCATTCGAACTAGTCATCTTAATCTAGAAGAACAAACAGAAATTATATCTTTGTGCAAGAAATATAGACATCTTTTACAACGAAAATTGCGACTTAACTTTTACGAACGCTGTAAAACACAACGTCAGAACAAATGATAACGAATCAGTTTATTGTAAATCATTCCGATACCCACATCAATTAAAACATGAAATCGAAAATCAAATTCAAAAACTGCTTCATAACAAAATCATTAGACCAAGCATTTCACCTTATAATTAAACTTATAATAATTTCACCTTATAGTTTACCAGTTTGGATTGTACCAAAAAAACCAGATGCGAGCGGAAAAGAATGGCGACTTGTTATAGACTATAGGAAACTAAATGAAAAACCGATTGAAGACAAATATCCTCTTTCAAGAATTGACGAAATATTGGACAATCTAGGAAAATGCATGTACTTTTCTACCTTAGATCTTGCCCAAGGATTCCATCAGATAGAAATGGATCATGATTCTATCGAAAAAACTGCTTTCTCGGTAAACAATGGTCATTTCGAATACGTTCGAATGCAGTTCGGGCTTAAAAACGCCCCGAGTACGTTCCAAATAGTAATGGACAATATTTTACGCCCATACCTGTATAAATTCTGTTTTGTATACATGGGCAATATTGTAATCTTCTAAAAATCACTTCATGAACACTCAGTACACATTAGACAGATATTTGAAAAAGTAAGAGAATATAATTTACAAGTTCAACTAGATAAGTCGGAATTTTTGTGTAAAGAAGTAGCCTTCATAGGACACGTAATTACACTACAAGGTATAAAACCTAATCCCGCAAAAATTAAAGCTTTAGAAGAATACCCACTTCCGAAAACAGTAAAAGAAATAAGAGCTTTTCTTGGACTTATAAGATATTACAGACGATTTATAAAAAACTTTGCTAAACTTGTACAACCATTTACCAAATGTCTTAAAAAGAATTCAAAAATTGATGTCACAGATCAAAATTATTTGCAAACATTTTATCAATGCAAGGAATTACTAACCAATGCACCAGTATTAACGTATCCAGACTTTGAAAAAACTTTTCTTGTTATAACCTATGCATCCAATGTAGCCATAGGAGGAGTTTTATCGCAAAATAACAAACCAATTGCATTTTATTCGAGGACTTTAAATAGTGCTAAACGCAATTATTCAACTATCGAACGTGAATTGCTAAGTATAGTAGAAACCACGAAACATTTTAGACCATACATTTACGGAAAACAATTTATAATAGAAACAGATCATAAGCCGCTAGTTTGGTTATTTTTCCTTAAGGATCCAAATTCCAGACTAGTTAAATGGAGATTGAGACTCGCAGAGAATGACTACAAAATACAATACAAGAAAGGCAAAGAAAATTTAGTAGCCGATTCGTTATCGCGAATCGAAATTAATACAAAGGAAACCTCAAACGATACAGAACTAGACCTTATGTCAATAATCCCAAATGTCGACGAAAACCCTTCGTCCGATGATTTAGAAGAATCATTAAACAGACAACAAGATGATCAATCGAATAAAATACAACATACATCTACTGAAAATCCAATATTCTCAGTATCAGTAAATCATTTCATGTATCGCGTAGTCTTAAAACTAGGAGATCAATATAAAATAGAATATCAAAGACCATTCTTAAAACATAACTATGTTGTTACAATTAGGCAAGGTAACGAACTGAAAAACATTTCCCGAATGTTAAAAGAAATCATAGATCCAAAAAAGTTATATGGAGTATACTTATAGATAAGGAATTAAAATCTAAATTTTTTGAAATAAAAAGTAATTTATTCAATAACATTTATAATGCTTTTCTATCATCCGGAAGCAATTGCAAGTTAACAATAGATGATCAAACTTTTGAAAACACATTTGTTAATTTTACTTACAAGAATTCTATAGAAACTAATAATTATAAAGCTGACTTGACTGTAAAACTAAAACCAAAACATTTAGAAAACTTGGAAACCTTAAAAGAAGAAGCTTAAATGTTAAATACTGATTTAAAAATTAATCCTTTAGTGCACGTTATGCATTTATCTATAACTACTATTGTAATTATTTTATTAGTCATGTTTCGTATTTTAATCTATGTATTTAGAAATAAGATACGAAGACAAGATAAAGAAGTGATTCCTTTAAAACAGATAACTTCGCAGAATGAGGACATTCTGTCTTAAGGGGAAAGAAGTTTTGTATTGTTGGATAATATATATATATATATATATATATATATATATATATATATATATATATATATATATATATCATTATATAAATAGCTAGTATAACATATCATTCTGTAAACAATAGTCAAACATCAAATATTAATTGCCTCATCAAATATTATCACATGGAAACTTTCATATTTGTTATTATTGTAATTTATCAATTCTTAGAGATGTTAGTTATCTTAAGTAAATTAATGATTGTTATAAAAGACGCTGTATTAATAATAATAGTCAGAGTTCATATTAACTTATGGTTACTAAGGTCTCAGTTTTTAATTGTAATAATTTATTTTTAAATAAATCTTATTTGCAATAAAAACATAATATATATATATATATATATATATATATATATATACTGATAATTATTGGAGAAAATAAAATCTTTTTTATTTCATTTCATTTCAATGTATTATTCTAATAATAGTTACTATTATATGGCTGCTGACCTTAGCTGTATTATAGTTATGGTTTTATAGGGTGCAATACGCAATACGGTCCTATCATTCTGAAATTTTAAATTATGATTCCAATACATTCTTGTAACATCACGAGGAAAAAGGCGTTAACCAAAATAACTAAAGTTCCTATATGTAAACTTCTTTGGGAGGGTATATTGTATCTCATAGAATAGTATATGGTGATTGGTCATATGTAGACAGCTGTATTAATAGCACCTATTACCATTTCTCTATTTAGACAAACATCTATAAATAACACGAGTGGTTCATTATTTATGTGTTTTACATTATGCATTTATAGGGTAGTCGTTAGACTCTTAAATTCAATGCACTCCTTTTTAAAATAGTGACCATTTAGGTCGCCAATTAAAACCATTTGATCAACTCTTTCATGTGCAAATCATATAGATACGCAGATAAAACTGATACAGAACGATCATGAGCGATGTAAACTAAGCCAACATTGATACTTAGCTTTTTAACACATTCGCGGACAAAGAGGCATATGCCGTTCAAATTTCAAACACCACAGAAGCCAAAGCGCGAAATACCGCGTAATAATACATATAAAATATGATGTAGCCAGGTCTACTGTCCCAGCAAAAAATAACACAATGTTATTTCATTTAACGTTTTAATTGTAACCACGTGATGTGTAAACAATTGTAGCTTTTTACTGTTTTTCTTATTGTTTTTGTGTCTAAATGTGTATAAGTGGTGTCGTAATAAGGTAAGACATTTAGTTTTGTGATATACATTGTTTTGATAGACAAATCAACAAAAAAATTAGGATAAATAATGTATACCTACATATTGAGGTTAGGTAGGAAGAATAAGTGTCATTTTAGATCATAGATATCTATGTTTTAGATACGTTCTACAATATTACAAGAGTGACTGCAATAAAAATTTTCTAGCATCGATAACAAAATATTTTAGTCATTTTGTAATACAGATACAGGGTGCTCCATAAAATATTGCAAAGTTTTTTTTTTCTTATATCTGTTATGTGAAGAATTAGAATTTAAAAAAATTTAAATAAGTCAATCTAATATGGGATATACATTATAAAGCAGAAATGTATTATAGGGGTGGACACAAATCTTGAATTGCAATTAAATATTCCATATTACTTTACACGGGGTTTACAGAAGTATTGAATTGCAGTTAAATTTTTATAATAGATTACAGGGTTGGACAAAAATTTTGAACTGCATTTAAATATTTTTTTCACGTATATGGTATGTGAAAAACGGACTTCCTCTTTACAGAAAATGAATCCAAAAAAAGAACATAGATTTCTCCGACACATAAATGAGGTAAGCTCCGACGAAAGTGAACATTCGAGTTCCTATCCATTTGGCAGCGATGATGACCTGACAGATGCAACATATGAAGATGAAGATTACACTTCACGTTCATTCGATGACGCCCACTCTTCTGCGCATGAAGCAGTTGCTCAAGGAGAAAATACCGCAGACTATGTAGAAGAATGGTGCGATTTAACTTCGGATATTCCTAATTTTGAGTTTGAGAAACAAGTTGTGGCATCTGTATAACATTTGTTGGAGAGTGTTTTGAAAAGTTTTTGGATAACGAAATCATGCAAATGTTGCTTGATTCTATAAATACATATGCTATTCTTTTGCAGAATAATAATCGTCCCAAAAGAAAATTCTGCAGATATTCCAATATAAAGCCGATTACAATAGAGGAGCTAAAGCAATTTCTTGGAATTCCTCAAGCTCGGATAAAATTTCCTTCCATAAGAAAAATCTTTAGTGTGGATCCTTTACATTGTTCTCCAGTGTTTCACTATATATTATCAGACAGGGGATATGAAGAACTTTTACGGTGTTTTTCGTGCTCAGGTGGCCAGGAAATTGATCCCATGGACAAATTGAATGAAGTAACACACTTACTAAACAAATTATTGCTAAATTTTTCGTGGGCGCCTTAGGTTTAGGCTATTATTAAAAACAAAAGAGCTAGGTACGGTATTAAATTGTACGAGCCTGTACACAAAGGGCAAAAGAAGACAGAAGCAGTGGTATTTTCTTTGATGGAGCCCTACTTAGACCGTGGTAATCACGTTAGACCGTGGTCATCACGTAGTAATGACAATTTTTCTAATAGTGTCAGCCTTTCTAAGAAACTTCTAAGCAGAAAAACCCATACTATTGGTACTCTCCGGTCTAACAGGTTAGGTAACCCGAAAGCTGTCATATGCACGAAACTAAGAAAGGGTCAGTATAAATGGTAACGATAAGGTAGCGTTTATGTTTCAAAGTGGCATGATAAGCGATACGCCAATTGTATAACAACAAAATATCAACCAGAGCTAATAAATGTCCCTAACAGATTTGGATAAATAAAAATAAAGCCTGTAGAGGTTGCGAGGTACAACGATTTTATGTTTTTTTTTTCTAAAAAAACATCGTAAAATATGACAATAAACCCTTAACAACCTGTTTCAATAATCTATCTTTAAAGACTCTAAAAATATGGTAGTGTCCTTTTGGCAACCACCTTAAAACCCATGGTGTCCGCAAATGTGTCAATCAAAATTTTTAATCACAGTTCCAGATACGATCCTTAACCTAAATAACTGTCAACCACTTTGAAATGAATATTTGTGTTTATGTACCAAGAGACATCCCCACCTATAGAAAGTTTATCAAGTAAAAGTCATACACCTCACTTTCCACTTTTTTATGACGTCATACACCCACCCCTTGACGTCAAGGGTTACGCCCCATTCCCTATCTGACCCTGCTCCTTCACCCTTTTGACGATTTCTCTTCTGGCGACATTTTCAACCCCCTGATAAAATATCTTTAATATTTTTAACCAATATCAACATGAATGTGTCCAATATCTAGTTTGTGAGTGTATGTTAGGCCAAATACGTTAAAAAGAATTTTTAGATCATAACTGGTATAATTTTAATTTACAATAGGTACATCTGGTTAGTCAATTAAATGTTAACATCCGGTTTGTGCCCTATTAGATGGAATCTACAGTAGCTTACCGTATATAAAAGAAATAATTTACTTCTGATGAATGTTAAAATTATTAACCGAAATATATTAAGTATGCATTAAATCCGGTTTATTTTTGGCATCCGAAATCTACAGTCATTACTACCTATATTAGGACTCCCACCATTTATTACTGAACGTAGTAATACGCATACACACACACGCACGCACGCACGGACCCACCTACGCTTAATTATTTGTATTTCCATTTTTTGGTTTCACACATTCCTTTACCTAAGAAATTTGGTATGTGCTTAGGGTTTGTCATATATTTATCAACTATCTGTAGGGTTTTACTGCGAAGATTTGTAGATTTCTTAAACCAAAAATTTTTTGATCCTTTGATCACATCTTGAAAAACTTCTCAACTTATGGTACTACATTGCATAGAATGGACATTATTTGCTATTACGTTTAATGATAGAGAATCATGATTATAAGTACAAATATTTGAGCAAATACCTTACCCAAAAGTACTTTTCGATATTCAAGTTGCAACTTAAACCTCCATAGAAATTGTAGAGGTAGTGTAATTTCAACAAAACTTTACTAGTAACAAGTGTTAACTGTCACAATAACAAAAATTTCGATTGTCTAATTTATTTCCTGGCATGAAGGGTTGCATAAAAATTTCCTCTCGTACATATACAATAGACAAATGCTTTACCACCAATACAGTACACTCGGTGATTTTGTTTTCCTGTATTTTATTTATCTGTAGTATTCCTGAACATGCTAGGATTTGCTAACGTGCTAAAGCACTAAGGAACACTGAAGGTTTAGGATATTATTAGGCTGCCGAGACATGTTTATGAATGGCTATCTTAAATTTGTCAATGTTTGGAGGAAAACAGGAATTGGGTAGTGCATTCCACAATTTGGTCGCTGTGTGGAAAAATGTAGATTGCGCCCGTTTACTGTGACAAAATGGAATTTTGAGTGCGTAATTATGGTATGAATGGGAAAACGGAGTTTTCCTAGTGACGATGGCCTGCGAAGGTATTAAGGAGTATATTTCGGAGGCACACTTGCCATGGTAATAGCGATAGAACAAGGAAAAAAGCGAAACTATTCTTCTATGCTCAAAAGACTGTAGGTCAGAAGTCAGAGACTTATAAGCCTTATAGCTCTTTTCTGGATGCGGTTTACCATACCAAGGGCGTATTAGGGAGCACTGACCCAGAGGTGGGAATTGTGTTCCAGATGAGGTTGAATTTTAGCCTTATATAATAAAAGGATTTGTTGCGATCTGAAGTACTGTTTAGATCTGTATAGACTAAATAGATTTCTTCTTACATCCCTGAGTTACATATCAAATTTTGCTAATAGTAAATTCTGGTCAAAACCTATTGGAGGATAAGTACCTTCCACCTTAAACAATAAGAACTTCAAAAATTTCCTTTGTATCGATTGTATAGCATTCTTATGATAAGTGTAAATTGGATACCTCACTAGAGCACAGTATTCTACCTTTGACCTCACTAATGAAAAATACAAAAGGTTCAATGTTGGTACATGCGTAAAGTTCTTACAATTCCTCAGGATAAAGCCAGTCATTCTTGCAGCATCCCTAGTTATCTTAATAATATGTTCACTGAAGCTAAGTTTACAATCAAACAAGATGCCTAAATCGCAAACCACGTTGCAACGATGAAGTACCTGCGTATGACAGGTATATAGAAAAGATATTGGTTGGGATTTCCTCGTATAAGTCATCAGTTAGCATTTTGAAATGTTTAGCTTTAGATTATTGCAGATGCACCATTCTTGTATTTTGTCGATATCCATCTGAAGTAATTCACAATCAAGATTACTTTCAATTGAGTTAAATATTTTCAAGGCGTCAGCAAACAACAATTTCTAGGAAGTCATATTATATGTTAGGTCGTTTATAAATATAAAAAAAAGAGGCCCCAGATTAGATCCTTAGGGAACGCCCGGAGATGCAATAAAGCTGTCAGAGTTATAATTATTGTACGTCACATATTGAACGCGAGAATTTAAATTTGAAGTGAAAACGCTAGCAATGTGTCACTAAATCCAAATTTACTTAATTTTGATATATTGATCGTATGGTCGATCTGGTTAAACGCCTTTGAAAAGTCTGTGTAGACTACATCAACTTGACCTTGATTGTCGAGTACCTCAGACGTGTATTGAGTAAAATCTACAAGATTGGTAAAAGTGGACCTATTTGACATGAAACCATGTTGCCACGGAGAAATGTAACTACGAACAAGTGGATAAATGAGTGAATGAAGTGTAATCTCAAAAACTCTAGCGAAGTTAGATAAAATGCTAATGGGTCTGTAGTTGGTAATTACATGTTTGTCTCCAGACTTTAAAACAGGACGAATGCGAGCTTGCTTCCATTCATTCGGGAAAACAGATTTATACAAATAACTGTCCGGTAGTAGGACAATACCGTTGGTATGGGCACGATTTGGCCAGTAACCAGTCTGCTTGCTATGGTATTACTCAAGAGAACAATACAATTGCCTCGGATCGACCTGCCTACAAGGGGCGGTTAAGGTCGAAACAGACAGGCCTAGTTGCTCACGACTGTGCAAGGAATGAACGGCGAGTCGGTAGAGGAATGCATGGTATAGAATCTGAAATTGCGAATGTAATGTACGAAAGGCACCTTGATATTCTGTGTGTATCGGAGACAAAGTGCAAAGGGAAGGATTCTGTGGAGATGGAGGATGGCAGCCTAGCACTATGGTCAGGAGTTGAGACTGAAGTGGATGGCGCAAAAGGAGTTGGGGTGATCGTAAGTGAAAGAGCGAAAATATGTGCTAAACAGTACGAATTGGTATCTCCTCGGGTAATGTGGGTTAGAATGAAGTAGAGAACGTGTTGAACGTATGTAAGCCAAACGAAAGAGTGATGATAGTGGGGGATATGAACGGATAGGTGGTTGTGCAAAGAAAACATACTGAACGCGTTCTAGGAAAGTTCGGATACCAAAGAGTCAATGAGAATGGTGAACGCCTGGTGAACATCTGTGTGGAGAGAAGCCTGTTTGTATCTACTACGTGGTCTAAACATAAAAATATGCATATGTGTACATGGCAGAGGTAAATCTAAAAGTATGATAGACTTGAGTGTATGATGAACGACTTAGAAACCTGGTGAAAGACACAAACGTAATGCGCGGATGAGAGTGTAGTTCGGACCACTTTTTGGTTGTATCGAGAGTGTGTTTAGGGCAAAAGTGGGTCTGGAGAAGGAAAGCAAACGTAGTGTTAACGTCCAGAATTAGGGTAGACCAACTAGTGGATAATGGTGCGAGAATGAAATATGCAGATGCTATGAGTAAAGATTTGAATGTGAATGAAACAGTGTGCAATGAATAAATAAATGACACTGACGTTGAAAGTGCATGGATAAGCTTGAAAAACTGTATTGTCAATTGTGCCGTGCGGATATGTGGAAGAGCGAATGTAGGTAGACAGAAAAAATATGCTTGGTGGAATAAATCTGTAAAAAAGGCAGTATGTAAGAAAAAAGATGTGTATATGGCAATGATTGCTGCAAAAAATGAGACTGAGAAAAGCGATTGTATTAGATGTACAGATTAAAAAACAAAGAAGCGAAGGGGGCAGTGAGAATAAGTAAAGAGGAAATGATGGCTGAGGAAAGGAGAGAAAATTATTTTGAGGGAAACAAAAAACTTCTGAAAATGAGCCAAAAATACAAAACGTGGCCCAAAACTGAACGCTTCAGGAGTGATGAATATGAGCAACGAAATAGTATGGGACGATTGTGAAGTGTCGAAGTGAATGAAACTGAGAAGGATATTGGGATAAATGAGGTAGAGAAAATGGAAGGAAGTTTGAAAAACGGCAAAGGAACAGGAGTAGATGAGATCACTGGTGAAATGCTACAGTATGGAGGTGCAAAAGTTTTACGAAGATAGTGTGAATTACTCAATGTGTGCCTTATTTGTGTGCCGAGGGATTGTAGGAGCGCGATCATTGTACCATGTATAAGGGTAAGGGGAACAAGAGAGCTCAGCGTGCCTGGTAAAGTATTTGGAAGAATACTGATTGATAGAGCACGAGAAACTACACAAACTAAGATTTGGGATGTGCAGGGTGGATTCATGCCAGGGAGACGATGTGTTGATCAGATGGTTGCTCTACAGCACGTGATCGAAAAGTGTTTAGTGTGAAAAGGAAGCTGTACTGAGCGTTTGTAGATCTGGAGAAAGCATAATACAGAGGGAATAGGGAGATGCTGTGGGAAATATTAAATGAATATGCCGTAAATAAAGGTCTAATAAACGGAATAAGGGCAGTATACAACGGTAGACGGGCATGTGTTAGGGTGAGAGTGAATACGTTAATATTGAGCAATGAGTGCGACAAGGCTGTGTGATGTCACCGTGGTTGTTCAATGTATACATGGATAAATCTGTTAGCCAAGCATGGTTTAATGGTTAATGACATAAATGTAGGATTTCTGGTGTGTGCAGATGACAGTCTTATTAAGTGACACTGCGGATGAGCTACAAACTGCTCTGAGGAAGTTTGATACAATCTGTGAGCGTATCGACATAAAGGTAAACGTGAACAAAGCTAAGATTGTGGTGTTCAAGTGGCGAGAGTAGAGTATTTACTCTGCAAGATGAAATTCTGGAGCAAGTGGACGAGCTGGTATATCTGGGTAGAATGTTTACTGCAGATGGTACATTGGAAGACGAGATTGGACGAAGGGTCAATGCTGGAAGGAAAATGATTGGAAGTATGTCGAAGATAATGAGAAACGAAAGCATGGGCCTAGCTGTGAAACGAGCAATCTATAATGATGTGTTTGTCCCGTCAGTATTGTATGGAAGTGAGGCATGGGTATGTCAAAAAAAGCACGACAGAAAAATAAATGCCGTGGGTATGAGATTCCCTGAGAACCACATGTGGTAAAAAGAGAAGGGACAAGATAAAGAATGAGTGCATAATCACGGAGTGTGTCGAGGGAAAGACGATGATGGATAAATATAAAGGTAATACATTACGTTGGTTTGGTCACATTGAGAGAATGAAGAACGCAAATATATGTGGGTGAGCTTGGAGGTAAGGTCGTGTCTGGTAGGCCGCGTAAAACTTGGCGGAATGTATGATAAAACAAAGAAAGATAAGGAGATTTAAAAATAAAAGGGCATGTCAGAGACAATGTATGAACCTTGCGGAAGCTAGGGGGGTATGCGGAGATAGGAAAGCATGGAGACCGATTGTGAATGAAAAATAAATAAGAGGCAGATATTGTGTTGTCTACCGGTGCAAGGGAATGGCGTGAAGGTTAAGTTAAGTTTCGGTTAGGTGAAATATGAAAGAAAGTTTAGGAGTTTATTGGACTCGAGGAACGAAAGTAGTTGGTAGTTAATAGCTTTTTCCATGATTTTCGATAGAATGGAAGTGATAGCTATTGGTCGATAGTTTGAGGGATCGGTTTTATCGCCCTTTTTAGGAATAGGTTGGAGATTTACCAACTTACAGGATGAGAGAAACCCTCTAGGAAATCGCAAAGACAATACATGTTCGAGGTAGCCTTTTTAAGGACGATAGCTGGAATACCGTCAGGGCCAGTCGCCATGTTTTAGTCAAATTTATTGATAATTGATTCTAGGAGCTTGTATCGAAAGTGGATTGGTTTCATAGCGTATGGGGTAGATTTGGGCGACTGCACAATTTTACCAGGATCATTGAGACATGAATTTGATGCCAAGTAATCAACAAAGAGGTTGGCTTTGTCAGCAGGATCAGCTACTACAGCTCCGTCGCGAGACGTCATGGGAGAAAAGGAATATGTACTCAAGTTTTTACTGATGGCTTTAGCTAATCACCAAAATTTACAACTACCAAAGGACATGAGGCTAATTTTTTGCATTTACGTTCTTCAAACATCTTTTGGTCTTGATAATGATGCTTTTAGCAACGATTCTTTGTGGCAATGCAGTAGGCGTGATTTTCGACAGATTTAATTGATTTCCATTGGGTATAGAGTATATACTTTTGCCATAATGCATCAGTGCGTTGTATTAAACCAGGATTGGAAAAGGGCATGACTTACACGATTATGCTTTTTGGGAATGTATAACTTCATACTCATTAAAATAACTTCAGTTATTGAAAGAGCAATGTTTGAAAAGGAGGACCGTTTCAAGCAATACTCACGCCAGGGGAAGATTGCACAGAAATCTAGCAGTTCGCTCCAGTTATCTGATTTAAAACACCATATACTTTTATCTGTTTTTGAATAACAGTGGGATTGGGTACAGAGGAAGTTATTTCCATTAGGCATGTAGGTAGCGGACCAAGAAAATTTTATTATAGTAATAAACATTTTCAAATCGCAATTGTTACCGCGATAGAAAGGGTAATTAATGGGTTTAAATATCTCGATTGTTTTGTTCTTAAATTTGCATTATTGCGAATAAGTTCCAATTACACTTTACACCTGGGGACACTACAGGCTGTGGTCTGATTGACCAAGAGGGGGAAAGGACTCTTTTTTATAGACAAGTGATTTAGTTGTAAGGAATCGGTCTAGGAGATGTGGAGTATGGTTAGGGTTTTCTGGGATTCTGGTTGGTTCGGAAATTATATGTGTGAAATCACAGGACATAGCAAATGCTTCTGCACTATGACCTGCGGGACTAGTGGTAGATGAAATTTTTTAGCCAATAGGAGTTGTGGACATTAAAATCTCCCAGAATTGAGATATCGCAAGATGGAAACTGTGATAACAGGTAGACTATTTTCAGACTAAGGTCATCAAAAAGATCTTGGAAGTTATTATTATTTTGAGACTTATACAATCAACAGTAGAATTACACAAATTGGGGTCCAAAATATTTGAACAAAATCGCGTCAAATCTGTTGTTTTCCAAACTGGACGTCCTCTTACAAGATACGTTGTCCTTACTATACACGCCCCGCCATTAAGACGAACGTTAGAGTAGAGGTTGTATCTGGAAAGAAAAGGAAAAGGCCACGTATTTCATTCCCTCCCCAAGGGGGAGGGCGGGCTGCTCGAGCTTTCCGAGCTCCTTCAGCCACAATCATGGATTCCCAGCACACATTACGTATATATGTATGGTGGGATTAAGGATGGGTGTGGTCAGGATAGGATCGGAAGGAACGGAGTTAGGGTTCTGAGGGGGAAAATACTACCCCAGCATTCGCCTAAGCAGCCGCACATGGTGTGCATATACGCAGTGACCATGCCGCTACATATGTATGAGACGGTAACGGGAATCGAACCCATTACCTCCCGAATGCTAGGCAGGTCGTGTCACCACTACGCTACCAGCTCGGTGGTTGTATCTGGGAAATTACAGGTCAGGTGAATCAGTGCTTCCAGGGGAGACTTGTATTTTTGATAAAAACAGAATGTCCGGTCGCACTTGTTCAAGGTGTAGGTGAACAGCAATAAGGTTTGACCTAATACCACGGATGTTGCAGTAACGTATCCGAATGTTGGTACTTTCGATGACAGAGGTCGCTCGAGTCCTGCCCTCCCTGGCATCTGAATGGGGCAGAACTTTATTCCTGGCAGATCTTGCTCTTCTTAGTCTTGATTTTGGTGTTGACGAATTTTTGTAGCCCCCAGAATCCTTGGGACGGATTGACGCATAGGTCATCACTGTATTGTTTAAGTGCACTTAACAGCAAATAAAAGATGTTTGTATTTGTATTGCACTACTAAAGCAATTCCACCTTTACTAACGGATCTTTAACGTGTCAAACATCGTATTATTACAAGACCTACAGTTTTACTTCCTCTTCGTAATGGTGTTTCTCCGTTTTAGCAAATGGCTACCTCGCCCAGGTTTGAACCTGAACCGCCGTTGCAGTTATAAAAGATGTTTAAATTTAATTTTGTTTACTTAACTGATTGAATAACTGATTGTATTTGTTTGTAAAGTGCATCAAACCAAGAGTACAAGAGTTATTAATAAAATACATCAAATTTTATTTGTTTAAAGCGGAAGTAAAATCTGTGGTGTATACTTTAACATTGATAAATATTATAAAACATTAATTAATCTACAACAAAGTTGTTATTAAAAAAAAATAGATAGCGCACCGTCTTCATATTAATAATCCTATTACATAACGTACAAAAAAAAATTAAACCTAAAAACGTCTCTTATGATTGCTTTAAAATGGGTCCTCATTTAACAAGCAATTTAGAATGTGAAAGAAATTATAGTTCAAGGAACGCTAGTATTTGAATTGTCCCTTTTTGGCTCTGCTGTTGTGGTAAACTTTTAACGGTGTATACGCTCCATTACCATTTGCATCTGAAACATAAATATTAGGAGTAATCCTGAACGATGGGTTGCTCACTTTGAATAAGTGCAGGTGAAGGTCTTTCTAATTCAACAAAAGGAGCAGCGCATTTCGGTTTTAGGTAGAATTGATACAATAAGAAATAAATAATTGCTACAATTGCAGCGGAAGCTGAGAAGCCTTCGTATACCTCTAGAACATTCCACCCATTTCTCGGAAAACCGATCCCAGATATTAATGTTCCAATTATTCTTCCTGAAATTTGTGTTTTCGTTACTTTATTTACTCATTTATACATATTACCTATACAAAAGTGAGTAATCACTGGCAGTGCTTGTCCTGATACGGTAAATTGACGAGGTATTAAATGACGAAGGTATAAAACGGCAGTAACCCAGACTATATGCAAAGTGAATATTTCTAGAGCTTCACATATTAAAAACAGCCATGGAGATTCTATACAGTACAAGGCTAAATATGGGTGTTAGTTATTGTGAAGTGCTTTTCTCTGAGTAACTCACCAGTGTAATGGATAATGTAAAATGCGAATGCTGCGTTAAGTAAATTTGTGTGACCACAATAATCGACGATACGTTCAATAAATATGAGGAATAATACGGCGGGTAACGCACCTACCGTTACAGTTAAACCTATATTTAAAGCATCTCCGGATAGAGCGAGAATGTGCCAAGGAAGGTAAGGATCAATCCCGTTCCAGAATATTCCTAACATTAACATAACAAATCCTAAAGCTGCCGTTTCCAGTCCATATTTCCGAACTGCAGACATTTCCATGGCTAATAATCCACATCGAGTATGCCACCACCACTCCGGGGGACTTAGTGGCATATTACTAAAATAAGGAAAATTAAATATTGTCGATACCGCGTAATACTTACTAATCAATAACAACGATAAAAGCTGCAATTGCCATTAAAACAGTGAACAAAACAAATGCGACAATTTCCAAATCGGCAGCACCAATAATTGCAGGAAAAATTGCAAAACCGAGTGCGCCTATGGCAAATTGTTTACCAGCATCACCTCTTCCAGTCGACGTTTCTCTAGTTGCTATTACAACAGCTGCATCTAGGAGTACAACAGCGGCAGCGGGAAATATATCCGCAATTCCACGTATAAATAAATAAATCCAGAAAGTAGAGTCATCTCGCTTACAGCTCGGTTCAATAAAAATACTGTTATTCATTTTGTATGGGTTATCAATAGCGCATCTGATGCGTGGATCACACTGTGCTGTAAAGTCAAATTTCTGATTAATTTTCTCAAATTCTGGACCTACTCGGCAATAAAAATCACCACCTAAAAATCGTTTAAATAATACACTGTGCTAAAATAAATTTCCACTTACTGATTGGGTATGCGCATACCCCCACTTTTTTAGTTTCATTATAAATTCGATTAAGTGGTAAGCGTAATTGGATAGGATTTGAGTGCGTTGCATAAACTTGGCAAACTGATTGGTTGAGTTCGTTTTGATAACAAAGATGTTCATGAGGTAAAGGGGGAAGTGGCAAATTGGGACGTACTTTAACCTGAAATAATATATTTATTTTACTGAGTAAAAGCAACATTTAACGTACAACTGATAAATCAGCTTCGATTGGTCTAGAACTATCCATCTCATCATCATCAGAGGATGTGTTAGTATCGAACTCAGGGATTGGTGTTGTTGAGCTAACAGAATTTTGGCAAGTGTGTGTGCAATTTGTTACATAAAATGTTGCCAACTATAGAAAAAATATTAATAAAATATGATCGGATTTGCATGCTTTTAGCATACCACATCCGATTCCCAACGAGAACAGGTATCGGAGTATCCACAGTTTTCGACTAGTATCTCTCCCCCTGTTCTATCGCATACTAATTCTATGTAAGGTCTCCTGTTACTCTAAAATTTGTGTTTATTAGTAAGAAAATTGTTTTAAGCTCTGCATTAATAGTGCAAGAAGAAATGCAAAGCAAGAAGTGTTATATTAGGAATGAAATAAAGTGTTATTAAAGTAGCTCCGCTTTGTTCAAATCAGAACACAGAAGGCTAGAAAAAGTAAAACAATAATAGACGTAATGTACCTATACTAAAACATTAATTGGGTGATACATGCTAATTAGAGAAAGAGAAAGATGTATCTGATTTTGCTTATTGCTTACTCGTGCATATTTATCCATTGGATGGTTGTGGGGCTTGTAGCATTGCGAAGAATCAATTGAAGATAACACACATGGTTCCTAAATATTAATAAACAATCAATCTGTTTGATTCTATTTACAAAGTACAGTATAACCCCTTTTCCACCACCATTTTCGTATACACAACACCGAAGCAACACACAGTGCATTGTATAATCTAATATTTTTCGAATAGTGGTGTTAGGGGGTTTCGCTTAATAAAGCGATCAACTTACAATTGCAGGTAATGCAAATAAAATCCAATAAAAAATAATTGATAAAATAAGAGAAACGGCAATCATAATTCGAAGATAAGCTCCATTTTTACTTCGAGGTATACCCTTTGAACCTCCTGCTAATTTATCGGCTAATGGTCCTACAATTACCGGGCCTAATAATGCTATGCATGGTGCAACGATTGATATTATTTTTCCTTCATCAATTGTAAAGTTCTTCGAATTTAAATGCAATTGAAGATATGGAAATAAACATCCCAAGCCTGAAAATAATTCGATTAGTACAATAAATGCTAATACTACTGCTTTATGTATGTGTGCAAAATTTTTTGTGCTATTATTAATTTATTAAAAAGGCTTAAGATTATTCGATCCAACCGGAGGTTTAGCGGATCAACACCAACCCAGTTTACACCGTTTATTCGGGGATTGAACGAGTTGGCGCGGTTTTATTGGTGTTGAGCGCCACCTAATTTTGTACTAAAATTCGCAAAAAAATTAATCAAACCTTAATTTGCAATTCTTAACTAGCACAAGGTAAGCAAATTAAAAATTACAATGACACTTTAACTTCAAACTTTACTTGAATACTGTGCAAAGCTAAAAAATACTAGGTATTCAAGATGATAATTAGATTAATAAACGCTCTTAAATACGTGAAGCGTATGTTCATGTAAGTCTTAAAATGTATGTATTCTATCAAAAACAATCCTCCAAAGAAGAAAAGTAAAAACATGTCACTTTTACTGGTTTTAGATCATACAGTGCGTCAGAGACCATCGTTACACAAGTTATCGACCTAGTCTTGCACTGCCTGTCGAAAATTCACCCATTTTTCGAGCACTAAATAATGGGGAGGTAGGTATACCTATGCTTAGGTTCCTAATAGGTGGATACATAGGCATGTATTTACGTAGGTACATAATATTAAGTCAAAAGTACAGAAAAGTAATCATCCGTATACCAAACTTAAGTACCTACGTAGGTTTCATAAGGATGTAGGTAGGAGTGTAAACTTTGTCAAAAACTAAAGTGTGACTAAAAGTAAATGAATTAAGTACTTGTAAGGTATCAGGTACTAAGTTTAGATTTGAAACTATATGCATTTACTCATGAACTGTTTAACAAAAATGTCATGTATAGTCCTCACTGGCTGCCTCATCATGTGGGTTGCCAATAGATTTAGTGCAACCAAAATGGTACCAATGAGGACAGTAGTCGCACCCAATTATTTTCAGTCATTGTCAGTATCGCTGTCTCATACTTTCTCACAGATAACACAGTAATTCTTGTTAGAGTCATTGATTGTATTTGGTGACGCATTTTCATTATTTGGTAGAACTGAGAACTTTTGATGCCCATTTCTGTTTGTTTCTTCTCTTTAATATTAATTTGTTCTCTCCTTATCTTTGTCTTTTCTTAATTTTATTCTTTTTTCTTCATCTTTCATTGCATAATAACTTCTCCACGCATTAGATGTAATTTGAATGGGCTGTAAAGAACCAGAATCCTTCACTAAATTTTTCTAATTAATTATTTGTAAATTAAACAATTTTAATTAGATTGCAGAAATCCCAAATAATGAATCTTTATTCCACCCGATGTCGTTCCGAAAGTATTAAGTATTTTCAGAGTATTTTCAGAGTCCCCTCCAGTCCCACTACTTGTCTAACGACCAATCTCTGAATTAGTATCGTCACCAGAATCCGTATCCGTCTTCCGCAGATTTCAATAAAATGACTAATCAGCGCTACCCACCGCGTCTTTTATTATCATTCTTCATTTCGTTCACTGAACTTCGTCCGGCTTAAAATACTTCAACCAACATGGGCCTGCTGTTACTTGAATATGTGGTCATATAAATGTAAGTTTCATTTTACTACCTTACACATAAATTCGTGGACAACGCCATGCCGGGTGTTTATTCCGGACGTAGTTTTCCACTTACACCGTCCGACAGAAATGCTGCCTGTCTAAATACTGTCGACCATAGGGTTAAACACTTTTTTTTTTATGATTGTGGACCTGAACAGGCTAAATTTGGCCTATCGTGCTAAAGCACTCAGGAACACTTAGGAGGATGGATAGAGGGATAATGAATTGCCAATAGATGCCTATGAACAGCTACCTTAAATTTTCTCATATCATAAGTGAGAGGAAAACAGGAACTAGGGAGATCATTCCAGAGTTTAGAAGCCGTGTAGAAAAATGTGAATTGCGCCCGTTTGGTACGACAAGTGGAGATTTGTACTGCATACTGATGATGTGAATGAGCGAACCGAGTGTTTCTCGCAAAGATAGACCGAGATGGTATCAAAGAATATAATTCAGCAGCACAATGGTCGTGTAATAACGATAATACAAAGAAAGAACTGAAACCATCCTTTTATGCTCAAGGGACTGTATGTGAGAAGTTAAGGACGGGTCATTTATAAGACTAATCAGTCTCTTTTGAATACGATCAACGATATCGAGAGCGTATTGGGGAGCACTAACCCAGAGGTGAGAATTATATTCCAGATGAGGCCGAATTTGGGCCCTATACAGCAGAAGGAGTTGTCGAGAGGTAAAGTACTGCTTAGATCTGTACAAAAAGCCTATTTTACGAGCAGCTGTTTTGGTATCTGACAGAAGATGGTCAACCCATGAGAGATTTGAAGATACAGTCATACCCAACAGAGTAATAGAATCAGAAAACTTAAGAACTGAGCCATTCATACTTACAACAGGAAATGATCGATCTTTTTTGGCGGACACAAGGCAACACTGAGTTTTGTTAGCATTAAATTTAACTAGATTATTGGTTCCCCATTCGAGAATACGTTGAATGTCTTTGTTGATTGAATTTGCCATTTCAGCTTTAATTTCTTGATTTGACATAGAAGGTGGATTATCACTATGAGTAGACTGAGATGAACCACAGTGAAGAGTGCTATCGTCAGCAAAGCAATGGTTGGGGTTAGTTAGTTGTTATGTACAGCAGAAAAAGTGAAGGCGTTATAACGGATCCCTGTGGTACGCCCGCGTTAATGCTAACTTCTTTTGAAAAAAAGCCATCAACTACGACACGTATTCGTCTTTTATCAAGGAAACTAGAAACCCAGTTGATGAGCATATCATTTAACCCAAACGAGGTGAGTTTGGCAAAAACTTAGACAATGTGTAGGGTGTCCACGAGTTGAAAGTGACAAAGACGCCCACGATTAGACCAATATTTCTGTCACCATCGTTCCGTAAATTGCGACAGAGTCCGCAAAAGGGTACGTACAAGATGGGAGTATTAAACTTATATTTCACTCAAAGTAACCAACAGTTCCAGTTCTAACAGTTTACTTCTTATTTGAAGTCCTGAAACCGTATTCACACCAGCTCGCTCGTCGCGAGATAACCTAGATTAAATAATCAATCCTGTATTAAACATTTTTTAATAAGAAAACCCGCAAAACGTTTAGGTACTCTGTCTGCCTGTATAAATATATACTCCTGTAAACGGAACGTTTACGAAGATTTTAATACCTTGCGCCGCCCCCGAGTCAGAGAACCACCAAGTAGCCACCACCATTTCACCTTCGCTATCTAAACCAGGCGCGAAAGGCGCATCCCAGCCGTAAACGCATTACTCGCTCCCGCGACTAAATATTCAATACGAGCATATCCAATATTAAAATTCCCATGTGTAAATAACTACAAATACAGTAGTCGCCCTCTACACCATCATTTCCATTGGTAATTGTGTAAGATAACAAGGCCATAGAAAGCACTACAAACTTCTTGCATTAAAATCTCTATTAGTTAAGAAAAATAATTAGAAAATATTTTAATTATCCGTAATTAGCGTCCAATGCTAATTAAGAAGGCCACTATTTGTTAATAAATCCCGGTAAATATAGTTAGATACGAGTAAAATTTCTGTCATAAAAATAGACGTAAAAACTGTTTAAATACAACTCGAGAATATCACTTTAAAAGTATTGATTTTCTGAGCGACCTAGAGAACAGGTACTAAAATCATTCACCTCTGTCTGATCTCTTTAAAAATATTTCCAACACGAAATAACGTTACGATAACTGCATAAAACCAGATGCCATCTTACGTCTTCTACCAGACAGGAACGTACTCAAAATATTCCCGTATTTTTATTTAATTTTCCTTTTTTCTTTCTTTATTCACTTTATATATGAAATTAAGATCATTTTTAACTTTCTTGCAAATACCCCTTTAATATTCCGTCCGCTGTTCCCTAATCCACCCAGTCAAGCCGCCACCTGGCGCAGGAAGAAGATCAATCCAATCTCAAGGTCAACCATTGGTGGATGTTTTATTTTGAGTATCTTTATTTGTTAGCATTTAATCACGTGTAAATATATCGAATGTATAAATTAGTTTTAGTGTCCATATTTAGAGATTATATCTAAATAGGATAATATAAGTATCAAACCCTTTTAGTATTTATTGATCAGAGTGAATAATCTAGAAGCAAACGATCAGCCATATTTAACCTCGATCAGCCATTTAACCTCCGACTTGAGCTAGATCCGCGGTACATAAATTAAAATTAGACGTAAGCCAAAAAGGGCTTCTTGACGTAGAGGTCTGTCCGGGCTACCAAAATTAGAAGTACTACATTTCGATCCATCTGGTAGAGATGCAATAGCATCTTATGACTTAGGTTCATAAGTGAAAGTACAAGAGTTTCGTTCATCTTGGATGGACTCAATAGATGGGTTTTTTATATTTAAAGAAGTCGCAATCGTAGAATTATAACCAGGTCGAAAATCTTTATCTGTTCAAATCATTTGATACATATTCGTAAAAAACGTCCCCTCTCATCCAACCAGATTCAGATTTATCTAAAACCTATCCAGTTGTCATATTTTCGACAACGGATCTTCTACTTCTTCTGGTTTTGAATTTTGGTGATCATCATGGCAATCTTCACTTTGTTTGTTGCTATTCTAAACAGCTCGGTTGACGTTTTTTCCGAACCAGGTTCTCAGATTTCGCAGCCAAGATATTCGTCTCCTTCCAGGTCCTCTTTTCTCATGCAGTCTTCCCTGCAGGATGGACTGCAGTAATGAGTGGATACGTTGTTCATAATTTGCCCCAAGTATTGTAACTTCCTACTTTTGATGGTGTAAATGATCTCTTTGTCTTTTTTCATTCTTTGAGTACTTCTTGGATAGTTATTCGCGCAGTCCATGATATTCTGAGCATCCTCCTATTAATCCACATTTCAAATGCCTCTATTTCTTCGTTATGGCTTCTTTTGGGCCCAGGGTTCTACCCCATATAGCGAAACCGAGAAAACATAGCACCTAAGATTGTAGCTCTTCCAAATATGGCCCATTTCGTTAAAAACTGATTTTGCGTTTATTGTCTCACTGTTCGTTTATAATCTTTCTCAGGTAGCGATGTTGTTCTACTTGATCTATTTGCGTTTGGTTAAAGTACAGGTGTGCTCGGCGTTCCTTGCTGATCATTTGTTTGGTTTTCAGGACGTTGATATTCAGTCCGTACTGCTGCCTGTACTGTGTTATCCAGTCCATTAAGTGTTGTAACCCCTTGGGTGTGTCAGCCAGTACCATTGTGTCGTCCGCGTATCTGATGTTATTGATTCTGACACTATTGAGCAGGATTCCTTCTTCCACCTCGTGGATGGCTTTATTAAATATTCTTTCAGAGTATAGATTGAAGATCAAGGGGACAGTACGCAATCTTGTGTCACTCCTCGCAGGATTTTTACCTCCTCTGTTTGCGCTTTTTCTATTCTCATTATTTCTGGTTCCACGATAGGTTTTTGATTAGTCTGAGATCCTTACCATCTAATCCTGCATCTTTCAATATGTTCATCATTTTTTCATGTTGGATCCTATTAAAGGCTTTCTCATAATCTATTAGGCATGCATATACATCTTAACGTCCCTACACCTTTGGATTAATACGTGCACTCCAAACAGCGCCTCTCATATACCCACTGCATGAATGAATTCGAACTGACTGGCAGATATTTGAGTTTCATTATATATATCCTATATATGGATGACTATATAGTGTATATATAGTAGTATATATTATATATATATATATATATATATATATATATATATATATATATATATATATATATACGTATAATATAAAAGTAAATGGTGAATTGATATAGTCCACAGTTACTTAGTTATAATTGAAAAGCCAAAGGACTCATTAAACCGTATTTAAGTTTGGAACTTAATAAATATATAGATGAATGTAAACATTCAAATAATTGCATCTTAAATTGGAATAGTATTCCTAAATAAATAGTGTAATTTAAATATACCATAATCTATTTTATACATGTAAGTGAAATAGCTGATTAGAGATTCGAGTACAGAATAATAGTGTGTCGTAAGTACTGAAATGAAAATAAATTGGTTTACCAAGAAACCAGTTGTAGTTGAAGGTGATTGAAACATTGTTATACCACACTTACCTTGGGATATATACTAGTGTTGGTACAAATAGTAAACTAAAAGGAATACCGATCAGTGGATTATTACTGTAATAGTGTAAGGTATCCTATGTTTTTATATAATATTGAAATAAGTCAATGGTCGCGTGCTGCAAGTAGATTTCGTTTTCTTTTTTTTATGAAATTTATTAAAATGATTGATAAGAGTAAATAGATTGTATCAGAACTTGACCATTGAATCTGTATGTTACATGTACATAGATCAAGGAGTTGGACTCAGGTATGATAGGCTTATATAAAAGATGTTAATGTTTATGTCGGTGACGTCATACAATAAATTTGTTACACTTATATTTAATGATTATATTTAATTGGTGTAATCGATTTGTACCTTAGACTTCAATATTCCAATTTAATGCAAATTAAAGTAGATAGTACCATCATATTAGGTTGGAAAGGAGTATGTGGACTGACTTAATTTGTGGTAGAGAATAAAGAGATCAATATAAATTTTCCAATACTTCAATTATTTTAGTTTCAAAGTGATTTATTTGTCATTGTTCTTAAGTAAAGGCAGCGATATAACAGACCAGCGTATATTATTAGTTCAATCCTTGTGTAATTTGAATGTAAATCAATATTTATAACTCAAGGTCAGAGTTTAATTTAATTAAACTGAGACAAATTTTTCACAACACTTATATTAACAGGTAGAATGAGCAACCTTGTACTATTATTAAATCGAATGATTTAGAAGTAAATTCATTACTAACTTCAATGTCATGGTTAGTTTCGATTAGCAATTAACTTATATCAGTATCAATACTCGAACTCGGAGATAAGTTTTAAGCTTGTTGAATATAAATTCAGGACCACTGCATTATTCTTATTTGTCAAAGTTTAACAATTTATGTTGAATGTAAATTATAACTATATGACGTTCGTATATTAATGAACTAGCCTGGGTAAATAATATTATTTTATCTTACTAAATCATTATGAAATTGTGTATAAAATAAAATTACAATTTGTCTCCCAACGTGGTGGCAAAAAATTAAGTAACACTTTAAGACACTTTCTAAGACGATACATTACAATTTAGCGCCCATCGTGTGGGGCACAAATGCCCAGTGTTTTATTACAAATTACACATACAATTCTTCAGTCATAATGTGGGAGAAGTGTACGTGAACTGATTTGTAGAAATCTCACCTCCGAAAAAGCAAAACAGCACACACTTCAAAGTAATTAAGTTGTAATTACAAAATGGCGATTTATCTTTGTTACTATCCATTTTAATTTTTATCACCTCTCCTTTGTTTCAAGTAGCAGCATGTCTGGAACAAAAAACAAAAATTAGTTGGATTATTTCAGTTAACTGCGTTACATTTAACTATAGTCAACATTTATGCTTTGCTTGGCCATTTGTGATTCTAAAATATAAATGAAGCCAATATTACAATAACAATAAGTTACTTTTTTTCGGTTTCTTGGCGAGAGTCGCTTGTTTATTCCGTTAAATAATTACGTGTTAGAATAGTAGAAAATAATTATCTAACATATTGTATTGTAAACATATTAGTGAATTACTAATTTTTTTTTATACTTGCATTTCTTACAAATGTTATGATTGAGCTTTATTGGATTAATATTAAACTTAAAACTGCTTGATCTAAATGTCATTCCTTAGGTCTATGTTTGCACCTTTTGTTAATAATGGCGTTCATTATAACAACGAGAATATAATAAGTGGGGCACTCGACAGCGTACTTCTATGACGTGACTTCCTAACCCAAAACTTGTTTATACGACGTTATGTGCTGCAACAACTGAGCAGGTTGCCCTTGCTCCGTGACATAAACAAATAGTATTCTAACCGAAAATGTCTCCAGGGTCGGGTTGATGAGATGATTTTATTGAGAGTTAAAAATCAAGATGTGCGAATTTTGTAAGGATTAGCGCACAGAAATTTAAAAAAGAAACCAAAAAATCTCAGTACTCAGACAGGATCTCTTAAGAATTATACAGTTAAAGAAGGCACATATTTTATTATAAAAATACAATAATTCAGGTTACACGAAAGCGCTTCCAACTTTCGATTATTTGAGTTGGTACAATCAATTATTACTGGCGCCTAGACATTTCGGTCTCTAACAAGTATTTTAAACTTTAATATTGTTTCATTTATAGTTGCTCAAGAGAATTAGTATTAATTAGTCCATATTTAATTTAGTCCACATTTGAATGCAATCGGTTTTAAAGTTCTTCAGCTATTGCGAAGGAAACAAAATCCACCTCTTACTCCTTGGCAATCGCGAGTCGATAATTGCAGACGTACGCAGGTATGCGCACAATCACGTCTCCCACACACGCATACACACTTGCAGATACACGCACACGCATGCACGCACCTACCTAAACATATTCCTTTCATAAAAAATCACCTGGATCACTCTTCATAAACTCACCAAAAAGTTTTCAGTTATTACTTGTGCTGAGAGGGGTGGGGTTTTAGACACAGTTTTTGGTATGTGTGTGTAGTGTTAGGTGTTGTGCGTTGTGTGTTGATACGTGTAACTTTTGTGTAAGAGAATTTATGTTAGTTGAAATTTTTATGCTTATTGATTTCGCAACATCCTATACTTTAACTTCAATATGAGTAAGTTTGGCAACAGTGTACATTACACTTTTGCTTTTTCAAATAAATTGTAACATGTGGTAATTTTAAAAATTTCTAATTTGTTGAAGAAAATCACGTCTTCTTTTCTGGTTTTTTGATAACGGGAACGCCATTTTAAGAAAATTGCTGTCGTTAGAAAACTAACATGATATATGGAGAAGATTTCTATAATTTTATTGTAATATTACTCAAAAATTAACAGTTTTGGTACTGGATTTGACTTTCTATATATCTACCGAGCTGGTAGCGTAGTGGTGACACTAGTTGCTTAGTATTGAGGTAATGGGTTCGATCCCGTTACCGTCTACCTTGTTATGAGGTTTTTTCAGGGGGTTTTCCTCATATGTGTATGGTCACTGCGTATATGCACAGCATGTGCGGCTGCTTAGGTGAATGCCGGGGTAGTATTTGCCCCTCAGAACCCTAATTCCGTTCCGTCCGATCTTATCCTGATCACACCCATCCTTAATCCCACCATGCATACATACGTAATGTATGTGTGTATACTGGGAATCCATGATTGTGGCTGAAGGAGCTTGGAAAGTTCGAGCAGCCCGCCCTCCCCTTGGAGAGGGAATGAAATACGTGGCCTTTTTCCTTTCCTTTTTTTTTCTATATATCTAATTGTACTAAATTTGTTTAGTGATCGTATTTTACGGATCTAATTAGTTTCTAACACACATTTCACTTCGAGTCAAGATGTATGTTAAACCACTTTCTTTCGTTACATTAATGATTTGAAATCAATAAGTACATTAAAATAACAAACATTTTAAAAGAATTTCGTATCAACTCATTTTCTAAAACAATTGGTTTATATAGGTTCTTTTCGTCTTATTGGATTTTATCGTTTCTTCCGTCCTCAAGATATTATTGACCGATACTACCAGTACAGTAGGCTAACGTTTCTCCGAGTTATGAAATAACATACAACTGTTCTCCGAAACCGAGCATAGGACATTTTATGGGTACTCCTTCACATGGTATCATGCGTTTGACTAAAACACATAAATTATATCTGGTAACACATTCAGCTAAGTAATAGACACATGTACATCACCCGATGAGTGCGTTTTAATCACTAATTCTGCATGACGAGGCTCTCGTTACATATACAATTGCTGGAATAACTCTGAGAATAACTCGCTATTATCATGAATTACCATTGTACTTCTACGTTTATCCCTTTTGGAAAATTGAATACCTGTAACCGTTTTGGTGAACCTCTTATTAGGATTATATGGAACGAGGTATGTACTTCTAACTACAAACGTTAGTTAAGTTTAAGAGAAAATTCGAGTTGGCTTACTTACATCTGTCATTGGTTTGTTAACTGTTAACCTTTAACTTACATTTTTGATTACTTTTGTATGTATTTAGTCTTACAGTTAACAAAATTCACAATTTGCTTTAATAGTTTTGTCTGTGTACTTGCAGTTTAAGCCATCAGCTGTTTTGAATATGTACTTTGGACTTAGTACACAGGGTCGCCCTTGCACAGAGTGCGTCCTTAAGGGGTTATATAAAATTTAAATTGCTCGTTTAGGGGATTGCTCCTATAAGAATTTCATAAATGTTATGCTTAGTTAGGTTAATGCATATGTTGCATTTCACTGGTTAAAATTGTTTAAGTTACAAACGCTATCTTAATAAGGAAGCTATTCAATTTTTCTTATTACGGCCTTCAGCCACATGTTTAAAACTAATGCTTAAGATTTTCCATTGTGCTTATTTAAATTTATGTTTTACACTTATAAAGCTAGTGACAAACTCAGCCTTTCTGAACCTGTATGTATTATGTTTGCTTTATCTATACTGCTAACTGCAAGTAAATTTAATTTCTTTGCGGTTACAAAGAAGCAAGGGTAGACATCTAGTGGAAGTTTTAGTTTATATTTTGGGTTTTAAAGTGCGATTTGGGTTGATTTAAAACTGAAATACCAGTTTTAAGGAGAGCTCTTCCTAAGACTTCGATTTAGAGTTACTTGTTTAACTTGGTACTTACGTTTTGTTGTTTTATTTTTACGGTCAGTATTGGATGTCTAACCGTGCACTTGTATATTTTTTTTATTTTGACATATTATAAGTCATTTAATATTTTTTAAATTATAGGTTTAGTACTTTCCAGAAAGGTAAGTGGGTTACTACTAGACCATTTGGGTCAGATTTAATTTAGTTTGTTTAATTCCTCTAAAAATATTTTTTTTTGTTAATATACGAATTAAGCAAGTTGGTGTTAAACGATCGTCAGTTGTTTCTTTACTCCTGTGGCCTAGGATCAAAATTCCTAGCCAGACCTTTTACCTGGTTGGACTTAGTCCAGCGTTTATTTTAATTGTAACGTCTCTCTCCTTGTGCCGTAGCCCTTTTCTTGATCCAGGGGCGATATAAAAGTTTAGATCAAGTGGTGCCCTTTTAATCTCTCTGTGTACTTTCCTACGCCAAACCGCCCACGCATCCAAGTGCCCAACCGATTAATTTCTTAATTCGTGTTACCGCACACTTTCACCTTTTCTACCACAATCCTTTTGTGCACGTAACAGTGTTGTGTGTTGTTCGTTTTTCGTTGTGTGTTGTATGTTGCGTGTTGTGTGTTGTGTGTTTTTGTATTGCTCATCGTTGGAGAATATGCAATTAAGACATTTTCTGTAATCGATTTAATCTGTTGTTCCATTGTCTAGTTTAGAAAGGCTTCATATGATTTCTAATGATCTTTCTGATTTAGTAGACACTGATCAGCGGCATTCATAGCGAATTGGTCATAACTCTGATCTAGTACACTGCAGTGCTTCCTCACTATACGAATTGGCGAAATTAATTATAATAAAATAAAAAAGGTTTATTCAAATTTGTAATATTCGCGAGCCTTACTATCAATATATAAAAATTCCCGAGATTGATTGTGAAGGTTGCCGTTTATATTGTTACAAATGATCACTAGGTGGTGTTCCTATATTGACAGTTCTACAGTGACTCTACTACAAACAGTGCGACAAGCAGCGATTAGCTCCGCCCATCTGCTATTAAGAGGAAAAATTTTTGGCGGGTTTGTATTATTAGTACAGGAAATTCAAATGTTTTGTTTAAAATCGATTATTAGGAGGCATTTTTATTGAAATATGATGTTTTAATTTGGCGTTTTATGAGAAAGCCGAGTAGCTGCGATAAAAAAGTCTCTGTGATACCTAAAAAAATTGTGTTTAGGTTAAGTATACAATTATGTTTTTTTAAATGTAAGTTTAATATACGGGTCGCAAATAGACTTTACAATTGCGTTAAAGCATTTTTAGCAGTTTTTTTTATAAAAAATATTATTAGAATGGCCCATAAAAAATGTCGTTTTTTTATTGAGCCCTCTGCCCCCTATCTAGAAAACATAAAAGCTAATCAAGCAGGCGAATGTCCCCGTTTAATTTTCCTCTGCTATTATTTTGTTTCTAACTAGCAATAGACGTCAAAAAGGCTGACGAAAAATACGAAATTTTGATACTGTTGCGTCATTACTGGAAACAACGTTTCTGCAACCGCCGCAGTTAAAAAAATATGCGAAGGGAAAGGGAGAGGAATAGTGAGCATTCGTACGGCGCAGCGCAGGTTTCGAAAATTTACTGGCGGAGATGAAAGTCTCAAGGAAACAAGGTTCTGGGCGGCCTAACTCGTTAAGTAACGCAGAACTTCGAGATGTTGTTGAAGCAAATCCATCGACAAGTACCCGTAAATTGTCAGCACAACTTGGGTATTCCAAAGAAACCGTAAGGCGCCATTTGCATCAAGTTGGAAAAGCCAATAGACGCTGTAGAGAAGTTCCTCACGACTTAACGCCAGCACTTGCGATGAAAAGTGGATTTACTTCAATAATCCTAGCACATAAAATCAGTGGATTACTGTTGGGCAACCTGCACTGCCGGTTACCAAACGAGAAAGGTTCCATGGTTATGCTTTGTGTATGGTGGAATTTTGAAGGGGTTATTCACTTTGAGTTGGTTCCTGATGGGCAGACGATTGATGCTAACCTTTACAGTCAACAGTTGGATAGTATGCATGATGGTCTATGTCGGCTTTACTGTGGATTGGTGAACAGAGGACGGGCAATTCTGCAACAAGACGCTAGACCTCACACTGTAGCTGAAGCTCAACAAAAAATTAGTGAATTGAATTTGGAGCTTCTTCCTCATCCAGCTTATAGCCCGGACCTTGCGCCTTCCGATATCACTTATTCCGGTCGATGGCGTACTTCGTTCGTGGATGGCATTTTATAAGTGTTGAGGTAGTTGAAGCTGCATACCGATAATTCTTTAATTCCAAAGATGCTACATGGTACCGTCGTGGCATTGAAGATCTTGCAGAAAGATGGCGAAAGATATTACATTAGAATGGTTTATACTTTAGCAAATAAAAGTTTTCATTTGTTATTTTATCATTAATAGTACATTATATACCGTGGGACTGAAGTGGCACTTTTAATCTCGAAGGTAAAGTTTATGACCTGACCGTAGGGAGGGGCATAATTTACCTGAGGGATCAAAAGTACTTCAGTCGCAAGGTATATACGATATTTTTCGTACTTCCGAAGCTGAAACTGTATACATCATAATATAAAAATTACATTGAAACCGCTATAGAAACACAGATAATTATTAAGTCCAAAGCGAAACGCATACCACTGCGGCCGCTGTTGTTGTGGCGTCTCTGGTGTTCTCTCGAAAAGTCACTGCTACGTTGCTTAGTAACAAGCATAATTTGGAAACATTGTCATATGATTGTCATTGTCCTGTCCTGTGTGTCATGAGCTCTGTCATGAATGAAGAAAGCAACAGTGAAGAAAGTGAAGAATTATTACCACAAAGTCTAAGAAAGTGTACGAGCAGCAGTACGACGCATTCAAATTAATTCTCTTCAATAAAATACTTATAAAATTTGGTAATTTAATCCTTCCGGGATTTTCGTCAATATTTAACCCCGGAGGGACCAAAAGTGACACTTCAGTTCTTGTCATAATGGAGTCATAGGCCATCCTAATAATATTTTACAAAACCAAGATAATGTCAGAAATGTATATTTGATTCACATACAACATTATGCCTACATATCCAGTTCATACTAAATTCTATTTATTATTACAGATAATAATTACTAACTACTAAAATTTACTAACAATAACAGTAATTATCCAATTCATTGCCTACATCTGCTTTATTATAGATAATGGGCTCCGTAAACTGCAAACATTTTTTTACACATTTCTTTACGTGCAGGGATCCCGGTTTACGTGTATAGAAATGCATTGCAAAAAAAGGAAGAAACGTGTATTAAAGGAATGTAATTCTCTAACAAACACGCTGAACTATATATTTATTTTAAAGTTTTAACAAGAACGCGCCGCGCAACTTTTAGATGATTTTGCCGATGACTACAATTTTGTTTTTATTATGGTCACAAGCTTAGAATAAGGTCACGAGTAATATAAATAGGTTATGTTTAATGGTGGGATGTATCTAAGGTTACGTTTCGCCATATTTATACAAAAGTAGTGGCGACAAGCAATTGCGGAACTCTCTCAATATGGGAACACTAGCGTAACCACATATTAGTAACATTTCAACCTTGTTATTGTTAAATCAGTGAAGGCTTAAAAAAGTGACAAAGCAGTTTTTTTGACAGTGGGCGTTTGAAGAAAGTAATTTTTTAAAAAAAGATGGAAATAACTTGTGAAGGTTTTCGTTGGATAATTTTTTACGATTTTCGTAACTGCGTAAGTCAACAATAATGCATAGAATCACTTTGTTCAACTTTTGGTAATCAAGCACCATCAGAAAAGACTGTTTATAATTGGCTTTCAGAATTTCATTGTGGTCGTGCGTCCATGAGCGGTGAAGTTAAACAAAAATCGGTTGTGTTTCCTAAAAACATCGATGCCGCACGCAACATTGTTGTAAAAGATCAACTTGTGACTTACCACGAGAGAGGGGTATCGCTTGGCGCATCACATACCTACTGCAATAAATTCGATTTTGTATCAAAAATTAGCTGTGGGGTGGATTTCGCATAATGTAACTGAAACTCAAAGACAGGCTCGTATTAAATGGTGTGAGGCAAAAATTCGATCGAAGAATTGCAAATCCGTCTACGACACCGTTACAGGTGACAAAACTTGAATATACTCGTATGAACCGGAAAGTAAGCAACAATTCACTGTTTGGTTGTTCCAAGCTGAACCGAGTCCCACAAAAGTTGTTTGTTTACGAAGCGCTTGCAAGAAAATGATCGCTTGTTTCTTCGATTGTTCTGGACAAATTCCAATTTGTTTGCCATATGTTATCGATGAAATTAAGAAAACAACCAAAAACGTAGCATAATTCTCCATCATGACAATGCCAGCTTCCATACAGTACGTCTAACAATTGATTTGAAGCAACATCGCAATATTGTCTCATTGCCCATATTCACCAAATTTATCGTCTAACGATTTTTTCTGTTCCCGAATGTCGAACAAAAAATGCGTGGCGTGAGATTATTTTGACGCATTGGGAATACGCAGTAGTAGTGATTAGGGGCCAGTTCTAGACCAATTCAAGGCCACCCGCCCTCTGGTAGTGAGAAATGTAAACCTGCAAGGTCAAACTTTTGGCGGGAAATTTATATTTTTGAAGCTCGCTAAAAATAGAAATTGCAATGTCATCATCATCATACAAGGCCACTGCGGTCAATCGGTTTGGCGGGAAATTTGTATATCAAGGTCAAAAGTTAAAAATACAAATTGCACTGTCATCATCATATTACAATTCTTAGAAATCTAAAAATAGAGTGGTCAAGGTCAAACATTATTGACCTGTAGGGGTATCGTATGATATTTCTTAGAAGTATCAAAATCATGGAAGAATGCGGGTTGTTGTCTATGCTAAACAGTCGACCAAGGTCAAATGGTGCTTATATTGACTAACTTGAGTTAAGGTAAAATAATTTTCTAAGCTAAAAGTAGGTGGGTATTTAACAAGTTTAAACATGTTGTGATAGGTACTCAAGTCAAGGACACATTTTTGTGATATAAACCACAGCAAGGTGTGTTGAGATCAGTTAGCAACTTGTAATTGTTAAACATGGAATTAGCAGGGTTAAACCAAAGCACCTATTGCAAACTTTTTAAAAGTGCATGTAACCTCGAGATATCAAAAAAGTATAAAGTGATTAATGTGGCAGTAATTAAAACTAAGTATGGTGAACGTATAGTGATGGAAAGGATGATTTTAAATGTATATTACCTCAACGCTTTTATGAGTATTTGAAAGAAGAAACTCGAATGGAAAAATTTAAAACGCAGCTAAACACGAGGGATGTCCTCATGAGTAGTTTGGGTGCAGTCGGGAAAACAACAAATATAACATTTTGTTTTTAATAGTAGTGCCACAACCCCACCACATGATTTAACTAAAATCATTTCTTAAACAGCGTTTAGTCCTAGTGCAATTGCAAGCAAGTACAGTCGTTATAATGCAGGCAGCAATAACATGATTTCTGGAACGATCCAAACTCAGAAGTTCACCGTTATATATGGATACCCCACATAGTTGCAGTAACAATATGAATAATAATTTTACCTTGTGTTGTTGGTGCAGTCAAAATAGTGATGGTGGTAGTAGCAGTAAAAATGAAGAGAAACATGATGAAGGTTATTCTTCTAACACTGACAGGCAGCCATATGATTTATCTGAAGTGTATAAACAAGCAGCTAATGAATACTTAATCGATTGTATTTATTATAAACTATCGAACGATACTCATCATGCAAAACATATGGAAATTGTATACAGTACATACCTCAACCTTGTACCAGTAGTGCGTTAGGGGTGTAGCAACTGTGATCAAAGCTATAATGTAGTGTTGGATATGAAGGAATAGAATGAGCTTCTAAGATGGCATTCATATGTAGAATTACAATTTTTCCGATCCCAAAAAATTGCAATGCATTTTGCAATTGCAAGCTTTTTACTCATTACGAGTACAATCCATTTAAAATGGGTTGTCATTGAATATATAAATGTAAAATGTCCAAAGATACATTGTGAGAGTTGGTATTACTTTATTTCATAAAAAAAAACATACTACGAATACTTTACAAATATGTTAAACATTTATTATATTACATCACACTTCCTACTGATACTCAATTAGTTTGGAAAATATTAAAAATGTACGTTTTATATGGAATTGTGATCTATAATATTTCAAAGTTAAGGAAGGCTTTCTTTAATTAAAAAAATGTTAGAATTTTTAGATGAACTATTACAAATATTTCCGAAAAAAATATAGGGCTTTTACTAAACCTCAAAATTTTAAAATTAACGTTAACACAGAAACAGAAGAACGCGTTTTATCTTACGTCGAATTTAAAACTTCGTGAAATTGCGAACGAGTGCAACACTTCCAAAGATGAAGCCCACGTTATTTTGAAACAAAATAATTTTAAGCCATATCATTTATAGGAAATACATTGTATGTTGAAGATTATCAGAAAAGAAGAAAACAATCAATTCTCGAAAACCATTCTTTTTACCGATGAAGCAAAATTTACAAACAACGGCATCTTCAATAGAAAAAATCATATCCAATGGTCCCAAGAAAATCCTCATATTACTGTTCAGAGGAAGATCAATATGCTTTTTCAGTAAACGTTTGCTGCGGTATTATTGGTACCAAAATCCTTGAGCCGTTTTTTATGAGTACAATTTAAATTCCGAAAGATATCTAATTTTCTTACCAAACGAATTTGAAGAAATTTTGAACGACCTTCCGTTGAACATAATTCAAAATTTGAATTATTTTCAACATGACGAGACATCAACACACAATGGATTACTTATGTGTAACTATTTACAGGAACGTTTTAATAATTGGATAGGAAATCGAGGTCCAATAGCTTGGCCACCGCGATCTCCAGACTTAACCCCCCTGGACTTTTTCTTGTGGGGTGCAATTAAAGACAAAGTGTACCGAGTAAAACCTGGTAATCTAGACGATTTAAAAAATAAGATTCGTGTTGATATACAGCAAATTAGAACCCAAAGTTTATTAAAAGTTCAAAACGAAATTTTAAAACGATGTCAAATTTAGTAGTAGAATATGAGGTTATTTTGTTATTTAAATGTTCACGGTACACTTTTAATTTGTTTAATAAATATTATAATTGCCTTTTTTTTTTTAAATTGTGAGTTAACTAATAATATTAAACATACAAAGCTATACATTTTTGAAATCAGAAAAAATAAACCATCGAATGAGTCCATAGACACCTACTGTTGCCATTTAAAAAAGTGTATGTTTGGGTTGTAGCTCGAAAAATAATTACTAAAAAAATGTTTTATTCGCATTTTTCCATTTTGCCTAAAAATACCTATCAAAAGTCTCTCTTATAACTTTTTCGTATTTTAAATATTAAAAAAGATATAGCCGATTGAAAATTTGGACGATTTTCAGATATCTTAGAAAGTTGGCAACAGTGTTGTATTTTCTTATCGGTATTTGAATTATCATGTAATTCTGCCCAACTTTGCTAATTTAACCGACTCTGTATCTCCTATAATAAGAAAGATAACCATAGAACGTGGGTAGGTTCTAGACACCCGGTATAGCAAATCCAACTGCACAATTCGTATATATGCGTAAGGCGTAGACTCGAACATTTAAGTTAGCGAGTGGTGAGCCGGACGAAATTAAGTGATTAATTGTAGTCGTTTAACAGTGATCAGTGAGGATACATAGAATGACTAATTACAACGAATCAACCCATTGGATGTCACATGATCTCGGATAACGGACCGCGGAGTTTTGATTATCTTTGGAGATGTTATTGTTTATATGATAAATTTCATTAAAGTACTAAGGATAATCAACTCTATTAACTGGTTTTATGTTTAGATTATAAGGTTTAGGGATTTTAATTTAGTGCCTCTCTGAAGCAACGTCTGTAAACATTTTTCGAAGTTTGATAATACAATACATTACTTAACTTTTTTTTAAAGAGCTTGTATCTCGATAGCACAGTTGATTAGTGCAGTGCTCTAGCAAAGTACAGATCGTAGGTTCAAGTCCTACGCGAGGTAAACTTTTTATTTATGTATTTAATAAAATTAATAAGAATTTTTAATTTACATATTTACTTTTTGTTTATTTGTGTAAATAGTGATTCCTTACAGTATAAAGTTTTAATAGAGAACCAATATTATAAATTTTATCGTTGCTTTGTGTGGTTACACCGTTTGAAAAGAATAAATCTTTGGATATTTTGGGTAAATGATTGATCTGACATTGTTTATTATGAGTCAGATCAACCACGAACTTTATTTGGAATTCTTTTACAGTCTTTAATACATAATACTGATAACCAAATATTTATTAAGCAGAAATTACAGATTTGAATTATTATAATTCATTCATGCTGGTGAATTTTTGAATACATTTTAAAGAGAAAGTATTCAAATTATATTTGATTGAAAAATATATGTTTAACGAACAACGCACGCATCCTTACGTCTTTAAAATTTTTAAACACGATTACACGAATTAATGTTTTTGTGGTTAAAAACTAATAGACCGAAGTATTATTTTTCTAAATTAGGTGATAAGTTATTTCAGAATTAAATGACAGAAATATTAATCTGCGTGTATACGAGAGTAAATTAGAAAGTATCCAGATAACGTTTTATTACTTTGATATTGCGAATATCCAGAGTGTGATTAATAAGTTTACGACGACTCGCAAGCTTCAAAATTTTATCAAGCTTTAGATAAACTTATTAATAAGGTTAATTGAACTGAAAAGATTTTCAGAATTGTATCGACGTGCATTATGTTTTCCGAGACGAAATTTAACATACTCTGTTAACGTGAAAGGGTGTTTCAATTTGAGTTGTGTATGATTTTACTGAGTAGGCTACAATTATATTTTCTACAGTCAGGTAGAATTAACCCATTTCCACTGCAGTTGGATTGGCAACCCGCAGCGGTCGACCGCTGATTATGATAGCTTAGCTATTGAAACGCGCTCTTGATGTAAAAATGTCACTAGTTAGTAATTAATTACTAACGGTACACGCTGCAATCAAAGACGTCTTTGTTTGGTACTTGGAAACTCGAGACTTAAATATAGGGATTGTTACGGACGAATGCATATTTTTAAAATTAAGATGCCGTGCAATAATAATATGAAACTGTTCCAACGTAAATAAATGTTTCTTATTTTTTTTATCACTTTTCAAAGACGGGGGTTGATTTTCGGGAGTACACATGGTTAGTAGAAACCAAAGGGGAAGGGAGTTGCTGTTGAAATTTTGATTGAGCCGGATCTTTGATTTGTTTTAATTAGAAACTCCCATTGTAAACAGTTTGTCTTTAAACTATTTCGTGCGTGTACATTTTCTTTCGAATTAGCCAACACTAATTTGTCTCTTCTTTCGCGTGTTAGTTGTAATGTGTTTTTCACATATTAATCTATAAATAACAGTCTCCCTTTTTGAAGTTAAACCGCGTATGTTAACGATTTGTGTCTATGATCAATCAATATATTCAAGTGTAAGTAGGTATTTTTATATAAAATAAGGCTGACAGCAAATAATTCTACAAACTTATAAAACCTATTAAAAATCGAGCATTGCCTTGCAAAGGTATCTTATTCGCACTCGGGCTCATTAATCTGAAATCTGCTAAAATAAAAGACAGTACAGGGTTCCCTCACTCTTGTATTTGTGTGAATTGCTATTGTTGTTTGTTGTTTATATTTATATTTGTGTAGAGGTAGGCTGGTGAACGGGTACATGATACCGCTTGGTTATTAATTGTAAAAGGCAATTGCCCAGTGGGTACACACTCTCGGGTCCATATAACCATTAAACACCTCGAATTTTATTTTTATTGTTTTTATTACTGTATAGATCGGTAGCAGATAGGATGTGTTTAAGATTGCTCCGCTTCTAGCTTTAGGAAGTGAAACAAATGCGTGTTAAAATGACAACTTCTAAATCAATAAAATAAGGGTAAGCCTTTGAACAGATTTTTATACCCGGCGGTTTGAATATTACTAATAAACAAAGATAATAATAATGTAACCAGTAGAAGTTATGTAACGTGTGAATGGCTCTTTAGTTGAAATAGGCGCCAAAATAACATTTAGGATTGCTGTAGTATTGAATTTCTACGAAGAGGTACGGCTCTTTTAAACCCATGCCAGACGTGATTGTTAAAACCGGTAAAATTGTAAAGTAAACTTAAAGCGTAAATAAATACCACCCTTTTGTCTAAGGATTGAACTGAAAAATCTTTGCAATAACAATGAAGTATAGAGAACTAATAAAAAAACTTATTTTATGCCACAGTAGCGCGGGGTAAAGAAAGCAATCATTAATACGTATTTGTAGGAAAAATGCTAGATGTGATTCATCCTTGTAATGAACCCCTTTCTATAACAAATCCAAACGTAAGCCATGTCATAGGAACTGTTTTATTAGCTTAAATGTTACAAATAAATAACTAGATTGAATCCGTAATCCAAAGTAAAAAAAGCAAATAAATAAATAAAATAAACAAATAACTGGCTCTAATTTGTAATCAAAACTTTGAATGAAAGTAATTAAATAATTTATTTTCTCAAATAAATGATAGCAAGTCGCGTTAGGGAACAATCTAATCTAAAGACAAGTAGAAAGGTACTGAATAGATTTTATCGGTTTGAATATTACTAATAAACAAAAAATAATAATAATCTAAACAGTAGAATTTTGTCAAATATAAAAATACAAAGGATGTGACTATACAGGGCAGATCCGTATTAAGTGGTAAGTTTTTGAACATTGTTTTTTCTCTGTGTTTTCAAATTTGAAGGTTGCTACAATTTTTGTTTTTGGTACTATATGTGATTCTAAGTTTAATTATAACAGTGAGATGCATATTGTCTAATACAATATTTTTCCTTGACTGCAAATTCAAAATTTAAGCTAACTTTTACCTTTGTTACTATGGGCGGTCAAGGTCGATTCAGACAGGCCCCGTTGCTGACGACAGTGCAAGGAATGAATGGCGAGTAGCTACGTGGAATGTTAGAGGTATGCATGGTAAATAATTTGAAATTGCGAATCTAATGTACGAAAGACACCTTAATATTCTGTGTGTATCGGAGACAAAGTACAAAGGAAAGTATGTAGTAGAGATGGAGGATGGCAACCTAGTACTATGGTCAGGAGTTGAGACTGAAGTGCATGGCGCACAAGGAGTTGGGGTGATCGTAAGTGAAAGAGCGAAAAGATGGGTTAAACAGTACGAATTGGTATCTCTCCAGGTAATATGGGTTAGAATGAAAGTGGAGTTTCGAAGAATTTTTCTTATTGCATGCTATGTACCGGTGAATGGAGAAATAGACCAGGAGCGTGAGAACTTCTGGAATGAAGTAGAGAACGTATGTAAGCCAAACAAAAGAGTGATGATGGTGGGAGATATGAACGGATGGGTAGGTGTATAGAGAGAACATACTGAACGCGTTCTAGGAACGCGAGTCAATGAGAATGGTGAACGCCTGGTGAACACCTGTGTGGAGAGAAGCCTGTTTGTAAAAATGTGCATATGTATACAATGCAAAGAGGTGAATCTAAAAGTATGATAGACTAGATAGTGTATGAGCGGCTTAGAAACCTGATGAAAGACACAAAAGTGATGCGCGGATCGGAGTGTGGATCAGGCCACTTTTTGGTTATATCGAGAGTGTGTTTAGGGTAAAAGTGAGTCTGGAGAATGAAAGCAAACGTAGTGCGAACGTCCAGAATTAGGGTAGACAAGCTAGTGGATAATGGTGCGAGAATGAAATACGCAGATGCTATGAGCAAAAAGTTGAATGTGAATGAAACTGTGGAAAGGACAAATAAAACGCACTGACGTTGAAAGTGCATGTACAAGCTTGAAAAACTTTGTTGCTAATCGTGCCGTGCGGATATGTGGAAGGGCGACTATAGGTAGACAGAAAAAATGTGCTTGGTGGAATGAGTCGGTAAAAAGGCAGTATGTAAGAAAAAATATGCGTGCATGGCAATAATTGCAGCAAAAAATGTGATTGAGAAAAAGCGATTGTATGAGGTGTACAGATTAAGAAACAAAGAAGCGAAGGAGGCAGTGAGAATAAGTAAAGAGGAAGTTATGACTGTGGAAGGAGAGAAAATGCAGAATGATTTTGAGAGAAACAAAAAACTTCTGGAAATGGGTCAAAAATACAAAACGTGGCCCAAAACAGAACGCTGCAGAAGTGACGAATACCAGCAACGAAATAGTATGGGATGATTGTGAAGTGAGGAAATGCTGGCAAGAATATTTATCTGTGCAGTAGTGTGGAAATAAGACAGTAGGGTTAAATAATGAGAATGTAGAAGGAATGGTGAATGAAACTGAGGATATTGCGATAAATTAGATAGAGAAAACGGTAGGAAGGTTGAAAAACGGCAAGGGAGCAGGCGTAGATGAAATCACTGGTGAAATGCTAAAGTATGGGGGTGCAAAGCTTATACGAAGATTGTTTGAATTGTTCAATGTATGCCTTATGTGTGCAAAAGTGGCGAGGGATTGGAAGACGCGATCATTATACCACTGTATAAGGGCAAGGGGAACAAGAGTGATTGCAAGAACTACAGAGGAATAAGTTTGCTCAGCGTGCCTGGTAAAGTATTTGGGAAGAATTCCGATTGATAGAGTACGAGAAACTACACAAACTAAGATTTGGGATGTGCAGGATGGGTTCATGCCATGGAGAGGTTGTGTCGATCAGATGGTTGCTCTCCAGCAGGTGATCGAAAAGTGTTTAAGGGTAAAAAGGAAGCTATACTGTGCGTTTGTAGATCTGGAGAAAGCATACGACAGAGTGAATAGGGAGAAGCTGTGGGAAACGTTAAATGAATACGGTGTAAATAAAAGTCTAATAAATGGAATAAGAGCAATATACAACGGTAGTCGGGCATGTGTTAGGGTGAGACGAGGTGTGAGTGAATACTTTAATATTGAGCAAGGAGTGCGACAAGGCTGTGTGATGTCACCGTGGTTGTTCAATGTATCCATGGATAAATGTGTTAGACAAGCATGTACCGATACAAATGGTGTAATGGTTGATGACGTAAATATACGACTTCTGGTCTATGCAGATGACAGTTTTATTAAGTGACAGTGCGGATGAGCTACAAACCGCTCTGAGGAAGTTTGATACAGTCTGTGAGAGCATGGACCTAAAGGTAAACATGAACAAAACTAAGATTGTGGTGTTCAATCGGGAAGGAGAAAAGGAGAGTATAATATTTACCCTGCAATATGAAATTGTGGAGCAAGTGTACGAGCTTGTATATCTGGGTAGAATGTTTACTGTAGATGGTACAATGGAGGGCGATATTGGACGAAGGGTCAATGCTGGAAGAAAAATGATTGGAAGTATCTGGACGATAATGAGAAAAGAAAGCACGAGCCTAGCTGCGAAACCAGCAATCTATAATGTGTGTTTATCCCATCAGTACTGTAGTGAGACATGAGTATATCAAAAAAAGCACGAAAGAAAAATAAATGACGATTCCTGAGAAGCGAGGAAAAGACGATGATGGATAGATACAATGGCCGATATTTTAAATTAGGAATCGAGATGCGGTTTTCGCGAGCTTGTTTTGGCATCATTTAGCTACTTGCTCATAAAAAAAGTCATACCAATGCATTTAATTTTTTTGCAAAAATTAACCGTTTCTGTCGGAATGTCGAACAAAGCTCTCTAGCGACGACATGTGAAACTCACAAAACTTCAAATATTATAACATTTGTAGCCCAAGAATAGCTCATTTCAACGCGCCCAAGTTTGTTAAAATCGGCTTAGCCGTTTCGAAGATACAGGGGGTTATTTACGAGAACCTTTAAATACCCCCCACCACTTTATTTTTAGACACGTCAAAAAGTGCCAAACAAAAAAAGTTCAGATTATCCTCGACTTTAAAGATGAGTTATTTTTTTTATTAGGTTAATACAGCATTGAATTCACAGAAACATCACTTTTTTAGATTCAAGATTGCAGTTACGCCCCCTAGCGGCCAATTCAGAAACTTGAAAATATTTTCCTGGTTTTTGTATTGACCGTTTTAGTAAAAACTTTTTTTTTGCGCAAGCCTCTACGATGGATAGTTTCCCAAATACAGTACCTCGCATTATTAGTTGGCCACCCTGTACATAAAAAACTTAATCATTCGTTAAACAAAACTATAGTTGGTGTTGGGTGCAGATCCCATATTGTATCAAATGCTGCTAATTTAATGATGATTGATGTCATTCCACAAATATATTTATATTTTGATAGATACACAGTCAGAGTTGAAACTTTGAAAGACTTTCGTGAACATGCGTCAATTCTCAAATTATTTCAACTATTAAAATCTTATTTTTTAAGCATAGACAAGTGCCCAAAAGTTATCCAACAATTTTTTGAAAATGAACTTGCAGAAGTTGTTTTATTTTTTATTCATTCTCAAGCAAGTATTTTCCATAATACGGTTTTGAAAATTGAAACGAATAATATTTCATGTATTGAAATCAACTGTGCAATAAGCGAATTAAAAACCCAGCTACAGGCAAGGTTAGACGAAAATTTTATTCCTCTTGTAGTCAATAATTTATTGACTGTTTGGGAAAACAGTAATCATGGAGTTAAACGAAAATTTTTATTACAAACAGTCTGGTCTATTTAAATGAGTGGTTAAAATATATAGATGATTTCAAACACGTTCAGTGGATTTTACTTGATAGTCATTTGATATGGGAAAATGTTAACAGTAGTTTGGTATTTTTGCGAGAAAAGTTTAATATCACAATTAATGACAATTCGATGAAATAAGACTTAAAAATTATTGCACTAATGAAAAATTATCAGAATGGGGCGAAAAAAAATCAACATTGAACACAAATGGCTGAAAATATTTAATTATTTCGATCAAAGTATTCATTCCATGCGACAACTTAAAAATAATAATTGAGGTATCACTCTCTCCTGGGACTAATGCCAGTGTAGAAAGAATATTTTCTGTTGTTAACAATATTTGGGGCGTGGAAAAATCTAGATTAAGTGTAGAAACCCTTTCTGCAATGGTTATTGTAAAATTAAACATTAATATGTCGTGTGATGCATTTTCCGAAATGTTACGGTCCAATAAAAGATTGTTAAAGAAAATACACTCTAGTGATAAGTATATGTAACATTTTTTATAACAATAAAATATTTAAATAATTATAACATGCAGTTTTTTATTTTGTCCTCGTGAACAATTTCTAAATTCTGGTCACCTTATATTTCGATCACTTTCGAACAGTTTCGTTCAATAATGATGTGGAATTACGGACTTGGTTGGATAATTTTTTGAGTCGAGGCTGAAAGATTTTTACCATAGAGGTATCGAGAAACTTGCTGAACGTTGGGAGGAAGTTGTTAATAATAACAGAGAATATAATTATAATTGATATATGTAGTAAAATGTATATTTTTTGAAAATAAAAACGCCATTACTTATGCATCAACTGATAAATAACCTCAGATGTTACGCCCCCTTCAGCGATCTGTTAACAGGCAGAAGACAACTACACAATACCAGGAATTTAATTTCACATCATTCAATGAAATACACATAACACACAAGTCTCAGTTTTTCTTTTATGTAGATTTATTTTTAACTCCGTCGATTTTTGCAATCTATAAAGAAAAACTGGTGACGGCATCTAGTCGTACGTTATTAAGTTTCGGCGTTTTGGACCGATAAAATAATCGTGTCCTTGTCTTGGGCATTCGGCGAAATGTCCTACCACACGATTTGGTAATACAACTTTTGTTGATTAGTTAGAAACGTAAAATCCGCAATTTGTATAACTCACCTGTATATGCAGTTGCCTATACTAATGAGTTTAACAATATTTACTGTTTTAATTGACATTGAGGTTATTTATATAATTTAGACTTTAGAGTAACATAAAAAAGATCATCAAGGCATTAGTTAATTATAGAACAATATATTTATTGAGTAAAATTGATATAATAGTATAAAAGACCTTGAGCCGAGAACTATTGTTAAGTTGTTTTTTAACTTCATTTACGAGTCATTCGGTTATCTTTACTAAGAATAGAAACTGTGATCTCATACTGCAACTTGTCTTAATTTATTTCGCAAAAATTTAATCTTGAATTTCTAAAAATGTAAACGTAATTGCTGTTTTAAAATTAAAAAGCAAAGCGACGTTGCTAACACGTAACAGGAAGTAGAAACGGAGTTTTATTTAAAAACCAACGAACTTTGTTATCCCTCTTTACTTAAATGAGGTCAACAACATCAATCCTTTTTTTTTTCTGTAATTTGCGTTAAGGTATTTAACTTTAATTGTGAACTATGAAATGATTACACATAGAAATTGTAATAGAATTATAAAATTAAGGTTATACGGTTTTTGCACCCAGTTAACCTTAAAGGGTGTGTGTATGTGGAAAAGATTGCGGTCAATGAGGGATGGGCACGCAAAATAATAAAACCGCTCAATCATTTTTCGAAATAAATTAGGCTTTTATGTTAAATTAGAATTTTTTTTGTGCACTACATTTTGCTGTGAATTAGTAAATTAAACCGTATTTTTATGGTTTTTATGGTTCATTGTTGTGCTTTTGATGAAGGGGTGATAATTCATTCTAATTTCGGTGATGACGAGAGTATAACATTGAACGCATTGCTGGAAAGTAAGTTACTCATGCGAGTCAACCCATCCTAGCGTGAAGCTAATTTTGTGTCATACGCCATTTTATTTGAATTTAGGGCAAACGATTTTATTTACTTTTATAATACTTTTTCAAGTATTAAATTTAAGCAATAACTTTATGGAGGGCTTAAAGTACCTTTTGTTAATTAAATACATGAAATTTGAAGCATGAAGTTTAGTGATTTTAGACAAGTTATCTTCATAAAAAAGTTTTTTGATGGTATTATTAAATTAAAAGAATCTTGAAACCTCTTTAAAAGATAAATTAATTTCAGTTGCCTTGATCGGTCTATTTACACAGATTTTGTTTGTGTAGCGCTACGTTTCGGATGCGGATACTGCTGGCGTCATCAGGTTTAGTCGAATTCATTCTACTCTGATTTTTTCCCAAGCACTTAACTAGTATTCATGTGCAGAGTGAGACAACTATAGAGTAAAGTAAACTGGTGTTTGATGTGTAAACTTTGCCAATAAAATGTTTTATCATATTATATGGCAAGTAAGTGTGCACATTTTAATATTATTTTTGACTATAAGAAGGACAAGACAAAGTTAGTATTTTTTAAACGGACCACCTTGTATATCATTCTACTTTGTTTATATAGACGTCATACGAGTAAAATTTACGGTTATTAAAATAATTCGAAATTTACCCTCAAAATCGCATTTACAGGTATAACTTTATTATTATGCACCATCGTTTGTTTTGCTAGGAAAATATATTTGGACCACGGAAAGCCAAACCTTAAGCCTATGTTCTGAATAAGAAATATTTAAGATAAATGCTACAGAGTGTTCAAAATAATGTTCAAACCTGCGAGACTTGAAATTAAAAAATATCACTTTTCAAATAGAACACCCTGTACATTTTTACGCTGTGTTAAAGAGAATCAAAAACTTGAAAAATCGGGAACAATGGAACTGTGACAGGATCTGTAACAAACAAAATACACCCACGTAGCACACAAAAATTAATAACACTGAAGGCGTTTCAATAGTTAAGCGATCATCAGCAGCAGTCGACCGCTGATGATGATAGCTTAGCTATTGAAACACGTTCGGTGTTTTGTATTTTTATGTTATATGTGGGCGTATTTTGTTTCACGATTCATCATAATATGTACTCCCCTCCTAATGAATGCATATATTTAATCGTTTTTTTATGTCACTCACGTTTCCAAGCATCTCCAGTGTTATCGTTTATCAAGCGTCTCGTATCCTATCTTCCATATCGTTCTTTAATACCACGAAGAAAAAATCTAATGGGGTAAGATCGCACGCCCTTAGAGACCACTGGACAAAATCTCCACGCACAATCCATTTTTGACGATAATTAACATATCATCCTTACTGAGCATATGAAGGAGGCTAGACAACACTTTTTGGGTAGATACGACCAGTCTATTGTGTTCTATTGTGGAGAATGCCAGACCAAACATTTATGCACCAATGGTTTTGGTTTTACATTTGTCGGGTCCAAAATGGATTGTCGAATGCGTAATAGTTCATATTATCACGATTTACAGCACCATTGCTTCTAAACTTAGCCTCGTTAGAAACCATAATGTAATATAAAAAGTTTGCATTAATCTCAAGTTAAGCAATAATCCACTGGCAAAAGTTTACTCGTCTTTCGAAGCCATCACTGCGTAATTCCTGGTGTAATTCTATATGGTAAGGATGATGCTTCTATTTTCTAGTTGTTCAATTGACAGTTGATTGTGAAGATTCACATGATATTGCTAAGTGACGACTAATAACATGCGGGTTTCCTTCAATATGAAGCCGAATCTCACATTTTTTTCTTGGTTACTGGTATTTTTATTCACCACTTGCGTTTTACATAATTCACACTGCCTGTAGAATCGAATCTCTTCATCAAATTTTCAAGACTGAGCCCAGTGGGTTAACGTCGAGCATAATACTTCACTCTGTATAACCTTTGAGCAAGAAGACAGTTTCTTGGGCATCTCCTAATACATAATCCATATCAGTTAATTCACTTTTATTAGTGAACACACAAACCTTTGTAGGTAGTGAACCGCGAAAATTTTATTATTGCAACAAACATTTTTGAAATCCAAATTGTTACCGCGATAGGAAAGTTAATTAATGGAGTTTGACATATTTTATGAAATATTAAGTCGTTATTTGACATGGTTTTTGGAATATTTTATTTTTGTAACTAATATTTGGCCGAGGGTTGAAAAACATTTGAGGTTTGACTAGAAAGTGTACGCTTAAAATCTGCTTTATTGAAGGAGCGTAACGAATTATTGGAAATCCTTAGCGCACATTCTTGATGTAAAAATGTCACTAGTTAGTAATTAATTACGTCGGTACACACTGCAATCAAAGACGTCTTTGTTTGGTACGTGGAAACTTGACGCCTAAATGCAGCGCTTGTTACAAACGAAATTTTTAAAATTAAGATGTCGTTTAATAGTTAATATGAAACTATTCCAACTATAATTGTTTGTTTTTATTACTTTTGAAAAATGTTGATTCCGAGGGTAAAGCTAGTTAGTTTGAAATCGAGGAAAAGGAGTTACAGTTAGTGTCGACCGAGCCAGATCGATTGGGCTAATTAAATACCTTCATTGTAAACAGTTTGTCTGTAAAGAATTTGTGTACTATTTTCTTTCAATTAGCCAACGCTAATTTGTCTTTTCTTTCGGGTCTTAGTTTTAATGTGTTTTCAAATATTAATCTATAAATAACAGTCACCCTTTTGAAGTTAAACCGTAGTTAACGATTTGTGCCTGTGATCAATTAAAGGAATATATATATATATATAATATATATTATATATATATATATATATATATATATATATATATATATATACAAGTGTAAGTAAGGTATTTTTATATAAATTAGGGCTGGCAGCAAATAATTTTACAAGCGTATATAACGTATTAAAAACCGAGCATTACCTTGCAAAGATACCTCATTCGCACGCGGGCTGAAATTTGCTAAAATAAAAGACAGTACAGAGCTCCCTCACTCTTGTATTTGTGTGAATTAGCATTGTTGTTTGTTGTCTATATTTATATTTATGTAGAGGTGGGCCTGGCAAACGGGTACAGGATACCGCTCTGGTTGTTAACTGCCAAGTGGGTACATACTCCCGGGTCCAGATGACCATTAAACACCTCGAATTTTATTGTTTTTATTGTTGTATAGATGAATGTGTAACCTGAGCAAGGGGCGCTGTATTTTTCTAACGAACTCAAACTTATACATCGGTCACGATGTTATGATTTATTTATAGCTTACCCTTGTAAGGCTTTGTTTAATGAGTTTTTTTTTGTGTCAGTTTGTTAAGTAGAATTGTTTGCCTGCGAACTAATTTCTCTTCACATGTAATTTATTGTAAATTTTCGTATGTATTTTGTGTTTTAATAGTCACTGAACAATGGTGTACGCGTAAATTCCTTGTCTATTTTCTTTGTCCTTGCCTTTACCTTATTATCACCTGTGCAATTTTACTGTTGTTGTATTTTATATGTACCGTAATTTGCCTTATTGTTTTATGTGCTTATTTCCTTAAAGACAGGTACCATTGGTTTTAAGAGCCACATGTTTGGTATTACGATTTTTCTCCTGATGATTTATGACACAATTGTGGGTGTGACTACATGATTTTTTTATTGTGTTTATCTGTAACTAAACGGCTTTTTATTCATTTTTCTCTTAATGTTATACTTTTGTATGTACTTTAACCTGATTTAATGGTGTTTTGTTATATATTTAACCCTTTCATTGTTTTTTGTGTTATTTGATTTATTAATGTACTTGCGCAATTACTTATTTATGAATAAAGTGAGTTTTATTGGTGGTTCTTTCCCACAATAGTACATTAACGGGCTGAACCACCATTGCGCATAGCTCGGTAATTTTAATTTGAGTAGTTTCATTGTTTACCTGCCCCACATGATGTAGCACTTACCTCATCCAGCCTATCTCAGTCAAATAGCACAACGTACCTACCACTAGACGGCCACTTCGTTTAATCAGCTTTGATGTTTGAGAGTAATTAAATATCAGACTTGTAAATAAACTCTAATGTTTTAATTATTGCCAGGAAAGTCAAAGTAAGGCAAGCAATTAATTTGAGTAATAGTAACATTATTGTCAGTAAAGTCAAGTTAAATCACTTGTTTTGTTCTTAAATTGGCATTATTGCAAATAAGTTCAAATTACAGTTTTCAGGATAGGGTACCTGGGGGACGCTACAACTTTCACAATCTTAAATCTTAATCCATTGAAATATTGTATAATATAGAAAAATCAAAATAACTCATAAACAGTTATAGGACATAGGTACTTATCAAGAATTGTGTGGCTTTGATTGTTTTTAACACAGCGTAAAAATATACAGGGTGTTCTACTTGAGAAAAGTGAAATTTTTGAATTTCAAGTTTCGCAGGATTGAACACATTTGGAATATAAAAAATACTAACTTTATCTTGCCCTGCTCTTTGGAACACTCTGTATAGTCAAGAATAATTTTAAAATGCAACTCTTACTAGCCACATAATATGGTAAATACGTTTTAATCACAAAGTTTACTCATAAAGCACCAGTTTACTCTATCGTTCTTGTTGCGTAGTAGTTTATTGCGCATGTTGCGCAGTAATATATTGCGCGGGTATATTGTGTCTAAGGCTCTTTGGGCATGATTGATATCCATATGGGTTTCATTTACTAGCCTGGCGTCTTGTATTCTCGTCCTTTGCACTATTTGTTATCCCATTGGGATCGGTGACTTCGTTCCGGACATGTACGGTGCGATAATATTTTTATGTTCCCGTGTTCTAACTCTGATTGTGAATGGTCTACTGCGTTCTCCTATGTCTCATATGAATTATACAGATACACTAAATAAGAGCATTATCCATATTGAACAGACTTTGTTTACCACTTAAGATAAAAACTAATCCAAAGTAATGTAAACATGTAGGTTCCCGTGAGAAAGGAACACCCATTTTATTATTGCAGTATAAAAAGAAAACTAAGATATAAAGAGCAGAACAGTTAACAGTTAAGTAAGCTAAATTACACGTAAGCTCCAAGCTACTTGTAATCATAGTTTTAAGTCTACTTGTTGTTATCAGGTTATAGCTTTGATTCAATATGTGTTTAGTGGTATTGAAATAAAAAGTTTTTAAAAACAACTGATTTCAACCAAGAAACTTAAATGGCGCAGTCAGTAGGATAGAAGAATTGAAGCGTGTTTGCAGTTCGTGACCTTTGGTGTTTACCATTCATCTTCTATTCCCAATAGAATCTACAAATCCACGAGAAAAGATTAAGACAAGAACCGTTCCTATTTATTCAATTCTCACCCTGAGGGCATTAGCAGGATTAAAACCAAAGCTGTTACTGTCTGAATCGCCCTCAACAAGAAAAATAAAGACCCAGGAAGGTCCTCCGAAGACTACTATTGTAGGTAGCAGACCGCGAAAATAGAAAAGATAATTAGTGGATATTATAATATCTTGATAATACGTCGTAATTTGCTGTTTTCAAAAGATTTCATTTATATATTTTATGTAAGGAATGTGGGATTGTTTGCAACTGATATTTGTCTAGGGTTGTAAAACACATGTTGGGGGGTGAGTAGCAGGTGCACGCTTAAAAATGCTTTACTGAAGGGGCGTAACGAATCATTGGAATTTCTTATGAGCCGATTCTTAAGGGAAAAATGTTACTAGCTTAATAAGTAATTGTGTCGATACAGACCACGATCAAAAGGTATCTTTGTTTGTTACTTGGAACCTCGAGAGAGAAATGTAGGGTTGTTACGGACGAATGCATATTTTAAAAATTAAGATGTCTTGCAATAATTAATATGAAACTGTTCCAACGGAAATTAATGTTTCTTGTTTTTTACTTTTGAAAAATGGGGGTTCATTGCGGTAAAGTTAGTTAGATTTGAAATCGGGGGAAAGGTAGTTACTGTTAGAGGGTCACTCGAGCCAGATCGATTTTTGGGTTAATTAAATACCTTCATTGTAAAAAGTTTGTCTTTAAAATAATTATTGCGTGTACATTTTTCTTTTGAATCCACCAACACTAAGTTGTCTTTTCTTTTGGGGTTAAATCGCATATGTTAACGATTTGTGCCTGTGATCAATTAAGGGAATATTTATTCTAGTGTAAGTATGTATTTTTATATAAATGATAGCTCGCAACCAAACATTTTACTAGCCTATGCAACGTATTAAAAGAATCAAAGATTACCTTGCGAAGGTATCTCATTCGTACGCGGGCTCAGTAAGCGAAAATCCGCTAAAATAAAGGACAGTACCGGGCTCCGTCACTCTGGTATTTGTGCGAATTAGCATTGTTGTTTGTTGTTTATATTTATGTTTGAGTAGAGGTGGCTGGTGAACGGGTACAGGATACCGCTTTGGTTACTAATTGTAAAAGTGAATTGCCAACTAGGTACACACTCCCGGGGCCAGACCATTAAATACCTCGAATTTTTATTTCTGTTGTTTTTATTTGTTGTATAGATGAATGTGTAACCTGAGAGAGGAGCACTGTCTTTTTCTAACGCATTCAAACTTATATATCGGTCACAATGTTAGTGATCTATTTATAACTTACTCTTGTAAGGCTTTGTTTTAATGAGTTTTTTTGTCAGTTTGTTTAAGCAGAATTATTTGCCTGCGAGCTGATTTTTCTTTGTATGTGCTTTATTGTAATTTGACTTATGTATTCTGTGTTGTAGTGGTCACTAAACATTTGGGTACGTGTAAATTCCTTGTTTGTATTCTTTTGTTCTTGCCTTTACCCTATTATCACCTGTGCAATTTTACTGTTGTTGTATTTTATATGTACCGTAATTTGCTTTGTTGTTTTATTTACTTATTTACTTAAAGACCGGCATGATTGGTTTTAAAGGGCCGCATGTTTGGTATTACGATTTTTATTATAATTTTTTTTTTATTTTTATGACCCAGTTGTGAGTGTGACTACATGTGTTTTTTTTATTATTGTGTTTTTGTGTAACTAAACTGCTTTTTATTCATTTGCTCTTAATGTTATAATTGTGTACGCACTTTAATCTCACTTAATGGTGTTTTGTTACATATTTAATCCTTTCTTTGTTATTTTTTTTTTGTTATTTGATTTAATAATGTACTCGTGTAAGTACTTAGTTATGAATAAAGTGGGTTTTATTGGTGGTTCTTTCCCACAATAGTATATTAACGGTCTGAACCACCGCTGCGCAAAGCTCGTTGATTTTAATTTGAGCAGTTTCATTTGTTTTTTTATCTGCCCCTCATCCAGCCGTACCTACCACTAGACGGCCACTTCGTTTGATTAGATTTGAGGTTTGCGAGTAATTAAATATCAGACTTGTAAATGAATTCTAGTGTTTTAATAATTGCCAGGAAAGTCAAAGTAAGGCAAGCAATTAATTTGAGTAATAGTAACATTATTGTCAGTAAAGTCAAGATGAATCACTTAGCGATTGTTTTGTTCTTGAATTTACATTCTTGCAAATAAGTTCAAATTACACTTTCTAAGATAGGGTACCTCGGGACGCTACACTACTTATAGTCTGAATTTGTTCAAGATATTTTCCCCTTTGCAACCACTAGTTAAAATTTTTTATATTTTCTAATTATTGTAAATTGTTCTTGACACTAATATCTATTGTTACAACACAGAGAGAAAATTCACGCAAAAGACTTTCTTTTATCATCAACCTCGCCCCAAACAACGGTACCTGTAAATGCGATTTTTGGATAAAATTCGAATTATTTCAAAAATCGTACATTTTACATGCATGAAACCAATATAAATACAGTTTTATAATTGTATGTAGAATCCAAAAATTAAATTATATACAGGGTATTCCACTAAAAAAATACTAACTTTGTCCTGCCCTGATTTTTTTAAGACCATATGGTATGATTAATACATTTTATTGGCAAAGTTTACCCACAGAGTACCAGTTTACTTTACTCTATCGTGTTGACTTACCCTGTACAGCTTTAAAATCGCGAATTGGAATATAACGGGCAATCACTTATCAACAACATAATTCTCGTAGGTACAAATTAGTCCTAAATTCGAAACATTAGCGTCGCCAGTGTTATTGGGGTCCTAATATTTAACAAGTACTTTAAAATGAGTTTTGGTTGAAAACGGTGGTGCATCTTCCGATTTGTCTCCAGCAAGACGTTTGAAACTTAGTTCGCTCTCTGTGAATGAAAATATCCGGTGTGGAACACCACACGACCTTCTAACCTACAAAGTGGAAATTAAAAGAAATGAAATAATTTTAATAACATGTTTTAGGATAACTATGCAACACCTTTATAAGAAGCTCATTACAAAAATAGGCAACATTGTAAACGCAAACACAATAATCTAGAGCCACGGCAAAATCTTTTCCGTTGTGGGGGTGAAATTGTTAGAAAGAGACAAACTTAACATACCAACTTCCATAATAACCCTGATAATTACAAATGATATATCTATGTTAGTGAAATACACGTTGTTGGGTTGTTAGAACTGCCGAATAAATTACAATGTTGTCAGCTCTTCTGTTTACACATAACTTCTAATTTTGACGTTTTCCACATTTTGAGATTTTCCATTCGTGTGGCTTGCATTGTTCTATTACAAAAACAAATGTTACAATTGCTTAATCATCGCAAAATGATCTAAGAACTGTTAAAAGAATTGTTACTTAGTTGAGAACGAGTATTTCCATCAAAAACTAATTTTCAAAATAAATGTAAACAATATAACCTAAGTATTATGTTGACGTCGAATTTCATACGTTTGGCAACAATGTCAAGCGCTGACGTTTATCCCCACATTGGAAAAGAGTTTGCCGCGACTCTATGTCAAACTAACTTAAATTAAAGGAAATGAAATAATTTTAATTTCAATTTTTTTAGGATAACTATGCAACCTCTTTTTTATACGTTCATAATAAAAACAGGCAACATTGTAAAAACAAAAACAAAAAACTATGTTAGAATGACGTTTAAAACTTTATGTCACATAGATTCATAGACATAAATACATGTTAACTTAAAAAAAAATTCCAAAGCCGCCCGCTTCTATAAAAATATCGATAATACAGCTTCAACATTTTCAATCATATTCATTTAATTTTTGCATTTATTACGCTTTGCATTAAAAAACTTTGCAAAGAAAATTTATGTAAAATTAAATTTTCTTTAAAACATATGTCTACAGTTTTTCTTATAAATTAATCGTTATTCAGATATTGAAAAAATGTTAACTAACACTTAAATTCTACCTTAGGAATTTTTTTGCCGTTAAATTAGGCGTCATATGAAAAATTGCGTAGAACATAATTAATCGATATGTTTAAGGTCAGTATCTAGGTATTTTTATATCTTTAAAATATGCAGCTGTTTTAGAAACATTTGATAAAAACCAATAACTGCCACTAATAACCCCCCTCCCTAACGCCGCCGCTGAATTTCTCCCAAAAGCTAATCAGCTCTAAACCAAATGAATAAAAATAAATACCAAATTTTAAGTACGTAGGTGTTTTCGTTCCGGAGTTACATCCATACACACAGGCACAGACATCCAGACATGATGGCCGATCATGGCGAAACTTGGCCAAAACTTATAAAGTGAGCTAATAAGTCGATTTAGCGATAGTGAAAAAAAAGTAGATTGCATAACCTTCTATACCTACATATGTATATGTAGGTTGGAAGGTAAAATTTATCATTCTGAATGTGCCTAATGCCTTAAAGTATCAAAATCCGACAAATAGTGTAGCTAGTGATAGTGTGTTCTAAAATGACGAGAGTGGGGAATTCAACAATATACAGAACAAAAGAACAGAAAGAGGGCGTTTTGAAAAAACCGGCTACCCTAAATAAAATAGTACTAAAAGAAGACGTTGATGGACCACAATTGTCTCGGTCGACACTACATAGGACACTACAGGAACTCAACTTTTCGTGGGAAAAATGCTAATTATTTCTTGGAGGTCTACTTTTGTGAAATGAAGAAGTTTCATGCTGAAAGACGGGAAATATTTTATCTCGATGAGATTTGGTTGAACGAAGGAGATACTGTAAAAATCTCCATCAAGCAGTCCAAAAGAGTTGGTCAACTGGAATATATCCACCATCGGACAAAGATCGAAGACTAATTATTACACATATAGGTAGCGCTAACAGATTCTTAAAAAATGGTTTACGTGTGTTTGAGTCCCAAGCACACAGGGGGATTATCATGAAGATATGAACACTGATGTTAGCAAACATGCCACGTCGACGTGTAATTGTTCTGGATAATGCGTAGCGAGCTAGTAGAGTAGTGGTGACACGACCCGCTTAGCATTCGGGAGGTAATGGGTTCGATTCCTGTTATCGTCTACCTTGTAAGAGGTTTTTTCAGGGGGTTTTCCTCATACACATGTAGCGGCATGGTCATTGCATATACTCACACCATGTTGGGCTACTTAGGCGAATGATGGGGTATTATTTTCCCCCTCAGAACCCTAACTCCGTTCCTTCCGATCCTATCCTGACAACACCCATCCTTAATCCCACCATCCACAAGTATCCACGATAACGCCAGAACGAAAATACCTACGTACTTAACATTTTGTATTTAAGTTTGGTTTCATTTGGCTTAGAACTGATTAGATGAGACCTACATAAAGACCTTAAATAAACCGATTAATTATGTTCTATGCAATTTCTTGATATGACGCGTAATTTAGCGGCAAAAAAAATTCCTAAGGTAGATTAACGATTAATCGAAAAGTGAAGACGTATTTTTAAAGAAAATTTAATTTTACATAAATTTTCTTTATAAAGTTTTTTAATGTAAAGCGAAATAAATAAACATGATTGAAAATGATGAAACCGTGTTATCGATATTTTTTATGGAAGGGAGCGACTTTGGAGTTTTTTTACGTTAACATGTATATGAATCTCTATCTGACATGAAGTTTTAAACGTCATTCTGACATAGATTATTGTTTTTGTTTTTACAATGTTGCCTGTTTTCGTTATGAAAGTATAAAAAAGACGTTGCATAGTTATCTTAAAAAAAATCGAAATTAAAATTATTTAATCTCTTTTAATTTAAGTTAGCATCTAGCTGTCTATTAACCTCTGTTGTCTGTCATGAAGTTTTAAATGTCTGTTTGACATAGATTATTGTTTCTGCGTTTACAATGTTGCCTATTTTCGTAATGAACTTGTTATAAAAGAAAAAAAAAATGTTAAAATTATTTAATTTTTTTTAATTTCCATTTTGTAGGTTGTTTTGTAATTTGTTTAAACAATGACAAACTAACTTGGGTACAAATTAGTCTTTAAAATCACAAATTATAATTTTGTTGGTAAAAATTAGTCTTTAACCCCTTTGCCTGCTATATCATATTGATATGCTATGGCAAATTGTCAGTAATTTATCTTAAATTAGGTGTGATGGTGATGCCATCTATTGGTACTATGCATTCTAGTACATATGAAGTATTATTGGTCGCCCTGAACCCCAAAATAAAGGACTGAATAGAAATTCTACAATTTCTCAGACTACCAGAAGTGTGTGTGGGTGTAATACGTTGACGGAGTTTTTTATCTAGTATTATCGTTCTAATTTAATCAAAAAGGTAGCTGAAAAAACATTTTTTGAACGTAGACAACCTGATTGTTCATGTCTCGTAGATAGTTTTACTTTTCTTTTCAATCATCTGATTCGTGACATATCAATGTGATATAACCGGCACTAGTGACACATACTGTTCCTTTAGAGGTGATCCGTCATGTGATCAGTTCATTCTATACCAATCATATGAATTATTGTACGAGTTCAATTTTGAACTTTTTATGACTATTTATAGATGGAGAGGAAAGTGGAAACAAATAAAAAGCGAGAGACATTACATACATTTGTGGCGCCACCACAAACAAGCGAAGACGAATATTTGCTTAGTTCTGACGAGGAAGAGGATCACCTTTTGCCACAGAAGTAAAAGAAGAATGTGATTCTGAGGATGAAATGCCGTCAGCTAGATTACCAGGTTCCAGATTCTGGAATGATGTTCCACACAATGCGTCAAAAGTAACTTCTGCATTCGATGAACATACTGTGATGCGTCAAGATGATGAAATCCCGTCGATTATTTTCAAATGTTTTTCGATCTTGACTTATTGACCCATATAGTTGAGCAATCAAACCTTTATGCCATATAAAGTAATCCAAATAAACCACTCAGACTAACACTACATGAATTAGAGCAGTTTATCGGTGTAACTATGTACATGTGAATTATGGATTTGAGTCGTACTCGAAACTATTGGTCAGCACATTTTATAATCCCAAACGTAGCAGATGTTATGAGTAGAGATAGATATGAAGAAATCCGAAGATATCTTCATTTCAACTTATATAATTTGGCTGAAGTAAATATTTAAGTATTTAAAATTAGACCTCTGGTTGATGCCATTGTATCCAAATGTAAAGAGATCCCTCTGTATGATCAAATGGTCTGCGTAGACGAGCAGATAGTGCCGTTCAAAGGCCAATCAGGACAAGTGCTATAATCCCAAAAAAAAAACATAGATGGGGTTATACAATTTTTATACTATGCCAAATCAGTAGTGCAGTCTACAACTTTGACATTTATGATGGCCAAATTAGACCAAAACCTGGAGATCGCGATATAGGATGCAGTTCAAACATAGTACTACAGTTATCAGTAATTCCGGATAACAAAAACTGTTTGTTATATTTTGATGACTGGTTTGCTTCACCTTTACTTTTCGTCGAAATGCAGTAACGTAGAATAGGTGCTATTGGGACAATACGAATCAACAGATTTCCAGGTTTTATCTTCAGTTCTAAGGTCATGAAGAAGAAAGGCAGAGGAACATTCGAAGAAAAAGAGCGTACCATGGAAGGTGTCAATATCCGAGCCATAAAATGATATCACAATATGGGTGTAATCTTGGCCACAACATTCCCAAGTGCCGAACCTACGAGGTAGGCTGAAAGATGGGACACAAAATTGAAGCGGACAGTGTCACTAGTAAAACCAGTCGCAGTTGACATACACAACCATTTCATGAAAGGAGTCGACCTCATAGATGGTAATATTGCCAATTACAGGATTGAAGTTCGGTCCAAAAAATATTAATTGCGTTTCTTCTATCATCTAATAGATATGATGACTGTCAATCCATGGAATCTCTACAACATAGATACCAAACGTATCGATCTTGAAAAAAAGAGAAAGGCCAAGTAATGGGTTAGACCCTATAGCTATAATTCATGAAACGAAAAAAAAAGAAAGGCAGTACAGTACCAATCCCAAATTTCGATGTTAGAAGAGGTAGGACAGACCACGGGCGTGAGTTTACGAACAAGAGATTGAATTGCAAGCACCCACTATGTAAACAGTTCTCTTCAGGCCAGTGGTCGAAATATAAGGAACATCACTGTTTGAGAAAAGATATAATATTAAAAATATTTTTGCACTTTTTTTTGGGTATTTTTTAGTACATCCTACCGGACTACAAAACCTGATATATCAAAAATGATATACAGAGTCCGTCAGAAAAATGTATACACACTTTAAGGAACGAAAAGTATTACTTATGTGTTTATTTTACATTTAAATACTGATCATACATGTTAAACTGTCTTCAATTCAGCACATGGTTACTTTAAATGTTCAAAATGTTGGCCGTTGACAGCTAGACACATAACGGAACGACGAGGAGCGCACATATAGGTATTTGCAAAATCTGGGCGGACAAAATTATTTTTCTATCTAAATAGAATGACAAACATGTTTTAAACATATTATTTATTCTGTTACAAACTTTAAGTAACTACTTTACATATTTACATACAGAAATGAAAATAATTTTTTTTATATTCTTTATGTTAATTTTAAGCCATGTTAATGACATTTAAAAACATTTTATTTACTTCTGCTACGCATTATCTAGGTTATACAAGCAAACAAAAACAAAAAAATAGTGTATCCCTTCAATCTTTATAATCACTATCTGATGAACTTCGGTTATATTTGGCTCCGCAGAAACTAACATAGTCAGGGTTTCAGGCATAAATGTGTTAGCTTTCCTTTTTTTAACTTCCCGCATGCTGTTTAGCAAAGGATCGAAACTAAGAATAAGACGATTAAACACATCTTGAAAAATTTGGAACACTGGAACTGTGGTAGGATCTGTAACAAACAAAACACACCCACGTACCACACAAAATAAAAAAACATGGAACGCGTTTCGATAGCTACGCTATCATCATCAGCGGTCGACTATTGCGGACTAAAGAAAATTTCTAAGATATATACCATCAGCGAGTAACGCTTCGTTGTTAAGCTGGTGGAAGTGAAAGTTATGAAAGTTTAATGAGTTCTGTGTAGCCTAAGGTCGTTGATCATCATTATTCATTAAAATCTGTTTATTTTTGAAGATCTCTAAACTTTCGTAACAATCAAGTTCGTGTTTATTACTAACATGTTTGATTAATGATACCTCATCTACTACATGATTTTTATCAAACATATGTAGGGCTACGGCAGACTTGTCCCAACGTTTGTATTTTATATGAGCTAAATATTGTTTAAAGCGAATTTTTATAGGTCGTTTAGTTTGCCCCACATATATTTGTTCACAATTTTTACAATTAATCTTATAAATTCCCGACCTACCCTGCTTATCCACTTTATCTTTTGGATTGCCTAAAAGAGTTTGCAACCTATTATCTGAAGTAGTTTTTTTTAATTTTTTTTCCTAACTATACTCATAACCACTTCATCTGAAAACCCATTGTATGTAGCAATTCCTTTAATAGTGCGCAATTCTTTAGAATTTAAAGTTTCTACAAAGTTCTCAACGCTGAGATAGAGGCAAATGACAGTCTCCCGTTCATTGATACTCCGGTAACAACAAATGGTAGTAAACTAGATATACATATTTATCGTAAGGAAAGTACCACTAAAAGATTCATAACCAATGACTCAAATCACTGATTGCTTAATTTTTCTCTTTCAGTTCAAAATTATAATAAACTATTAAAGGATTTGCTGCATACAATGGGTTTTCAGATGAAGTGGTTATGAATATATTTAGGAAACAAACACATGGGATGAGTGTTAAGAACGTAACTACATTAGGTAACGCTAGAGAACAAATAGAAACAAAGTATGTAAAGTTACCAAACTATCCTGCTTATACAAAAGGTCTACCTAAAATCTTTTCCAAAATTAATTTGAAAACAGTCACTATTTCAGACAATAGTTTTCAAACTCTTTTAGGCAATCCAAAAGATAAAGTGGATAAGCAGGATAGGTCGGGAATTTATAAAATTAGTTGTAAAAATTGTGAACAAATATATGTGCGGCAAACTAAACGACCTATCAAAATTCGCTTTAAAAACATTTAGATCATATAAAATACAAACTTTGGGACAAGTCTGCCATAGCCCTACATATGTTTGATAAAAATCATGTAGTAGATGAGGTATCATTAATCAAACATGTTAGTAATAAGCATGAACTTGATTGTTATGAAAGTTTCGAGATCTTCAAAAATAAACAGATTCTAATGACTAATGATGATCAAGGACCTTTCGGCTATTCAGAACTCATTAAACTTTCATAACTTTCACTTTCACCAGATTAACAAGAAAGCGTTATTCGCTGATGGTATACATGTTAGAAATTTTCTTTAGTCCGCCCTAGTCGACCGCTGATGATGATAGCGTAGCTATCTAAACGCGTTCGGTGTTTTTTGTGTGAAACTCATCTTGGTTGCAGCTTTCTCTTGAGAATGGTTTGGCGAAATCTTGCCGGTATGACCTAAAATATTTATTGCGAGCCTCAGTTGCCTCTTCAGAAAGTTGTCCTATTGGCAGTAGAGCTTTTTATATTACGGCACCATGTACAAGCACTTTATGAAGGGTGCCAATCGTATTTGCTTACATACAGACGAGCAGTTTCTGAAGCGTATTCTTGATATTTCAATGGATCAATCTTGTGCACACTTGAAATTGCTTCCAATATGACTTAGCCTATATATAAGCTTATAATCTATCCCCGTGATTTCAGCAGCTAATCTATGATTCTCAAAAAATCTTCTGCTGGTATTGACATCATTGGTGTTTCCAATGTTAGACTTAGGCATGTCCACTACGAGCCCTGTTTCAGCGCGAAATCTGACATGTATGTAGTTTTTTCGATCGTCTTCTGTCTTTTTCTTACTTGCTCTTCCTTTCTCTGTATTTATTCACTGGCGATTTGTATGTCAAATGAAGGATTGTCTCAAATATACGAATTCGTGCATGTAAAACTGATATGCCGAATTCCACTGCCTCGAAATTGACGTCTCTTGTGAAATCTAACTTGATAAAGTCTTTTGAGGCAAATATAGCACCTGATCCTAGTTCCCGTAGTTGCATTGCAAAATTTCTCGTCCACCATTGTCATCACAATCTTATGTTTAATAACAAACTTTTTCCGTGTATGTCGATCACAGTTGGTACTAGAGAGCTGATCGCTTCTTTCATATATCTTATTTCTCTTCAGTGACATCATTAGTTTCTTCCACAAATCTAAATCTTATTGGGCGACAGAATCCTGGCGAGGAGGGCGTCGCGTTTTCGCACAGAGCATTTTTGTTATCTCCGCAAACTAATTGCAAAGGCACAAAGCAGCTTTAGAAAATGTTTCCGTCTGACCCATCACCGTCAATTTTTTGTTTATACTGTGACTGTTGCGACCCATCGCAACCCCAATTACTAATTATAGTTAGTGATTCTCTTTCTCTCTCTTGTTCCTTTGAGGTTGCCAGTACCTCTTCTAGGTACTCAAGTAATCTTTTAATGGTTATATCCATTAGAGGCTGTAGTTGGGCTTCAGCACTCGTACTTGTAATAATGTATGACTCTTGCAGTGGATAACATTGTATTTTGGCATTTTGTAGGCGACTATAGCATGGGAAAATTTCTGATTTGTTTTTCTGATTATTTCGTATTGTCCTTGGGTCAGCATCGATATACATTTGTAAGGCTTGCATTAGTGTCAATGGAGGTTGTTCATTATCAGAGTTCTTGAAAGTTTTTTTGTATTTAGATGCTCGTTTTGGAGAACTGATAATATCTTTGAGGAGATTAGAAGCACCTCTTTTCCCAACTCCACTTGCGCAGCATGCATAATTACATATTTTTCAAAAGCAGAACGGAGCTCTGTCGTCTTTCGCATATTGCTCCTTTCACAAACCTTTCAAAGGATTTTTATGGTCGACCAGGCCGGTTTTTTGTAGTTTCAGCAACATGGATTTCAAAAGTTCCTTCCAGACATGATTTATTGGATTTCAGAAAAATATCTTCTTTGCAATGAGATTTGAACCATATCTTTTTAATTGCTGTCAACAATTTGCTCTTCGCTGTAAGGCTCGTCTAACAATAATCGGTTTCTCAAAACGTCCAATTTAGCATCCACATCAGGGAAATATTCGTTTTCGATGCAGTTATATAAGTATTGTCGGGTCACAATCCTTACTCTTGACGCACCGTGTGAGCCTAAAACAAGTATAGGCTACGTAGAATTAACTTTGAAAAAAAATACAGATTTACATTTTATTGATTGACCACTTGTTTAGATAAAAAAAGTCATTTATCCGGAAGTTTCCGGATATGTTCATATTGTTATTTAATAGGAAATTGTGCGTAGGATAAATAAAAATAAAAAACATAGCCCGATATATCCCGATACACAAACAAAACCTTTAGCTAAGAACAAAATGTATCAAAATCAGAGCATAACAGTGACTTATTTTTATTAGTTTAAGGAAAGACACAGTTATTAGTTTATCGTTACTCTTTGAAGACACTTATTAAAACTCTTACCTGCTTTATCAGAATCATTGCAATATGCATTTGAAAACGTAAAAAACACTTCAAAGTTGATTTTTCTGAGCGCCGAGAACAGATGCAGGTGCACAAGGTGAAGCGATCGAACTCCGACCGACGCCACGCGCGCGGGTCGGGCACAGAAGCGGGTTGGTTAGTTCTCTCTAACTGGAACCGGTTTTTAGGTTCATTATTGCAGATTTCGTGACTTATGTGTGCCCATATTTTGCAAATATTGTATGTAGAGAGGTCGCTGCAACTGCTTCAGTCAATGTTTCAATGGAGATTGCAGCACATGCCGCTGTAATCTCCTGGCGAAGTTCTTCCAGGTTTACGTCGATAGGCTTGATTTTTCATAGTTCCCAACAAGTAAAAGTCCATAGAAGTTATATCTGGGCCCTCTTCGTCCAATCCAGTGTTCCTGAAAATTATCATCCAGGAAAGCTGGTACGACTACATGATAGTGTGGTAGCGCCCCGTCCTGTTGATAGCAGACCTCTCCATCAGTTCCATAAAGCGCACGTACACTTGGTAAAATTAATGAGCGTAACATTTACAAGTAAATTTCTCCACTGACTGTACCCCCAAAGAAAAGGGTCCTACTAAGCCCCTAGATGATAGGCCACACCAGGTAGATTGACCGCCTTATCGACATGAACGTATGGATTTTCCGGTGCCCAGTACACGCAGTTATGCCGATTCACTGTTCCATTAAATTTAAAAACGATCTCATCAGTCCACACTACCTTCGTCACAAATTGATGATCTTCAGTTACCGTTTGTTGATACCATTCGCAAAATTGCATTCGACGATCAGGATCGTCATCATTAATCACGTGTAGTAATCGTGGAATGTAAACTTTCCACTTAGCAGCTTTCAGAATTCGTCGTACACTTACACTGCTAATCCCCACTTCACGTACACATTGCGTAGCAGTCTTCTGTGGAGAAACAACAAACTTTTCCAACACAAGAGTCGATGATTCATGACTTGTAGCTGTACACCGTCTTCCCGATCTTCCTTTGTGAATATCAGAAATCGTTCCATGCTCCTCAAACTTGTCAACTATGCGTTTAATTGATAAGCGGGTTGGGGGATCTATTTGAATCTCCCGCCTCCATCGACGCTGCACTTCAAAGGCATTATCAAACCTGATAAACCACTTCAGAATGCATTTTCGCTGCTCGAATGTCAATCGTCTTTCGTTTTGTTTTACAATCGTACTCTTTACATTGTTGCATCCACAGCGATATGAGTAACGATAACTTTTAATGAAACATCATAGTACACATTCTGTATTATAAGTGTTTTGTAGCTGTGGATTCCTGTTAGTGGAGTTGATTGGCCTATTTCCACAGTTTATGATTTTTGAACGCGACGTTTCGGAAGCGGACTCTGCTTTCGTCATCAGGCTCAGTCCTGAGAAGAACTGTTTTCGCACTTGAGTCGAATTCATTTGTTATATATACTTTTTCCCAAGCACTTGACTACTCAGATTCGAACTTGGTACCTTTCACTTACTAGTCTGACACCTTTACCACTGAGCCACTGATTAATCCAATATATATTTTTTAGAACTTATATATATATATATATATATATATATATATATATATATATATATATATTAAACTTTTTCGTGGTTGCGCAGAAGTTTATTGCGCATGTTGCGCCGTAACTTCTTGCGCAGGCGTATTGCGCTTAAGCTCTTCGCGCATTATTGGAATCCATATGGTTTCATTTCTACACTAGCTTGGCTTATTAGATTTTCTGCTAGTGCGATGTATGTTGTGTTCTCGTCCTTTGCCACTATCTGTATGCTATCCCATTGAATGCGGTGGTCTTCGTTCCAGACATGTTCGGCGATTCTTGATCTTTTTGTTTCGCCTTTGCGGACGTTGTTCTTATGTTCCTGCGTTCTCACTTTGAGTAGTCTACTGCTCTGTCCTATGTATGCTCTGCCGCATTCGCATGGTAGGTTGTATACACAATTCTTGGAATTCTGATCTTCATTGTATGGTTTGGTTTTGGTTAGTATTCCCCTGAGCGTTCTGCTCGATTTGAAGGCTGTGTGTATCTTGTATTTGCCTCCTATCCTTCGTATTTTGTCTGAGGTACCTTGTATATATGGTATTATCGCTGCATATGTAGATTCTTCTTTTTCGGTTACCCTTTTCCTGTTTAGGTTAGGTGTTAGATCGGGGTAGCCATTTTCTATCGTACAAGCATTTTGTCACGCCTAACTTCACGTTTTTGTGGTAATTGGAGTTGTAGTGTAGATACCTCCCCGTGTGGGTAGGTTTCCTCTATACACTTGTCGCGAAAGTATTGTCATTCCTGTGTACAAGTACATCCAGGAATGGCAGTTTTTGTTCCGACTCCAACTCCATTGTGAATTTGATGGAGGGTGCGCGGCTATTTAGATGATCTAGGAATTCATCTAGCTTATGCTTGCCGTGTTGCCAAACTACGAAGGTATTGTCCACGTATCTAAGCCACATCCTTGGTTTCACTGTGAATTCGGATATCGCTTGGTCTTCAGTCTTCCATATATATATATATATATATATATATATATTGCTCACTATGGGTGATAGTGGGGAACCCATCGTCATCCCAAACTCTTGTTAGTAGAATTTGTCTTCTACCTGGAAATATGTAGTTCTAATGCATATTGTCAGAAGTTCCATTATTGTGTTTACCGAGAGTTGCGTGTGTTCGTGTAACGTTTCATCCTTTTCCAGCTTGTCCCTTATGATAGTTAGTGCCTTATCGGTAGGCACATTTGTGAATAGACTCACAATGTCTTGCCGGTATTTCTTCGTGGTTTGGTTGGTAGTTGCTGATGTTTTCCACGAAGTGCTGCGTATTCTTGACCATAGACTCGGTTATTCCCGATAAGGGTGTGACAATACCTAGCAGATAGTGTGCTAATGGGTGACAAGGTGAATTTCTCGAGCTCACAATTGGTCTCAGAGGAATTCCTTCCTTGTGAATCTTTGGTAGGCCGTACAGATGCGGAGGTTTGCTGTAGTGTGGGATAAGTCTAGTTCTCTGATAATCGGAGAACTCCCCTTATGTTTTGCCAGCGTCGTGGTATATCCGTCTTTTGATTGATGGTGTGGGGTCTTTTGATATTTGTTTGTACTCGTCCCCGTCTAGTAGTTCTTGGATCTTACTGTTGTAAGTGTCCATATCCATTACCACAGTCGCGTTTCCTTTGTCTGCCGGGAGAATTTTGATCGTTGGGCCATTCTTAAGGGAAATGACCGCTCTCCTTTCTAGGTCAGAGAGGTTAGGTTTAGTTCGCCTAGATGAATCTAGGACTGATCTATCCTTACTTCTGTATTCTTCGGCTTCTTCAGGATCTAATTTCATAGCTGTTTCTTCGACTGCGGTTATTAAATCTACTTTCGGAATATACCTCGGTGTTATCGCATAGTTCAAGCCTTTGTCCAGAACCTGCATTTCGTTTTCGTTCAACTGTCGTTTAAAGATGTTTAAGACAGTGTTTTTTCAATTGATGTTGGTTGGTTCTTTCTTCTCTTTCATTAGCTTTTCGAGTTTCTTCTGCTGAATTTCTTTATGCATTTCCGTGGTCTTCGAATATTTACTTCTGGAAGCCGTATTTATCCGATCAAAGACTTGTTCGTTCACTCGATTTCGAAGGGTTTCTCTAATCTCGTTGGATTGGTGTTCGAGCTGGTACTTTCTGAAAGGGTGATGTCTGATTTGTTCCTTGACTAACGCTTCGCTAGCTCTCTTTGCGATTAGTGATATTTTCCGGCTGTGTATCGGAGTTTTGATGTTGAGCCCGGATAGCCCGCGAAGGATAGGCAGCAAATACAAGATACGCACAGCCTTCAAATCGCCAGAACGCTCAGGGGAATACTAACCAAAACCAAACCATACAATGAAGATCAGAATTCTAAGAATTGCGTATACAACCTACCATGCGAATGCGGCAGAGCATACATAGGAGAGAGCAGTAGACCACTCAAAGTGAGAACGCAGGAACATAAGAACAACGTCTGCAAGGGCGAAACAGAAAGATCAAGAATCGCCGAACATGTCTGGAACTAAGACCACCGCATCCAATGGGATAACATACAGATACTGGCAAAGGACGAGAACACAACTCGTCGGAAACTCAAAGAAGCCCCATACATCGCACTAGCAGAAAATCCAATAAGCCAAGCTAGTGTAGAAATGAAACCCATATGGATTCCAATAATGCGCGAAGAACTTAGCGCAATGCACCTGCGCAAGAGGTTACGGCGCAATAAACTTCTGCGCAACCACGAAAAAGTTTAATATATATATATATATATATATATATATATATATATATAATTTCTAACAAATATATATTGGATTACTCAGTGGCTCAGCGGTAAAGGTATCTGACTAGTAAGTGAAAGGTACCAAGTTCGAATGTGAGAGTAGTCAAGTGTTTGGGAAAAATTATATATAACATATGAATTCGACTCAAGTGCGAAAACAGTCCTTCTCAGCACTAAGCCTGATGACGGACGTAGAGTCCGCTTCCGAAACGTCGCGCTCTAAAAGCATAAACTGTGGAAATAGTCCGATCAACTCCACTAATTGTTTCAAATTGTTCCATGAGAACAAACAATTTTATTTAGCGCCACACGTTCAAAGCCGCCACAGAAGAAACCCAGACTTCAATCATTTACTTTTTTTTCATGCTATCTTCCTTTTTCTTAAATAAATACTTGAAACTCAAAAAATCCTTTTTTTTTTGCTTACGTATACTCACCTGGTTTTAACCTCCAACTACCTTGAAGCATTACTTGCTATTCTACTTATCTAAATACGTACCATAACCAACCAACATAAGTAAAAAAATTTGTACCTAACAAAAAATTTAAAACACCTACCAGTAGCAGCATGTGGTCAAACTGCTTGTCGGAATTTTTTTTTTTAGATAAAATAAGAGGATCCTGAAAATTTCATAAAAAAATTCCAACGTTTAAATTTCCGGTAACAAATAGGTTAATAAAAGTCTCTTCACTTTTTGTCTTAAATTCAATCGTTTTCGAGAGAATTCATGCCTTTATTTGTGAACCGATTTTCATACAGATAGTGGCAAATGACGAGAACACAACTCATTGGAAACTCAAAGAACCCACGTACATCGCACTAGTAGAAAATCCAATAAGCCAAGCTAGTGTAGAAATGAAACCCATATGGATTTCAATAATGCGCGAACAGCTTAAGCGCTATTGCGCAGGCGTATTGCCTGCGTAAGAAGTTACGGCGTAACATTCGCAATAAATTTCTGCGCAACCACGAAAAAGTTCTAAAAAATATATACCTATTCGATTACTCAGTGGCTCAGTGGTAAACGTGTCAGACTAGTAAGTGAAAGGTACCAAGTTCGAATCTAAGAGTAGTCAAGTGCTTGGGAAAAAATTATATATAACATATGAATTCGACTCAAGTGCGAAAACAGTCCTTCTCAGGACTAAGCCTGATGACGGAAGCAGAGTCCGCTTCCGAAACGTCGCACTCAAAAAGCATAAACTGTGGAAATAGGCCGATCAACTCCACTAATAGTACACATTGTTGCCGTAATCCGATCCAAGTTCGGCAAAAAATCACAGATATAACCTGTTAAAGTGTGTACAAATTTTTCTGACGGACTCTGTACACTAATTTTTGAAAAAAAATTATTTCGAAAAATTTGAAATACAATTTTTTTTTTGAAAAAAAATTATTTCGAAAAATTTGAAATACAATTTTTTTTTTAAAATAAAAATTCAGACATAAAGGGGTTAATTAGTCCTAAATTATACGTATATTTTTATTTAATTTGGGTCCAACTTTATTGACCTTAGTACTAACATCAAATCGGAAAATAGGCTATCTTTAAACAAAATTAATTTCTTCATTTAATACTTTGTGCATTAAAACAAAATGCCCTTTTTACACGTAGTAAAATAATAAATATTCTTATTTTATATTGAAAGAAATTTAAGTAGATATTTAAATTTTTACTTTACTTTGATAATTCATTAGAAAAAAAATCCGTTATTAATCTGAAATAAAAAAAATAGAAATAGTTGTGATCGAATTAACAAAACATAACTTCCATTAAAATATTTAAACAATGTATTGTTTCCTACATTTAATAATCACAACATTTTAATCATAATTTAATATGTAAATAACCAAAATTTAAGAATATTAATATGAAAATATACTCCACAACTAAAAAGCATTAAAATATAAAGTTAATAATAAAGACAAACATAAAATTTAATGTTTAGATTGTAATTCAAATTATATACGACAAACCAGTTATTTAAAAGCAAGAATAACTGGATGTAACAGTGACATCATCCATCATAAAGAACCTAGTGTTTCATCACGTCTTAGAAAAAAAGCATTTTCTTTAACATTAAAAATTAGATTCGGAAGTTAATATTTTTAAACATAGGTTTTTATAAATATTATACATAAACGGCCAGGAATAAAGTTCTAACTTGAAATTTTTATGTAAATGAGTAATTTTTTTTATTCATAACGTGTTACAAAGAATTTACAATTTAGTACGTGACATTGACACTAATTTATTTCTAACATTTATAATTACTAACTAAAAGGTATTATTTGACTCATAATCGTGTAAGGTTATTTTGACGCATCATATATGTGCAGTATTTTGATAACGTACGTAACGTATTTTGAGTGCAGCTGAGTGAGTTTGCATGAAAGGAATTTTTTTTGTGTATGCATAATGTAAGTTGGTGTAAATGATACGCCACTGGATTTTTAATGAAGCCTTAGTTATCGTATGAAGGAATATTTAATGTTATAGAAAGATTTTCGTGCTGAAAGCGTTAAATTTGGTTGAGAAATAATGTTTTGAGTAAATTTTTATTGATACGGCACTGGTAAAACTACTGGTCTTTTTGCTACTATGTATGAAGGAATTTGAACTAAAGGTTGTAGACGTACGAGTGAGTGAGTTTGTGGTATATTGAAATTGTATTAACGTGCAGAAAGGAATGTGGATGCAAGTTTTTGATTGTGAAAATTTTTGGTAATGTTGTGCAATATTGGTAAAATGAATGCGTATGTGTACGTAAAGGGACATTAGAACGGGATGATGCGGAAATAAAATTCGCGCACATGCAAGATATGTATGAAAAGACGAAGAACGACCTGGTGAATATACTAAATGAATGTGGTGAGGATAGATGATTTACTGGACGAGATTTTATAAATTTTCACGTAAAATAAAGATGGAGGTGGGTGTTGTAGAGGGTAGCATGGTTGAGTCCATGTTGGACATTGTGACGCACAGTAAATACGAGATTATGATAGGTAGATTTTGAATTTAGTGCGAAACACATTTGGAAAGGAGGGCTAAAGGCATATAAGGGAGTGCCCGTCTGGAGATAAAGAGAGAAGCTTAAGCGTTGACGAGAGTAGACGTCGCGCGCGCTGAGTTATGATTAACGCTTAGAATGTTTTAATGCGGGAGTTTTGTTTACGAAAATCAGCGTATAAGTAGAACGACTGCAATAACCCTTAGTGGGATTGATAATAAGTAGACCTTCATAAGTAAACCAAGTAATAAATTGAGGGTTGAAGGAAAAACTATTTTATATCATTTTTCTTTAATAAATTAAAAGTGCTTATGCAGATCTGAAAATTAAACAAGTATTTTGTTAAAAGTGTTTAGTACAGCGCGTGACATTACAAAAGTTTTATAAGCTGAAGATAACCACTTAAGTTAACGGACCGAAAATTGTAAAACTAGCTTAAAGAAATGGTGATTTTATGAACCTTCGAAGTATATTCGTACAATCGTCACCAAATACAATTCGATTGTATAAAAAGCAAGAGATTCGATATCCAAAGGGGGAAGCAAACATACCCCATCTATACATAAATATGATGTTATGCTAAATTAAAGAAAAACAAAAGGATCATGAAGACATGTGAATGAAGAACTGTTCCCGGGTGCGTTAAAGGAGTACGGTTGTTGTGTGTGTACCCAAAGTGCTGGCCAATTTAAAGGCCGTTAGCAAATAAAGGATTACGTCTCATCGATTAAATGGACTACATACCATACCTGCAGAAAACGGATTAAATGACCTTTATTGTAAGAATTAGCTATAAGACTTATTGACGAATACGAGCACGATCACCTTTTTAAGATAATTTTCTTTCTTTGCTTTGATGATTATCCATTTAAGTTAAAATAAAAAAAAAAGGTAATGGAGCTGTATCGATATTTTTGTATATGTTTAGTTCTACGATTTGGGGATTTTTTTAATTAGGGCAATTTGGTGGTTTCGACCACGGTTGTGTAAATACTTATCCACAATATATGTACAGAGTGTTTAAATTATTCCGTTATTTTATTTGTGATATTGACTTGACTGGTTACATATTTTTAATAATTGAAAGCAATCTTTACCTTATTTTATTTTAGAGATTAAGGATCGATCTAACATCTTGTATTGGCCAGATTGTTAACAAAATTTCAGTGAAAATTTGGAAAGTAAAGCAGAACATTAGTAACAAAATACTCAATTTTGATTTAGTATTTCCATAAAGCAGAACGTTTACATTTGAAGAGATAAAGCATAAATATATTTATGAATGTCTAACTACGATCACTAAAGTTGGAATTTTAATTAATGAAGAAAGTACTAATCATTCTAACGTTGAGTTATTTAGCAATTAACGAGTAGTTTTCATTGAGACAATGAATATTATTAAATCGTTTCGTTTATTAATTGTGTTAGAGGTTTTTTAAAATTAAAGTTCCTTAACCGTTGCAGATTTAATTTGGTAGATATACGAGGGACATACATAAGTTGACGTTTTATTTTTTATGAATTGGAGTTTCCATTTATACCGGGTGTGTTCTAGTTATAACGACCCATGTTTCACTAAATTTTCTGAAGTTTTGAGTTGATTTGTTTGGAAGTGTGTTTGACTTTGAGAAGTTAGTGTATGAGTTTTCCACAATTAAACAGAATTAATTTACCATCTCGCCTAAAACGATTTATTTTAGCAAAATTTAAGATTGTGGTGGCGCCAAGAGACATCTTTCCCGGACTGAGCTGTATAAGTTGTGAATTTATGGTAAGTTTAAGGTGTTTGAACTTGTTATTCAATTATTTTACTCCTTATCTCGACCCCGCCCATCTCCACTGTAGCTGGCTTGGCAACCCGCTTACTAATGTAAGAATACGCGACGCCTAGTACGGATTGGACGTGTAACAATTGATAATAAAAATACTAAAAAAATCTGGAGTGTCGCCAATCAACATTCCCGTATACGTGCATGTACCGGGTGTAACTGTTGAACAAGTCGTTAGATTTTGTTCAAATTTTGGTGGATTATATTAGTGCCAGTTTGGGAATTTTTACATAAAAAAACAATATGGCCGACTTCCGGTTTCAGCGGAAATGACGCAAAGCTGAAAATTTTAATGGAACACACTGTATATTTTCATCTATCAAATGTCAACTGAGGCGCCATTTTAATAGTTATTTTTTTGAATATTTTTGTAATTTTAGATCATTACATCTAAATTGATGTACAATTACCCCCACAATATTATTTTTCCTAATAATTAATTTTTTTGAAGTTTGTTAATGATCAAATTTAAAAATTACGGATTTTTAACTAAAAGTCACGGTTCCCAATAGAACCTACATGGGCCACCCTGTATATTAAATAGCTCTTTCAAGTACTAGTAAAACAATATGCATAGTAATTGCCTGAATTCCTAAATAAAGCAGTAATTTTCTAATTTTTATTAACACAACATGCTCCTGAAACCGGCTTTGTCAAAGTAAAATGGCGTTTGAGTTGACATTTGGCAGATGAACTGTATGTATTTGAAGCCGTAGAATTCAAAGATGTAAAAATATACAGGTTGTTCCATTCGAATTTTCAGCTTTTGTGTCATTTTCGGTGAAACCAGAAGTCGGTCATATTGTTTTTTTATGTAAAAAAATCCCAAACTGGCTCTAATATAACCCATCAAAACTTGAACAAAATCTAACGACCCGTTCAAAATATGTATATGTTACGGGTAAAGTTAGATTAACGGTTAAAACTAAGTCTACCCGGGTAATCCTAGTTTTAACCAGGAAACATGGGTAATGTCCGAAATATAACTGACATCGTACATGTTTCGGCGTCATCTTTCATCAACACGGTAGAGCACCGCGAAAATGTTATTATTGTAATAAACGTTTGTCAAATCGCCATTGTTATCACGAGAGAAAAGATAATTAGTGGATTTTTAATATCTTGCTAATACGTCGTAATTTGCTAATGTTTTCAAAATATTTTATTCCGACATTTTATACAAGGAATGTAAGATTGTTTGTAACTAATATGTACGTAAACACATGTTGGAGTGAGTGGTAGATGCACGCTTAAAAATGCGCAATGAATCATTGGAATTTCTTATGCGCGCTCTTGATGAAAAAAAATGTCACTAGCTTAATAAGTAATTGTGTCGATACAGACTGCGATCAAAAGATATCTTTGTTACTTGAAACTTCGAGAGAAATGTAGGAGGTTAGGGACGATGCATATTTTTAAAATTAAGATGTCGTGCAATAATTAATATGAAACTGTTCCAACGTAAATTAATGTTTCTTGCTTTTTTATCACTTTTCAAAGACGGGGGTTGATTTTCGGGAGCAGAGATGGTTAGTGGAAACAAGAGGGGAAGTCAGTTGCTGTTTTGATTGAGCCGGACGCTTTGATTTGTTTTAATTAGAAACTCCCATTGCAAACATATTTCGTGCGTGTACATTTTCTTTTGAATTAGCCAACACTAATTTGTCTTTTCTTTCCGGTATTAGTAGTAATATGTTTTTCAAATATTAATCTATAATGTATGTATGTTATCGATTTGTGTCTGTGATCAATTAAGGGAATATATTCAAGTGTAAGTAGGTATTTTTATATAAGTTAAGGCTGGCAGCAAATAATTCTACAAGCTTATATGACCTATTAAAAATCGAGCATTGCCTTGCAAATGTATCATATTCGCGCGCGGGCTCATTAAGCTGAAATCTGCTAAAATAACAGACAGTACAGAGCCCCCTTACTCTTGTATTTGTGTGAATTAACATTGTTGTTTGTTGTTTATATTTATATTTGTGTAAAGGTGGGCTGCATGGGTACATGGCACCACTTGATTATTAAGTGTAAAAGGCAATTGCCAAGTGGGTACACACTCCCGAGTCCAGATAACCATTAAACACCTCGAATTTTATTTTTATTGTTTTTATTGTTGAATAGATGAATGTGTAACCTGATAAAGGGGCGCTGTATTTTGCTAACGTACTCAAACTTTATATATCGGTCACGATATTATGGTCTATTTATAATTTACCTTGTAAGGCTTTGTTTAATGAGTTTTTTTTTGTGTCAGTTTGCGAACTAATTTCTCTTTCTATGTAATTTATCGTAATTTGACTTATGTATTTTGTGCTTTAGTAGTCACTAAACTATTGTGTACGTGTAAATTCCTGATCTATTTTCTTCTGTCCTTGCCTTTACCTTATTACCACCTGTGCAATTTTACTGTTGTTATATTTCATATGTACCGTAATTTGTTTTATTGTTTTATGTGCTTATTTACTTAATGACCGGCATGATTGGTTTTAAAGGGCCATATGTTTGGTATTACGATTTTTATTCTGGCTACATGGGTTCTTTTTTATTGTGTTTATGTGTAACTAAACTACTTTTTATTTATTTTCTCTTAATGTTATAATTTTGTACGCAGTTTAACCTGATTTAATGGTGTTTTGTTATATATTTAACCCTTTCATTGTTTTTTTTGTTATTTGATTTAATTAATGTACCTGTGCAATTACGTATTTATGAATAAAGTGGCTTTTATTGGTGGTTCTTTCCCACAATCGTATATCAACGGGCTGAACTACCATTGCGGAAATCTCGTTAATTTTAATTTGAGTAGTTCTATTGTTTACCTGCTCCACCTGATGCAACACTTACTTCATCCATCCTATCTAATTCAAATAGAACAGTGTACCTACCACTAGACGATCACCTCGTTTGATCAGATTTGAGGTTTGCGATCTTCTAATCATTGCCAGGAAAGTCCATGTAAGGCAAGCAATTAATTTGAGTAATAGTAATATTATTGTGAGTAGTCAAGATAAATCACTTAGCGATTGTTTTGTTCTTGAGTTTGTATTTTTGCAAATAAGCTCAAATTACACTTTTGAAGATAGGGTACCTGGGGGACGCTACAATAGATATCTAGATGCTAAGTTGAAAAAAATTTCCAACGCCTCTTCTATAAAAATATCGAAAATACTGTTTTAAATCTTATTTAATTATTTTACAAGGCTTATTTGGTTTCGTATCAGGAAAGGTTATGTTGAAGTATCTTTAAAAAATGTCCTGGCACATTTTCCTATAAAGTTGATCGTTATTCAGAAAATTTTAACGAACGCTTTAATTCCACCTTAGCAATTTTTTAACGCCAAATTCCGCGTCTTATCCACAAATTGCATAGAGTAATTGATTTATAATTTTAAGATCTAGATGCCGATATTTTGAAATCTTTGTAATACACAGTTGTTTCATAAATATTTGGTAAAATGCAAACACTGCGCCTAATAAAGTAAATAACCTTTCCCCCGCCAACTTTCTCAAATACTGTAAAACTGGGTAATAAGTCAATTTAGTAATAGAAAGGTAAATATGCACAACAAAATTCAAACAACTTTGTCATTTTAAAAACCATCTGTGTAAACCACTCTTTACTGTCCTTCACGCTGACATTTGAAAATAAATTTAAAACTTAAGACACTTTAGTTTGACAATACCGACATACAATATAAAGCGAAATTTACACAATTTAATATCAAAATAATTTAGTTAGAATTTTTTCCGTCAGTTATGAGTGGATATCAGTAGAAAAGGCGTTATTTCATCACCCTTTACATGGATGGTATATTCTGCTATTTTTTTTATTACGGCTGTATGAGAGAATAAAATATTGCAAATAAATCTTGAATTCCCTAATAATTGATAAAGATTGGAAATAATCCATTTTTGTATTAACTATAGGTACTCACAATTATACCTACATGTAATATTCTTTAGTTTGATTGTGCAAAATATGATTTGTTACTATAATGCTTAAAATATTATACCAGGTGAGTCAGTATTTATTAAGTTGGATACAGTAAGATTTAAGACTGAATCAATTGTTATGGCGAAATGTGAAACTGATTCACAGCAAATGTTATACGATATTGAATGAGTAATTCAAATTTTTTATTACTTTTCTTGAAGAAGAAAACCTTGAAAATTATTCAACAATGATGTAATGTAGTTTTTTTCTAAATTAGGATAAAAATGGACGCGCGCCCACCTGTTGAGTGCATTTAAACTGTAACACTACAAATTCCGTTAATTTTCTTGAATGCTTAATTAAAACTTTAACCACAACAATAATAACAAATTTTAACGAGAAACTTTAATATTAAAGAAAATAAAAGTAGTAATTTACCTTAATTATATATTCAAAAATTAGGGATGCAATACAGCATACGCAGTCGAAGCAGGCTATGAAAAGTTAACACAGACGATAAAACACATCACAATTTATTATAATTAAAAATTTTTTTGGAGATTAAGTTTCGATTTGAATTTTTCGGTAATTCATAAAAAAAACGCGCTATAATTTAATATAATTGAGTAAAATTAGTAATGACGACATCGCTACAAACGGCCACTGACTAACTATAAACTATTGCAACAACTTCGGTCAACAGGCAGGCGCACTCGGATACACTCTCACATACTCACACACAATTAAAAAAAAACTTGTAGAATAAGGTTACGGGGCGGGTAAGTTTTTGAATAAAATTTATTGAAGGTATCCAACTGTAGAGCCAAGTTAAAAATACTATGGATGCAATTAGTCTAAATAAAAACCCGGACGAGAATTTTTACTAATAGAAGAAGAATGTCCTATTTTTTACTTCTTTACTATTTCCTTTTTTAACGCTTAAACAACTAAAAATAGATGTTTTGTAAATATTGTTGCATTTATTGGAAAATGTATACTTAGTGACCTGTATAAATATTGATCCATTTTTAAATGGATTTATTTTTATATACATATATATGTAGATATTTAAAATTCAATTGCGTAATTTTATTATGTAACTGAAATTTCTGAAATTAAAAATGTTTTAGTTTAATTTAAGTTAACGATTATGAAGCGTGGGAATGAAGTCATCGTATTAAAATATTTATGATTATAAAATGAATCGTAATTCAAACCCAATATATTTATGCATTTGTATAGGACACGAACCCTCTGCGTACCTTTCTATTGTACTCACATTTGAAAGGTGTTTGAACATTTACTATTGTAGATTATACACGAATTAATTCAAAATTCTGTTTAAGACTACGCTCCAAAGAACAGAGACTTAATAAGGGGTTTTACCTTACAAAAGGTCAAGTAGTTCAAATTTTTACTTTCTTATTCACATAAGTATTGTTCTCGTGAAAAATTATTACATTTTCATCATGGTTGTGTTATTTTGCAACCAAGATCATTTCAAAATTACCCAACGCAGTTGATTGAGACTATAGAAAATCGGTTCACAAATAAAGGCATGAATTCTCTCGAAAACAATTGAGTTTAAGACAAAAAGTGAAGAGACTTTTATTAACCCATTTGTTACCGGAAATTTAAACGCTGGAATTTTTTTATGAAATTTTCAGGATCCTCTTATTTTATCTAAAAAAATCCTTGCAAAAAAATTCCGACAAGCAGTTTCCACGAGAATTGCCGTGTGTTTGACCACACGCTGCTACTGGTAGGTGTTTTGAAATTTTTTGTTAGATACAAATTTTTTTACTTATGTTGGTTGGTTATGGTACGTATTTAGGTAAGTATAATAAGAAAGTAATGCTTCAAGGTAGTTGCAGGTCAAAACCAGATGAGTAAGTAAGTAAGTAAAAAAAACGTATTTTGTGAGTTTCAAGTATTTATTTGAGAAAAAGGAAGATAGCATGAAAAAAAAGTGGAAGATAAGTAAATTTTTGAAGTCTGGGTTTCTTCTGTGGCGGCTTTGAACGTGTGGCGCGTCATTCTAAATAAAATTGTTTGTTCTCGTGGAACAATTTGAGCGCGACGTTTCGTCAGGTTTAGTCCTGAGAAGGACTGTTTTCGCACTTGAGTCGAATTCATATGTTATATATAATTTTTCCCAAGCACTTGACTACTCTCAGATTCGAACTTGGTACCTTTCACTTACTAGTCTGACACTTCTACCGCTGAGCCAATGAGTAATCCAATGTATATTTGTTAGAACTGGATGCGGTGGTCTTCGTTCCAGACATGTTCGGCGATTCTTGATCTTTCTGTTTCGCCCTTGCGGACGTTGTTCTTATGTTCCTGCGTTCTCACCTTGAGTGGTCTAATGCTCTCTCCTATGTATGCTCTGCCACATTCGCATGGTAGGTTGCATACACAATTCTTGAAATTCTGATCTTCATTGTATGGTTTGGTTTTGGTTGGTATTCTCCTGAGCGTTCTGGTCAATTTGAAGGCAGTGCGTATCTTGTATTTGCTGCCTATCCTTCGTATTTTGTGTGAGGTACCTTGTATACATGGTATTATCGCTGTATATTTAAGTTCTTCTTTTTCGGTTATCCTTTCCCTGTTTAGGTTAGGTGTTAGATCAGAGTAGCCATTTTCTTTGAGTGTTCTAGCGATATTTTCTTTTTCTCTGTTCAGGTCCTCTTGTTTTGAGCATATTGTCTTTGTTCTATCGTACAAGCATTTTGTCACGCCTAACTTCACGTTTTTGTGGTAATTGGAGTTGTAGTGTAGATACCTCCCCGTGTGGGTAGGTTTCCTGTATACACTTGTCGTGATAGTGTTGTCATTCCTGTGTACACGTACATCCAGGAATGGCAGTTCTTTGTTCCGACTCTAACTCCATTGTGAATTTAATGGAGGGTGCGCGGCTATTTAGATGATCTAGGAATTCATCTAGCTTATGCTTGCCGTGTTGCCAAACTACGAAGGTATCGTCCACGTATCTAAGCCACATCCTTGGTTTCTCTGTGAATTCGGATATCGCTTGGTTTTCAAAGTCTTCCATATATATATATATATATATATATATATATATATATATATATATATATATATATTGCTCACTATGAGGAACCCATCGCCATCCCAAACTCTAGTTGGTAGAATTTGTCTTCTACCTGGAAATATGTAGTTGTAATGCATAATGTCAGAAGTTCCATTATTGTGTTTACCGAGAGTTGCGTGCATTCGTCTAGCGTTTCATCCTTTTCCAGCTTGTCCCTTATGATAGTTAGTGCCTTATCGGTAGGGACAATTGTGAATAGACTCACAATGTCGAAGCTTACCAGTATTTCTTCGTGGTATGGTTGGAAGTTTCTGATGCTTTCCACGAAGTGCTGCATGTTCTTGACCATAGATTCGGTTTTTCCCGATAAGGGTGTGATGATACCTAGCAGATAGTGTGCTAATGGGTGACAAGGTGAATTTCTCGAGCTCACAATTGGTCTCAGAAGAATTCCTTCCTTGTGAATCTTTGGTAGGCCGTACAGATGCGGAGGTTTGCTGTAGTGTGGGGTAAGTCTAGTTCTCTGGTAATCGGAGAACTCCCCCTTATGTTTTGCTAGCGTCAGGTATATCCGTGTTTCGATTGATGGTGTGGGGTCTTTTGGTATTTGTTTGTACTCGCCCCCGTCTAGTAGTTCTTGGATCTTACTGTTGTAAGTGTCTATGTCCATTACCACAGTCGCGTTTCCTTTGTCTGCCGGGTGAATTTTGATCGTTGGGTCATTCTTAAGGGAAATGGCCGCTCTCCTTTCTAGGCCAGGGAGGTTAGGTTTAGTTCGCCTAGATGAATCTAGGACTGATCTAACCTTACTTCTGTATTCTTCAGGATCTAATTTCATAGCTGTTTCTTCGACTGCGGTTATTAAATCTACTTTCGGAATATACCTCGGTGTTATCGCATAGTTCAAGCTTTTGTCCAGAACCTGCATTTCGTTTTCGTTCAACTGTCGTTTAGAGATGTTTATGACAGTGTTTTTTAGATTGATGTTGGTTGATTCTTTCTTCTCCTTTATTAGCTTTTCGAGTTTCTTCTGCTGAATTTCCTTGTGCATTGCCTTTGTCTTCGAATATTTACTTCTGGTAGCCGTATTTATCCTATCGAAGTCTTGTTCGTTCACTCGATTTCGAATGGTTTCTCTAATCTTGTTGGATTGGTGTTCGAGCTGGTACTTTCTGAAACAGTGATGTCTGATTCGTCTTTGACTAACACTTCGCTAGCTCTCTCACTAATAGATCGAGAAATTCGCCTTGTCACCCATTAGCACACTATCTGCTAGGTATCATCACACCCTTATCGGAAAAAACCGAATCTATGGTCAAAAATACGCAGCACTTCGTGAAATTTCCAACCAAACCACAAAGAAATACTGGTAAGCTTCGACATTAGAACTACATATTTCCAGGTAGAAGACAAATTCTACCAACAAGAGTTTGGGATGGCGATGGGTTCCCCACTATCACCCATAGTGAGCAATATATATATATATATATATATATATATATATATATATATATATATATATATATATATATATATATATGGAAGACTTTGAAGACCAAGCGATATCCGAATTCACTGAGAAACCAGGGATGTGGCTTAGATACGTGGTCGATACCTTCGTAGTTTGGCAACACGGCAAGCATAAGCTAGATGAATTCCCAGATCATCTAAATAGCCGCGCACCCTCCATCAAATTCACAATGGAATTGGAGTCGGAACAAAAACTGCCATTCCTGGAGGTACTTGTACACAGGAATGACAACACTTTCACGGCAAGTGTATACAGGAAACCTACCCACACGGGGAGGTACATACACTACAACTCCAATCACCACAAAAACGTGAAGTTAGGCGTGGCAAAATGCTAGTACCATAGAGCAAAAACAATATGCTCAAAACAAGAGTACATGAACAGAGAAAAAGAAAATATCGCTAGAACACTCAAAGAAAATGGCTACCCCGATCTAACACCTAACTTAAACAGGGAAAGGGTAACCGAAAAAGAAGAACCTAGATATACAGCGATAATACCATATATACAAGGTACCTCAGACAAAATACGAAGGATAGGCAGCAAATACAAGATATGTACTGCCTTCAAATGGACCAGAACGCTCAGGGGAATACTAACCAAAACCAAACCATACAATGAAGATCAGAATTCCAAGAATTGTGTATACAACCTACCATGCGAATTCGGCAGAGTATACATAAGATAGAGCATGAGACCACTCAAAGTGAGAACGCAGGAACATAAGAACAACGTCCGCAAGGGCGAAACAGAAAGATCAAGAATCGCCGAACTTGTCTGGAACGAAGACCACCGCATCCAATGGGATAACATACAGATAGTGGCAAAGGACGAGAATGCAACTCGTCGGAAAGTCAAAGAAGCCACATACATCGCACTAGCAGAAAATCCAATAAGCCAAGCTAGTTCTAATAAATATATATTGGATTACTCATTGGCTCAGCGGTAAAGGTGTCAAACGAGTAAGTGAAGGGTACCCAGTTCGAATCTGAGAGTAGTGAAGTGTTGGGAAAAATTATATATTACATATGAATTCGACTCAAGTGCGTAAACAGTGCTTCTCAGGACTAAGCCTGATGACGAGAGCAGAGCCCGGTTCCGAAACGTCGCGCTCAAAAAGCATAAACTGTGGAAATAGGCCGATCAACTCCACTAATAGGAAACCACAGTTACAAAACACTTATAATACAAAATTTGAAACAATTCTCAGTGTGGGGTGGGGTGTAGCGTCCCTCAGGTACCCTATCTTGAAAAGTGTAATTTGAACTTATTTGCAATCATGCAAATTCAAGAACAAAATGATCACTAAGGAATTTGTCTTGACTGACAATAATGTCACTATTACTCAAATTAATTGCTTACCGTACTTTGACTTTCCTGGCAATAATTAAAACATTAGAATTTATTTACAAGTCTGGTATTTAATTACTCACAAACCTAAATCTGATCAAACGAAGTGGCCGTCTAGTGGTAGGTACGTTCTGCTACGACGAGGTTAAGTGTTGCATCGTATGGGGCAGGTAAACAATGAAACTACTCGAATTAAAATTAACGAGCTTTGCGCAATGGTGGTTCAGCCCGTTAATATACTATTGTGGGAAAGAACCACCAATAAAACCCACTTTATTCATAAATAAGTAATTGCACAGGTACATTACTAAATCAAATAACGCGAAAAAAAAAACAAATAAAGGGTTAAATATATGACAAATGGTCACTAATTTAGGTTAAAGCGCGTACAAAATTCTAACATTAAGAGAAAATTGAATAAAAAGCAGTTTAGTTACACATAAACACAATAAAAAAAAAACTCCATGTAGTCAAGGAATTTACACGTACACAATCGTTTAGTGACTACCAAAGCACAAAATACACACGAAAAATTGCAATCCATTGCATATAAAGAGAAGTTAGTTCGCAGGCAAACAATACTACTTAACAACTGACACAAAAAAAAACTAATTAAAACAAAGCCTTATAAGGGTAAGTTATAAATAGATCACAACATCCTGACCTATATATAAATTTGAGTGAGTTAGAAAAATACAGCGCCCCTTTCTCGGGTTACACATTGATCTATACACCAAATAAAAACAATAAAAATAAAATTCGAGATGTTTAATAGTTATCGGGCCCGAGAGTGTGAACACACTTGTCAATTGCCTATTACAATTAATAATCAAGCGGTATCCTGTACCCATTCGCCAGGCCCACCTCTATATAAATATAAATATAAACAACAAACATAAATTCTAATTCACCCAAATACAAGAGTGTGAGATTTTTAGCAGATTTCCGCTTACTGAGCCCGCGTGCGAGTGAGATACCTTTGCAAGGCAATGTTTGATTTTTAATACGTTACATAGGCTTGTAAAATGATTTGCTACGAGTTTTCATTTATATAAAAATACCTACTTACACTTGAATATATTCCCTTTAGTTAAACACTTTACCAGCAACACGACGAGTTAAGATACGCGGTTTAAAAAAAATTACGTTAAAACATATACAAAAAGAAAATAACGAATTAGCGTTTTAGTTTTGCTAAAAGGTACACGACAAAATATTTATAGACCAAACGGTTTACAACGGGAGTTTCTAAGTAAAACAATAAAATCAATGCGGCTCGAACAAAATTTCAACAGCAACTGCCTTCCCCTCTGGTTTCCATGTCTACTCTCGAAAATCAACCTCAGTCTTTTAAAAGTAATAAAAAAAAGAAATATTAATTTACGTTGGAACAATTTCGTATTATTATTGCTCGACATCTTAATTTTAAAAATATGCATTTGTCCGTAACCAGCCCTACATTTACGTCACGGGTTTCAACGTATCAAACAAAGATCCCTTTGGATTTGCGCTATGTTCAGCCGTAATTAATCATTAGATCAATGACATTTTTACATCAACAGCGCGCATAATAAATTCCAATGATTCGTTACGCCCCTTCAGTAAAGCAGTTTTTTTAAGCGTACACCTGCTACTCAAACCCCAACATATGTTTTTCAGCCCTTTGCCAATATCATTTACATACATTCTCACATTTCTTATGCAAAAATATATAAATAACATATTTCGAAACCATTAGCAAATTACGACGTGTTATCAAGATATTAAAAATTCACTAATTATCTTTTCTATCGCGGTAACAATGGCGATTTAACTAACGTTAATTACAATAATAAAATTTTTGCGGTGCGCTACCTACATTATGTCCAGTAGTACAGCTACGGTTTATGGCTCCTATGTGTATCTACATAGTTGATTAGACAATCTACTTTATCAAAAGTTGCTAATCATAATTGAACAATAAAAACAAAAATGTTCGTCAAAGTTTCCTGTGAAATAGAAATACGAATAAATTGACTGGAGTAATTTTGAGAAAATTTTCATTTAACCAAAGTAACTTTTGTTCAACTTTTTCTGCCAATGGGTAAACAGTTTACACACAATGGTCCTTAATTACGAAACGATAAACCAAGAAAATTTACCAATTAAATATATAAATTAATGAAGGTTCTAATCAACAGGAGTGTAGTAATACACAAAACCTTGACCACAGTGTTCTTATTTTATTCTTAATGAACCAATTTTAACATTTTGATAAGAATTACAGTTATCGTCTTCAGTAAATAATAAATAGTTAACGCACGGTTTAGGTTAGGTTAGGTCGATACTCGTACAATATTAGGTTAGATTAATAAACGCACGCGCGCGAGTATTGACCTAAGGGTTGGAGTGTAGATCGCCGAAACAGCCTTTGCTGAAAGCCTCGTGTCGCAAAATTTTACCTATATGAACTTACATTATAACTTAGTTAAATTTTGTTAAATTTGTTTTCTGATTGTTAGTCTACGTCTGTTAGTGGGTGTTATAATTTGTCACTTTCAAGGCGGTTTAATAATATTTAATCCATTAAAGATCTGTAATAAACAAAACCCACCCACGTACCACACAAAATAAATAAAAAACACCGAACGCGTTTTAATAGCTAAGCTATCATCATCATCGGTATTTTTTTTAATTTGTGTAATACGTGGGTATATTGTGTTTGTTACAGATCCTGCCACAGTTCCAGTCTTGCAGATTTTTCAAACGTTAAATATCTACTTAATTTTTACTAAAATAAAATTGGATTCTGTATTTGAATTTTTCATATACGTTTCCTAACTGCCATCGAAGGCTTATATTTATTTCAGATGTTATATATTTATTTGACTTCTTAATTAATGATTAAAAAACTAATGAACTTTGACCTTGTCGGCAAAGGATTTGGCCCGGGCCAATTACGGAAATATAGTTCCCACGGTCCCGAAAAATTTTCCCACGCTCTTCAACATTTTCCCATGGTCAACCGCCTCAATACCTACTCGCATGAGTTTTAATATCTTGTCAATAAGTCGTGATTTGGTAATGTTTCTCTGGATATGTTTTATTTTATCTATTTTATGTAACTAAGATTCAAATGTATGTAATTCAGGGTTAAAAAGGAAAAGAAAACACGTTGGTGTAGAAAAACAGGTGTTCTCCCATGTGACTCGGAACTGTTATTCAAAAGACCGTGACAAATCATTGAGAATTTTTATTCGCACGAAATTGGGTAAAATGTCGTCGGTTAGTAATTAATTACACTAGAACATACGGTAAAACAAAGCACGGTTTTATTTGTTACTTTGAAATTCGATACATGTAGGGTTTGCATGGACGAGGGAATAACTTCCTTTAATATTAATATAAAAATATTTATTGTTGTTTAAAAACGGGAGTAGATTTGGTAGTAAACGGTTAGTTGCAGTTTTGATTGAGCCGTACTGGGTAGGAAACGCTCTATTGTTTTGTACAAACCATAATTGTAAACCGTTGTGACCATAAGTATATTATTGTTTGCATTTTAGTAAGAACTAAAAACGCGAATTTGGTCTTTTCTTTTGTTGGTTTTAATATAAGTTTGCCACAAAATTAATGTGGTCGTGTAAACCAACTTATGTCGATAAATAATTACCCGGCTTACATTTCAATCCGCGAAGTGGACGTGTAAACAAACGTATTAATAAATAATCACATAGTTCTGGTTTTTAATCAGCAAATCGGGCGTGTAAATGACTTACATCGACTAATAATCGCCACCGACTTGAGTTTAAAACGCGTACCTTAACCTGTTCAGTTTTGGTGGTTAACTGATTAATTAAAGGATTATATTCAGGCGTAAGGAGGTATTTAAATATAGATTAAAACTCGCAACAAGCAGTTCAACAAACTGGTGCAACCTATTAAAAATCGGTCATTGCCTTGCAACAAATTACTGTTTAATTATCACGAGTATTAATCGTGACTGTCTTGATAACAGTGTATAATGTATAATTGGCAATATATCTCAGGACGTATAGTTGAAGACTATTTAAATCAGACCTAAGTCGAAAAGATGCTATTCAACGATACAATGGTGCAACATGTAAATAATTTGTCTATTTGTTTGTCTTGACCTATGCGTAGTTTAAACTGCATTACAGTTTATTATTTTTCTTTTGCTTTGTTGTTAACCTAGCTTTCGGCATGATTGGTTGTATAAAGGCCACATGTTTGGTGTCACAATTTATTTTGATTTATTTATGACACAATTCTCTGTTCGTTTTTTTATAGTGCCTATGTGTAGTTAAACTGATTTTTATTCTTTTCTGTTACTTAATTACTTAAATACTTTTCCTTTTGTTCTTTGATTTATTAATGTACTTATAAAATTACTTATTGATTAATAAACTGGCTTTTCTTGGTCGTTATTTCCGAGTTTACAAATTAACAGGTTGAATCATAATTAAGTAAAGCTCGTTAATTCTAATTTGAGTAATTTTACTGTTTACCTGCACCCCATAATACAACACTTAACCTCATCCATTACTATATCATTCAATTAGCACAGCGTAGCTTAGCATTAGACGGCCAATTCTCTTTATCAGATTTGGGTTTTGAGAGTAATTCAATATTAGATTTGTAAATAAATTCAAGGGTTTTAATTATTACGGGGAAAGTCAAGGTGATGCAAGCCAATAGTTTGAGTAAGAGTAGCATTACTATAAGTAGTCAAGATACATGTATTAGCTATCTAGTAAGTATGGTTTTAAAGATTTTATAGTCTCTTAATTATTGAAAGTAACTTCAAATAACAGTTTTAAGGATAGGGTACCTTGGAACACTACAAACTACAACAAGCTTCAAAATCAAACACACTCACAAAACACAGATACACATGTCACACGTTCAAACCATACATTACCGGTTACAAGCATGACACTCAGTGCATCTTACTCAAAATACAAAAAGAGCACTCGTTACTCGTAACCATCAGTAATAAAATATCACTAAAGCGCCATCTGATATTCAATTTATAAAATAATCACGTCATGAACTATATCTCAAGGTCCGCTTGTCAAGAAAGCAAACTGTTTACTCAAAAATTCGACAAACGTCCACATTCACCGAAAACTACTCGCATCCAGTGCTCTACCCATCAAAACGCTTACATTAATTTTTAGCTGATTATCACTTAGAGTGTAGCCAAATCGACCGCAATCGTTTCGTTTAGGAGAAGGATACCCTATTTCTCAATGAAACTATCGCTATCCCTTAGAACCGGAATCCTAGATATATTTATTTACACGTATTTCCAAAATAAAACTATTTTTAAGGACATGAGAATTTTGTTTATGTATCGTGCTAGACTTTGGAGGGTTCCACCAGATATTTCTTATTGTTCTGAATAATAATAAATTTCTTTTAATTAAATTTAATTGCACGTACCAACCTTGTGAATTATCATTATTTCATTAGGTACCCTGGAAAATTAACATTTTATTATGTAGCATCTATTAGAATACAGTTCTGTTTTACTTAAATTAAAACATCAAAACGTGAAATTAATTGATAAAACCGATAAAACTGAAAATTTAAATAATTAAAATACTTATCTTTTGGGTAGTTAAATCGTATATTTTCTTTTTTATCTTTTATATAAATTTAAACGTCGTCCAGGGTACAACTTGACTAGCACACGATTTACCATCGATTCAGTTACTAACAAGGCTAGTGTGGTTGTTTCAAACCTCGCTGGTTACCAGGGGTGGTCTGGGTTGAAGCAGACGGGCCCCCTTGTTGATTATCGCATGAACACGGAATGGTGAGTTGGTACGTGCAATGTTAGAGGTATGTATGAGAAAGCGTTTGAAATTATGAATATAATAAATCAAAGGTAGCTTGATATTCTGTGTGTATCACAGACAAAGCACAGAGGAAGGGACGTTATGGAGATGGATGATGGTTGAAGTGAATTGTAAGTGAAACAGCGAAAAGATGTTAAACAGCATGCTAATTGATATAATTAGTGACACTTGTATAGAATGTAAACCGCTAAATACCGTTGAGATGGAATAAGTTAAAATGATTAAGTTGTTAATTGGTAGAAAATTTGACCGCGTTAGTGGGTAAGAGGTTCCGACAGAAAATTTCGAATTAGTTGGATCATTCCGTATATAAATAATCTTCTGTAGATTAACCTTATTAAATATTAAATTATATCATAGTATCTTTATAATTGAAATATTGTTTCTAAATAAAACTACGTATACAAATAAACCAATCATCTGTAATGAACCCAGAACAAGTATATTTAAATATTTAAAGATTTTAAATGAGAAATTGTAGGTACTTCACTGAGTGCTACCGTTTTTGTCAATTGAAGTTAATAATTTGTTCATATTCGAACATAGAGTAATTTGTTAAATAGGATTTCTTACATGAAGATTAAGCTTTAGTAGCTTTAGTAATGGAAGCGTTAAAAATTTGAATTTCGCGCCGTTATATGATATTAATGGTTATTGGTTATTTGTATTTGAACATAATTAATTAATAGTAATATAAAAAGCTTGAGCTTGTTTCGATGAGTATGTGCATCGTAAATTGGAAAGCTTTTAAATATACGCGGTAATTTGCGGGTATGACTGTTTCGTAAAAGGGAGCAAGTAGGAACGCTGTTATAATAATGTATATCTGTTAGTCAGTCGCCTTTAGCAAGTGATCAGAGTTGGTTGAATTGAAAGTAACCAAACGGTTGAAAAGCGATTGCTGCAGCTTAAGTTATGCTGCAATTAAAATTGTGAAATTATAACGAGAATTCAGTTAGTAGTGTTAAGAGAATATAAGTGATATTTTCCTTATCAGTGAGAAATAAAAGCTAAAAAGAATTAAAAGTGTAAATGTTGCCAAGTTGACGATAATAAAAAGATTGCGTAATAGTTTACAATAACGTATAAGTGCGTGTTGAAAGTGTTCCAAGTTAATGTTTTGATAGCAAATGATAAATGTACAATAAGACAATCGACCCAGTTAATAGATCGATATATAAAGTATAATAACAAAAAGACATGGTCTTTCGTAGCCGCTTGCAGTTTGTTGCGCATGCTGTTTGTAATTAAAACTGAACAATTAAGTAAAAACTGTATAGTGTAAATATATCAAGCAATAATTTACCAAAATCATTGATTTGTACCATGAGAATTAGAAGCATATTCATCTATACCAAAGGTATAAGAGAAGATAAGGAGAACAAAGGAGAACGGTTCCAGAGTGTCGGTAAAGTGACATCAAAGGAAGATCAACCTAAAAGAGGCGCCTTCACCGGTCCAAGAGATGCAAGCATTACGTCACCAATTTGAACATAATCTTAACAAGTAAGAACCTTTCGATAGTATAAATAAACGAAAATTGGAGTGTATTTTTAAATTTATGTTTAGATACAAATGCCGAACGAAAATATATTTCGTTGATCGTTTATAAAGGATTGTTTTTGCAGGTTAATATTAAGAAAAATACTAACATAGAATTAGAATCATTTTTATATAATGTTGTAAACAAAATAGCCTGTACATAGAATTTGACTTAATTAAATATTATCACTTTTGATTCATTTTATTATTGACTGTTGCAAATCCTAAAGGCTTACACAAACACTGCGTGTGTGAATACTGAAGAAAGCAAGTTCAATTAATTGCAAAGTACAGGTAATTAATAACATCAGATCGAGAATAATTTTGTTGAATGATAACAATAACCCATTGTTAAGCTAGCTGGAGCGTCCCGATAGAAGGAAAAAGGAATTTGTTGAGTAATTATTAAAGTTCATTTACACGAACAGAAACGTGATAATAATAAAAGTAAAGTTTAGTTAATGAATGTTATCTTTATAAATTAAAATCACTTAGTTGACGTTGAACCGTTTCAAATTTTCATAAAAACAATACAAAATTTTTACTCAATGAAATTGTAAAAGATTGAAATAGAACCTAAACATTATTCTTTGTAGCCAGGTGTACGCAAGCAAGGTAATAATCGCAGGTAATACGCCCGTCACAAAACAATCCCCAACGTGCAACCATCACCAAATAGCCCCCAACAGAAGGACGAACAAAGAGAACTATTACTAAATGGTTCCCAAATGTGAGGCCCATTGCAGTAGTGTAAGAAAAGTTTAAAGCTCTTTTGCGGAAGCAATGCACACAGTGTCATGATTACTTCATTATAACGTTGAATGAATCTTACAGTCTGCATTGGTAAACTGATTAAGATAATAGATTTCCTTGGATGAAATCACAATGGCTGTCATCTTGGTCAAACTTGTTTAAATTTTTATGGTAAAACATAAATGAGTGTAAGCACCTTCAACTCATGTCGGAGATGGTTCATCTGACAGCATGTCTGGTAAATATATATTATTGAATAAATTTAAATTTGGGAGAAAAACATCAACCTCTATATGAGGCAAAGATTTGTCTATAAAAGGTAGTTGGATAGAAGGAAACAAGTAGTCTCCAGACAGTCTTGAGAACTTACGACGTAAACCTAATGTGCAAAATTAAAAGGTCATTTTGGCCTAACATGAACTTGCCTTAATAATATCGTGCTACATTTTGGTTTTAAAGCTACATTTACCTGTATCTCATGAAGTAAATAAACAATATATGCACTAGTTCTAAAACAATTGACAGTGTTAAAAGAGACTGCCACTGTAAGGTAATTAAAGTGTAACGCAAAGGTATTTAACCCTTTGTAATACAGTAGCGTTAATGACTAGATAGGTAAAATAAATTGTATACCGAAAGTTGTGGCAAAACATTTCGCTAGATAAACTTTTACGAGTTAGAAAACCCTTTACCCGTTTAAGGATAGTGACATAGTAACCGATTTTTGATTCGACGGTCCATGTTAATCTTAGTAATGTAATGTAATCAGTATTTTGCGTTTCTAAGAAAATAGTTGTTTATATTTAAAAAATTAACTTACAGAAATCATATGAAGTATGATAAAAGATTTGTCAATAAAATTACTTATAAAACAATATTTATAGTTTGCAGTCCACATAAGATCAAGAATAAGTACTAACAGGGTTTTACATTCATTCATAGTTATATATTTATATGATTTATTACTTAGTTTAGGTAGCTAAGAAGTTAATTATTTCTAGGAAACCACACATATTGGTGAATATCACGACGATTTTAACAGTTATTGTATGTAGAAAAAATAAAAAGAATAATTTGTTTAGGTATATACAGTTTAAACAATTTAAATTAGAAATAATTGACGTATGAGTGCGAGATTAGTCAAAATGTAAATACAAAAATTTGTATATTTTATTGTAACTAAACTCAAATTGTTCTGAATGTATTTAAAAATGTCAAAAGTGCATCGATAATATTAATTACATCACATACAAATATGAACGACCATTTTTCATTCATAATAAGACAAAATTAGTTAGGTTAAATAAATACTTAGAGAAACTTACTAGGATTAAAACAGTGAAAAATAACTAAACATATTTTATATAATCGTAGGCTTCCAATATCCCACTAAAACTTAACTCCAGGTGACCCTAAAATGAAAAAGTTTCATAAACGAAAAAACAAAATAACTCAGTTAATAATATAATAATCTATGATTCTTGATGAATCGACGTGAGCATCTTTTAGTCACACCCTTTCAAATATTTAATGGCATAACACAAGGACGAGGAAAAGCCGGGCACAATCCATTGAAAGCAATGACACTAATTACAATTTTATCCGGTAATGGCACCTACTTTTGAAGGCCGCGTTCAATCATGATGTTAAGAAATAAATCGGCGAACTGTAACAAACCTCCAGTATAATATATATGGTACCAACGTCTACAGTATCGTTGCTTTTGTAGCAAAGTAATAGTTATGAGTAATCTAAATGTACCTGATCGTCATTGTTTATATGCAATGGAGACGCCTATCATATTTAAAACAGTCTCATATAAACGTTTTACACACACGCAAAGTTATTTTCATTATTATACATCCAGATATGGATAAAAATTGGTCTGATTGCACGTACAGGGTGTGCAATTATATTTTGCACCCTACCTACAGCTTTACTCATAATAGATAGAAAAAAACGATACATACAAAGTTTAACCTCTATTTCGTTTTTCTTTTATAAAAATAAAAAAATGTTTTTCTAAATCTGTCAAATTGACACAATGTTGATTTTTTAAACCGGACGCCCTGTATTTTATTATCTAGATGAAAAGACTTTTTTCCCCTGATTACAAAAATATATGATTTGCCTATATTATCTTTAGTAAATATGCTTCAACTCACGTCCAAAGTTTGTAATTTTAAACAATTTAATTAATAAGTTTGAAAATCAGCACAGCCTTGAAATTTACAACGGTGTTCATTGATCATCAGTTGGGGTAACAATAAGAATCGAGGTTGCCATTAAATGCTTGGAATGTTCTTTTGTTGGTTCTGTCAAGTGTTAATATTAGTTAATGTAACATTTTCAAAATTTTAATTAAATGGTTTAAAATTGCAAAGTTTGGACGTGAATTGAAGAAAACTACAAAGATATATAGATAAACCATACATTTTTTAATCAGAAAAAAAGGCTTTCCATTAGATAATAATATACAGTGTTCTATTAAAAATTAAGTCATGTTATTTATATAAAAGATTGTTGCATTTCTATAAACAGCTAAACAAAATAGAGGAAAACCAATTTTTATTAAGTTTTTTCTATCCCTTCGGTTTACGGCTGTAGATAGTGCAAAATATAATCGGACACCCCGTACATAGAACCAGAGATAATGTTCGACAGTGCTTAATTATAATTCAGTGTAAATGAATTAGCATGTCCATTACGCTTATTAAATATTTTACTGTAATATTGCGATTCATATTAAAATTGGAATAACCTTAAATAGAACATTATACAGGGTGGCCCACCTATTTGGTCTCGGAATATAGCTCCTAAATCAATAGAGGTTTATAAAAAAATCCAACGGTATGTTATTGGAGATTAAGAGAGCTACTTTTTAAAATTATTTTTGTGTGTACAGGGTGCTCCATAAATACGTGGAAAAAAATTTCGACATTTGTTTAAACGGAATATCATGTATATTTTTGAATTTTTAGAAACTGTTTTTTGTAAGCTTTACAACGATACCTCGTTTTTAGTCATCGGATGCAGCGTTGCCAAGTTATTCACGTTTTAGTAAAATTTACGGGAAAATCATATTGGTAAAAGAATATCAGTGTTTTTTGTTTTTATAATTGGAACGACAAAAATTACCAGTCTAGTAGACAAAATGTTAACTAAAACTTTATAAGCATTAAGTTTATAAAAATATACAGGGTGTCCAGAACAGATCATCCAAATGCGTCATTTTCAAATAGAACACCCGGTATATAAACAAATGGCATGAAAGTTTATTTAATAAGCTTTAATGGTATCATTATTGTGGTAACTAGTATTACTTATTAATAGGTAAAAGCCTAAAATAAAAAAAATATGTCGATGTCGATAAATATGTCAGTACAATTTAATATTTAATAAACACAAAACCAAAATAAACAAATTAATTGATCTTGAAAAATAATTATTTCAATAAATGTTCGAAATGTCTCCCATTTTGTTCGATGCATTTTAGTGTCCGATTCTTATCGAATCCCTACTTGTGTCAGCATATTTGGTGAAATGGAGTTAAATTTCACTTTCAAATTTTCTTTAGTAGCTCGGTTGGTTGTACACTTTGCTTTTAACATATCCACAGAAAAAAACAGGGAGTTAGGTCCGGTGATCTGGCAGGCCAATGTACCGTTCCTTCTCTACCTATCCATCTATGTTGGAATTGTTAACTCAACCATTGACTAACAGGTGACACATAATGCATCAAAGCACCGTCGTGTTGGTACCATATTATTTAAAACATGTCGTGGTACATTTTGCAAAATTGCCTTAAATAATTTTGAAGAAAATCTAGAAACAGGGCACCAGTTAATATTCTGTTAAAAAGTAGGGACTGATAACATAAATGTCAATAATACCACCAGACGTTTATTGACCATTCTCTTGGGAAGTGGTTATAAACAAATGAAGATTTTCAAATTATGACAATTTAACGTCCCATTTTTATGAAAACATTCATCTGTGTAAAGTAGTTTCCTCAAAAATCCGTTCAGTATTAATCTTATTATTTATCCATCTGCAATGTTCCATTCTGTGACTATAATCTTGGGGTAGGTTCCTGATGTAACTTTTAATGAAATTGATGAAATTTATTTTTTAAATCCGTTGAAATTTCTACTATGACTTAATTGCCGTCTTACATTTCGATTTTCGACTATAGCTGTTGAAAACAGTAATTTCATTGTCTCTGTTAAGACCGAACTGGTCTCTAGGTATTATATTTTATAGAACCGGTAGGATTGAATCTGTGCTACTTTTTAAAACATGCGCCAGTGGATGTTTTCTCGGATATCGTTGAGCGTACATTCTGCTTGTGAAAAACAGTTTTCTGACATTCTTCCAAAATGCAAATCATTTCAATTGTTCTTCACTAGAATAATTCATTTTAAACTTTCAAATATTCTTTAAAAACAATAATTTTATAATAGTTTCATAAATAATTATTGAATTGTTGTTTATTCTGAAAACTGTCCAGATTGTGTTTTGTTTTCTGTGATTACTTTGCGTTTCCTATTATACCATGTTTCATAATTTAGTCAGGTACCTACGTAGTTTATAATTAAAGTAGTACGTAGTCATAAAACAGCTACTAATACTACTTATTTATTATATTTTCAGATTAGTGCTAATTTGTAAACCAGTGGTTTCAAATCTTTGTTTATTTTAATGAATAAGAAAACGCAAACAAAACGACATATTTTTACTTTTAGGTTTTACCTATATAAGTAATACTAGTTACACAATAATGATACATTGAAAGCTTATTAAATAAGCTTTCATATCATGTAGTTTATATACGGGTTCTATTTGAAATTACGCATTTGGATGATCTGTTCTGGACACCCTGTATATTTTTTATAAACTTAATACTTATAAAAGTTTTAGTTAACATTTTGTCTACTAGACTGGTAATTATAAAACAAATAAAATCACTGATATTCTTATTACCCACCCTGTATAATGTTCTATTTAAGGTTATTCCAATTTTAATATGAATCGCATATTACAGTAAAATATTTAATAAGCGTAATGGACATGCTAATTCATTTACACTGAATTATAATTAACATGTCGAACATTATTTCTGGTAAGCTGTCTGGTATATTACATTCTACATTAAACCGTAAGGGACAGAAAAAAGTTTAAATAAAAATTGTAGGTTTTCCTCTATTTTGTTTAGCTGTTTAAGAAATAAAACTATCTTTATACTGAAATGACATGACTTAATTTTTAAATAGAACACCCTGATATTATTATCTAGTTTCTTCTGATTACAAAATGTATGGTTTGTCATATTATCTTTGTAGTTTTTATTCACGTAAGTAATTTTAAACCATTTAGTTAAAAATTTTGAAAATCGTCACATTAACTAATATTGACACTTGACAGAAGCCAACAAAAGAAACATTCCTAGCATTTAATGGCAACCTAGATTCTTATTGTTACCAACTGATGATCAATGAACACCGTTGTAAATTTCAAGACTGTGCTGATTTTCTAACTTTTAATTAAATTGTTTAAAATTTCAAACTTTGGACGAATTGAAGAATAACTACTAAAGATAATATAGGCAAATCATATATTTTTGTAATCAGGGGAAAAAAGTCTTTTCATCTAGATAATAAAATACAGGGCGTCCGGTTTAAAAAATCAACATTGTGTCAATTTGACAGATTTAGAAAAACATTTAATCGCACCCTGTACGTGCAATCATACCAATTTTATCCATATCTGGATGTATAATAATGAAAATGTGTGTAAAATGTTTATATGAGACTGTTTTAAATATGAAACGCGTCTCCATTGCATATAATTATAAACAATGACGATCAGGTACATTTAGATTACTCATAACTTTTACTTTGCTACAAAAGCAACGATACTGTAGACGTTGGTACCATATATATTATTAATCGAACAAAATGGAGACATTTCGAACATTTATTGAAATAATTATTTTTCAAGATCAATTAATTTGTTTATTTTGGTTTTATGTTTATTAAATATTAAATGTACGTACTTACATATTTATTCATTATTACACATTACTATCGACATATTTTTTATTTTTAGGTTTTTACCTATTAATAAGTAATACTAGTTACCACAATTATGATATCATTAGAAAGCTTATTAAATAAGCTTTCATATCATGTATTTATATACAGGGTGTTCTACTTGAAAAAATTAAGTTTTAGCTATTTGAAAATGACGCATTTGGATGATCTGTTTGGACACCCTGTATATTTTTTATAAACTTAATACTGATAAAAGTTTTAGTTAACATTTTGTCTACTAGAGTGGTAATTTTGTCGTTCCGATTATCAAAAAAACACTGATATTTCTTTTAGCAATATGATTTTCCATAAATTTTACTAAAACGTGAATAACTTGGCAACGCTGCATCCGATGACTAAAAACGAGGTATCGTTGAACAGCTTACAAAAGACAGTTTCTAAAATGAAAAAATATATAGGTGTTCCGTTTAAAAGATGTCGAAATTTTTGCCACGTATGAATGGAGCACCCTGTACACAAAAATAATTTTAAAAAGTAGCTCTCTTAGTCTCCAATAACATACCGTTGGAATTTTTATAAATCTGTATTGATTTAGAGCTATATTCGAGACCAGAATGGTGGGCCACTCTGTATATAAATTGTAAATGAGCGCAGAGAGGAACTTGAAAAGATTACGTACGTATGTACAGTCCAACCATTACAGCTTGCCTCTGAGATTAGGGTGCGCAGTGACGTTGCTGTCACAAGTGCCACTGCCAGTCGAAACAGTACTTTATCTTGTTCATTTCGATCAAGTACAGTCCTCGAAGACATCTTCTATTTTTGTGTTTGAAGAGTGTTCGGTGCTCGTCTGTTCGATAAATGTGTTAAACATGTCTTTTAGTAAAATAAGAAACGAGGTGTTAAATGGACAAAGTCGTGAGATTATTGACAATATTTTAAAATGTATGAAAGCAGAAGCCAGTAACTTAAATAGAAAAAGTTAATGATAAACCGTACTATAAATTGTAGTTTTTATGTCATTATTCTTGCGATTTACGGCTTAAAGCCATGTTATTATATTATCTAAATGACGATTCTACAGACATTTTTCATGTATTTGATAAGTAATTATAGTAACTTTTTTCTTAAAATTGTATAGATAGTAAGTTTAAAGATAATATGTTGGTAAATTAAATGCAAAGAAATTTAGTAATAAATAAGTTTGCTTCCTTGTTTATTGTATCTGTATATTTTATTATTGTCTTATAAAATTCGATACTAGTATAATAAACATACAACAATAATCCTATTTAATGTTGTTTTAATATAAAGTAAATCCGAAACGTTCTGCGGATTAAAACGTAACAATTTCGAAAATCAAAACAAAATAATCTTGAGTCAAGTTTCATACTTGTGATAAGTCAGAAAATAATCTCATTTTCTTCTTAAATTTTTATAGATAGTCACTCTTTCACTTTTTCCTGAGTGGCGAAAAATCCAAATAATACAAATATCTTTAAATTAAGGAGCAAATAAGTTTAGCTATAGATAAATATGTTTCCGTGTTTATTATACCATTATTGTCTTATAAAAATCAATTTCATCAATTTGTAGAAAATCGAAGTGCCATCAGTAGTTTAATAACTGTTGTTACTATTTACTTCTTCCAGAGTGTACTACTTGTGCGTACGGAAAAAGGAAAATCGTATTTCATTTCTAAGACCTCTCACTAGCCCTTCAGCCAAATTATGGATTCCCAGCATAATACATACATTACGTGTATATGTATGGTGGATTAAATTGTGGTCAGGATATGATCAAAGGAACGAGTTACGATTCTGAAAACATACTGCAGCATTCGCCTAAGCAGCTACATAGTGTGCACGTACGCCATGTTCGTGCTAGTATAGCGATCCTCTTTAAATATTACTTCATTCCTTTCCTCATCTGGCACCTCAGAGGCCAAGCTGTAACGGATTTAGGATAACGAAAAAAGTCGGTTGCATAACTTCTATATTACATTATATATATATATATATATATACAGGGTGTCCCAATAGTGCGTATTCGGTCGATAGCTCTTAGCCATTAAACTTAGAAGATAAGTTTAAATACGAAAGTTGTCTGTTTTATAAGCTACATAATCTAAAAATAGTTTGGTTTCTACAGGGTGTAATATAAAAGCGGTACAATATAGAACTTTTGATTTTTAAATAGAACACCCTATATATTATTTATTTTTCGATTCTTCTTATAATTTTACATCTTTTTATAAGAATTATTTACAAGCTAAATCTTACAGTTTTTGAGATATTTGCAAAGTTAACTAAAAACTGACATTTTTATGTAGTAATCCAAGTAGGCGTATCTCAGTTATTTTTAAAAATAAACAAATAATCTTTGGTATAGAATTTATTCATACATGAGCTTGCTTTAATCTATTGTCAAAATTGGATTTCAATATACACGGTGATCACAAAAATTAATTCAATAACATAAATTTGAAAATGCTATATCTTCATTTTTTAAATGGCACACCTATATTTTTTAATGCCTTGTCTTCGTCTATTAGTCGGCTTTCATTTCTGTTAAATATGTTCTATACCTATATCTAATAGTTTTGGAGATATTTAAGTTTTTCAATTTTTTTCGTTTATAACACTGAAGAAGAGTAACATTAGTCGGTCAAAGCAAGCTATGAATACATAAGAAACTAAAAAACATATTAACTGAAATACAAACACTTAAAATTATAATAAATGTTCAATGTGACCACCATTTTGTTACTGGAAACATGAAACCTTTGAATAAACGACAAATTTACTTTTCGTAACGTGAAAACATTTATATTTTGAATGACGTCTGTAATTCTTGCCTTCATATCATCTACAGTCGTTGGAGGAGTTTGATAGACTTTTCTTTAATCCAACCCCAAAGAAAAAAGGCCAGCTTTGTCAAGTCAGGCGATTTTGCAGGCCAGGAGATCAACCTCCTCTTCCAATTCATTTGTTTTGAAACTGGATATTTAAATAATTCTAACGTTTCTGCTAAAATGCGGAGGAGCGCCAACTAATTGCAGCCACGTTTCTCTAAGGGTTTGTAAAGGTAAATCTTCAATAAAAGTTTCAAATTCGTTGCGCAAGAAGTTTAAAATGAATCTCCATTGACCTTGTTTTCAAAAAATATGGTCCTATTTTTCTTTCCCCAATAATTCCGGCCCAAACATTAAGTGACCAGCGGTGTTGATGATCAACAGGAATTATAAATCTGGGATTCTCAGTATCGTAATAATGGAAATTATGCCTATTAACGTATCCATTTTTGTGGAAAGTAGCTTCATCCGTAAATAAGATCGTGCTAAAATAGTTGGGTTTTTCTAAATTTTATTTATGACCCAATTGCAAAAGTTTAATCTTTTAATTCTTGTGCAAGTTGGACATGGTATGGATGATATTTATATTGTTTTATAATTCTATTAACTGATATTTTGAAACTCCAACTTCTAATTCCAATTGTCGGCAATAAACGTGAGGATTTTCAATCACGGATTGAAGAACTAATGTTCATTACTTCGTTAATTGCGGTTCTTTCTCATTCTTCGTAATGAATACTGCCTGTACGCTCGAAACGCTCTTTCAATCTTGCAAATGCTGAAACTTGCGGGTGTCGTGCATTTGGAAATTTTTCTTATAAATTCGATGAGCCAAAAGACGATTTTTATCGCTTTCACCAAGGACGTAAGTCATATTAACAAGTTCTTCTTTCGAAAAATTCATTTTGTAATTTAAGAAGTAAGTATTCAATACTACACAAATATTAGCACTGTTTGACAAGTTTGATTTCTTCATTTATTTTCGTTCATCTTTTGTTTTACGCTCTTTTGATTAAATTGTTTAATTTTACGATGAATCGTTTAAAACATCTCAAATATCTCTTAAAAATGGTGGTTTCATCAATATTTATTATAATTACAATTTATGTATTTCAGTTAATATTTTTAGTTTCTTATGTATCCACAGCTTGCTTTGACCGACTAATGTTACTCTTCATCAGTGTTACAACGAAAAAATTGAACAAACTTAAATATCTCCGAAATATTAGAGGTAGGTATAGAACATATTTATAGAAATGAAAGCCGATTAATAGACGAAGACAAGGCATTAAAAAATATAGGGTGTGCCATTTAAAAAATAAGATATGCATTTTCAAATTTATGTTATTGAATTAATTTTGTGATCACCGTGTATATTGAAATCAAATTTTACAAAAGATTAAAGTAAGCTAATGTATGAATAAATTCTATACCAAAGATTATTTTTATCTTTAAAAATAACTGAGATACGCCTACTTGAATTACTACATAAAAGTAGTTTTAGTTAACTTTGCAAATATCTCAAAAACTGTAAGATTTAGCTTGTAAGTAATTCTTATAAAAAGATGTAAAATTATAAGGAAAATCGAAAATAAAATAATATATAGGGTGTTCTATTTAAAAATCAAAAGTTCTATATTGTACCGCTTTTATATTACATCCTGTAGAAACCAAACTATTTTTAGATTATGTAGCTTATAAAAATACACAACTTTCGTATTTAAACTTATCTTCTAAGTTTAATGGCTAAGAGTATCGACCGAATACGCACTATTGGGGCATCCTATTTTGCAACTTCATCTTCACCTTCCAACCTACATACACACACACACACACACACACACACACAATATATATATATATATATATATATATATATATATATATATATATATATATATATATTGTAGGTAGCACCTACGAAAATTTACATTGAAAATATTCCGATTAAAATTGTTGTCGCGATAGCAAAAGTTAATTACTAAAAGTTATTATATAATAATTGTTATTGAGAATGGTTGGTTTCTTTGATTTTGTAAGAAATTTGTGTAGGGTTTTAACTAAGGGCGGCCCCAAGCAGATGTTTAAGTTGCAGGTGGAGGCTAAATTGCCTTTATCGAAAGGCAAGACAAATCACTAAATATGTTTATAAAAGCGTTTTGAAAATAAAAATGTCAGTATTATACGAAAAATTACACCGCGGTCAAAGCATAAGTTGTTCAGGGATTGAAATGTGATATTTGAAATACAGGATTTCTACGGTGATTGCACATGTTAATTAGAAATAATGTTTCTTTGTATAATTAAAGTCAAAAGCGTTCACACGAAATATTTTTATTGCTTTTGTTAGTTGATATAGAAAATAGGGGTGATGGAATAAAAACGGTTTTGTTGTGCTCAGATGAGTCTGATTAGAATTTTCAAAGCGTGCGAGTAGATTTGAGATCGATTCGGTGTTTGTTTAATTAGATCTTCTTTTCGTTGTTTTGTGTTAATCGATAAATCCGAGTATTTAAACATTTGTGCTGGTGAAAGCTTAAAGGATAACCTACATTGATAATGTAAGTAAAAGAAAAGATTTTACGGTTTGTGAAATTACACAGAAAAGGTCATTCTACCTACTCATTTAAATTGTTCAAGCCAAACTGAGACCCGGACCTGCAAAACTGTTGTGTTTATTGAATTACAGCAAGCATAGAAGCGCTCTCTTTCTCTCTTTATGTGTTCTATTTTGTGTATTGATAATTCCAACCTGTATTTATAATGATAAAACCACAAAGATCATAGGTATAAAGTCAACGACCCTAATGATCTAATAAATATATATATATATATATATATATATATATATATATTTATCAAATGTCCCTCTTGTTACCGTTATATACCTATATGTCTATATTTTTGTGTTTTGTTTTATGCCTAAGAGGAATTGAGAGCGTTATTATCTTGCATTTGTAATAATACGTACTAATCATGTGGGTGCATCGGTGTTGCAGGACTTTATGTCAGAGGTTATACTTTGAATGGTTTTTCTGTGTAATCCATTATATCATTCATTGTTACTGTACATGTGTATCATTTGTTGTGCTCGTATCCACAAATTTGTATGTGTAACGTACTTGCCCTCTTTCATTTGTGTCTACTTAAATAATCTGTAACCTGTTTAATTTTCTGTTGTTATTTTTTTATGTAGGTTGAATTTGTAATATGTATTACTAGAGTGCTTAATGTATTTTGTTGTTAATAACCGTCCTGATTGGTTAAACAAAAGGGCCACAGGATCGGGATTACACTTTTCCTTTTCTTTTTTTAGATTAATTGACGATCTTTTATTGTGGATACCATCACACTGTTTATATTTATTGCCTTTATGTGTAGTTATTGAAATTGCCTTGCATTTTATTTTGGTGATATTTAAATTTGTAAGGTACGCCTTTTAACTTGATTTAACGATGTCCTTTGTTTTTTTTGTGTTCTGTTTATGTCCGGTTGTCCCACACCCTGTATAATGCTTTATATGTAATTATTTAACTAAAGCAGACAGGAATTGGTTCCAAAAGGGATCCCTGTTTGATATTTATTACTTGTTTATTTTGCTTTAATTTGAATACCATTTATAGACCTGATTTTATGTTTATTTGTGACTAAACGTCGTTTTAGGCAATGTGATAGATTTTGTACGCCTTTAATACCGATAGAGTAGTGTTGATACTATTTAACCCTTTGATTGCTTTGATTACTTGTGTTATCTGATCTTTGTTTTTCTTTGTGTGATTATTATCGGAATAAAGGGAGTTTTCTTGGTGATTCTTTTCTCCCGATGTAAATAAGATGACGAGCGAATCACCAGGTAGCGCCACTCGTTCATCTCAATTACAGTTTTGTTTCATTTAATTACCTGCCACCTTATGCAACAAATTAACCTTATCCGACCCTATCTCCTGACATTACACAACGTAGGTTATTTGCCCCTAGACGATCACTGTTTTATTTTAATCAGGTTAGAATTTTGCGAGTTCTAGATCAGATTTGTAAATCAACTCTGATTATTTAATCACGGCCAGTAAGGGAGTTTAAGCTATTAATTGGAGTAAGCCTAACATTAGCCGGTGTAGCATTAATCCCAGTGACATCAATTTAAGCAATTAATAATAGCATCTTATCAGTCAAATTAAGATGCATCCTTTAGCTATTGTTTTGTCTCTGAATTTGCATTAGTGCGAACAAATACAAATTACACGGTTCAAGATAGGGTACGTCTGTTACGACAATATATATATATATATCATATATATATATATATATATATATATATATGTAGGTTGAAGGTAAAGATGAAGTTCAAAATACCGCTGCAAATTGTATCAATACTTCCACATCAAAACATCGGATTTTGGAAAACTGAACGATTAACAAAACAAAAATTACAAGAATAGTTTTCGATCGAAATTGTATTTTCTATCTAATGCCATAATTTCGAAAATGAGAAAATTTTGAAGAAATTGCATAAACACAATGGTATTGTCACTTTTTGAATATGTTAAGTAGTTCCGGAGATATTTAGGAAAACTCTGTTTTTAAAGTGACTGTTTTTGCTAATATATTAGTAAACCGTTTGTTGTACAGAAAATTATAGGATAAAAAATACTCACAATTATATTATTAATTAATATTATAAGTAAAAAATAAAAAAATAAATAAAATTTGCAAAAGGGGTACTTATACCCCAATTTTACCCCTTTTCTCATATCCCATTCACCCCAAAAACAATCAGTCGCTTTGGGTAGTTGACGTATATACGTGTGCCAAATTTCAAGTTGATATGTTAAGTTCTTCGAAAGTTATGGTGTACATAAGACACAAGACAATATCTTTTTCCACAATTTTGTTTTCGAACATTTTAAAGCGATTGAGCAAATAAAATTTTGGAAATTTTTTTAGCGATACAGTACTTCCCATCCGTTGGATGTGGAAGTAATTATTTTAAAAACAAGATTAAATTCATAGATAACCGCACATGCATAAAGCACTTGTGTGATTCTTGTCCTACTATATTTTTCTCGAATTCGTAAGAGATTTTGGGGGTTGTAGTTGATTAAATTTTATGGGATATAATCGTGTTTTAATAATTAGAGGTTTTAAACAGTGTAATTGGTATGGGGCTTGTTTGGAGGAAATTTGGACGAAGAATAATCAGGTTTGTATTTAGATGTTCTGATTAAAAATCAGTAAAAGTACGATAATGAAAAAATGTGGCAAAATAATAAACAGGTCGTTCACAAATAATAAACAGGTCGTTCACAAATTTGTGATGGTGTGTTTGACAGATGTATCTCAAACTGAATCCACCACTAAACTGTGTTTTAAGGATAGGAGTTTACGCGGACATCGAAATTGACTGCGAAGAGTTTGTTTTTATACTGTATTTGAATTTTAACAGTATAGATAAATGGCGCAGTTAATGCGAGCAATGTTACATATTAAGCATTCACCGTGTCAAAGTTTAATTGGAAATCAAATTTAATGAAAAAATTAAGTGGCAAATAAATTAAGTGTTATTTATTAAATGGGTCTGAAATATCTTACTCATTCTGTAATTACAAACAATTTAAGAAGTTTAGCTGAACTGTTTGCTTTTATGGTTTCTATTTTATTTGTATTTTTCTATAGAAAAAAAAAACTTGCTTTATAGAATACATTAAAAGTGCCCAAAAGATCAATTGGATAAAAACAACAATAGATTGAGAATTTACAAGATTAATTGTAAAAATTGTGATCATGTATTGGTAGGTCAAACTAAGAAACCTATTAAAATTCGTTTCACAAACATTTACCTGATATTAATTGGGCATAACTAATAAGTATAAATTGGATTTCAACTTTTCACTTAAAAAAATGGACCGTTGCGGGTTTAGTTTAAAATTAAATTTCTCAATAAACCTAAAAATTACAGACTTGAAATTATTAGCTTCGCTCCTCCAAAAATGTGGCTTTCAGAAATTAAATTTTAAACGAATGCGACACATCATTATTTTTTTAGTAGAAAGTTCATTCACCCAAAACCCTAAAAGATAGCTAAATGATAAGCTAGAAAAAGTTAGACTAATTTGAAAAGGGGAACCAAGAATGTTATAAAATATAAAGGATTTTACTTATAATAGTTGATCCTACATCCCATATAATGGAAAGTTTTTGAACTCTTCATTATTTTACTTGAACTCTCCATGTTTGATACGTTATAGGTGCAAAGATCCAAATTCCTAGGGATAGTGGTCCTTTAAGTAACAAACTTATTTAGCTGTTCCACACTATACATTTCTCAGTGTCTTTTTCTCTCTTAATTTTTTTTTTTTAATTTCATGACTTAGCCAGGGCTCTCTATTTTGTTACTTTTACAACCTAGATGTTCTCCGCCACCCTCATTCTAAAATCCTAACTGTGCCGGCTAGGAACAGTGATATAATCGTTTTGGCTTATTAAAAATTCGCACCGCGGACCCTTATCGTTTAGTTAACAAAAAGTTCATGCATATGACGATAAGGGCATAATTTAAAATAAGGAAGATACTGTAGCCTAACCTTGAATTCATTGCTAATGATTGATCGTAACTCGACACTCATTTCGAAACCCGAAACGTAACGTTTCAAAGTAACACCAACATTTACGATATAAACAAAAATAAACTTAAGGTACACCGGGGTAAGTGGAACTGGGAACTTCAGTACCTCCACTTTGACCTGACTAAATAAGAAAACCTATCTGTTTACCTTGTTCATATTTGGCAAGCTGATTGCAGAGACCTTACTTTAAGGATGTACCAATATAGAAAATCATCATGATTTTCAATTTTATTCTATGATTTTTTTTATTTTCAGTGTCATTGGGTTACACTTGCTCCATACCACCGGGGCAAGTATAACCTACGACACTTTTTAACATTTAGAACTGAAGAGAGTTTTCCGGGGTATGTGTAAATAACTAGTCTTGTTGTATGCTGCAAAATAAATTTATTACAAAAAACCAAAATTACAATTTATCCTACATTATACGAATCAAATAATATGTTGAATCTGATTTTTCCTCTCTTATCTGTTGTAGGCGAAGGTAAATGCATAAAAATCTCACATTCGTTGATGATGCTTCTGTCTTCAACATGAGGCCAATGAAATGTGATGTCTTCCTGATCCTTCTACAAAATTTCACTTCTAGACACGGTTCTTTCTCGGTGAGCTGGCCTACATACATCTTGACCTGTTTCCTCTGTTCGAATTTCACAACCCAATCACCCACATTTATTTTTGACAGGTCTAGTTGCATTTGGTCGATGAATTTGATTTCTTCATTAATCTCTTGTACTTCATGTAGACTAGAATCGCTTGAATGGCTTTGCAAATTTTCAACATTGCTATCGTCACTGCTCTCCTCTTCAATTAATGGTCTCTTTTCTTTGCCTTCGTATTTTGCTTCTCTTTGCTACCAACTTCCCCCTTTTTTTCTAGCTCGCTATCTCTGATGCTATTATCTTCGGTTATTTTCATGGTTTTTGTTATTTTGACTTTTTTTTGTAGCCTTTGGTTTTCGATGTCTTCAAGGTTAGCACTTACGTCTTCTGAAGTGCTCACTTCAGCACCTCCGCAGATTCTTTTTCTTCCGGTGGAAGTTTTTGGTGTTGGCTTAACTTGTTCTAAAAGTAACTCTTCGAATGTTTTTTTCTTAGAGCTTGAAGGTGTTGATACCTCATCCACACTTACTCTGGACCTTGGGACTGGTGGATTTTCTTCGACGTTTACTCCGGATGATGTTGATGGTGCTGATGGAATTTCTTCTACGTGTACTCTGACTATTGCTGGTGTTAGCGGATTTACTTCCACCATGGTGGCTGTTGCAGGCGCTACAGCTGTGATTGCTTCGTCAGTTACTATATTAGTAAATACGGCTCTATTTGCCAGATTTTCTTTAAAATTGCACCACCGTCTATAAGCTTGAGGTTCATAATTCTCTATGGGAATTACAGCGTTACAAAATGGATATATTCCTGCTTTCTAAAATCCATGTTTGATGATTACTGGATCTAAGTTTTTCCAAATTTTGGAAATGTTGCCCGCAAAAATAGATTTTGGAAGTTTGTACCCATAGTTCGTCCTCTGCCATTTTATAAGTTCTTCCTCCCATTTCATTTTTAAGGGCCGGAACACACTGAGGTTGAAGGGATGTGGCTGGTGTGCGGAGGAAGCTTCAGAATGACTATGTTTTCTTGCCTAGCTATTTGCACGTGCGAGAATCCAACATGGGAACTGTGCCCATCATAAATAAGAATAACTGGTTTTTGTTGGCGTATATTTTTCAGAAAATTGTTTTTGAAATAATTTTCGAAGGTTCAGCCTCTATCCAGCCATTTTTTGTGGCCGAATAGGTTATTCCTGTATATTCTTCATCTTTTTTTGCACGCCATGTATCCCACACATTTTTTCCTTTAAAAACAATATGCGGGGGTAATTTTTCCCCAGCAGCGTTTGCTCCCATTAACACAGTGATGTTTTCCTTTCCTGACCCGCTTGTTGCTCTATGAGTAGCTGTTTCTCTTTGGCCAACAACTTTTATTCTACTCGGATCTAAGCAAAAACTGGTTTCGTCTATGTTGTAAATTCTTGCTGGGGGAATATCTTTTACGACTTCTTTTAGCAGAGTAAAATAATCATCAATGTTAAATGGATCTACACTCCTTTTTCTTGCTACTTCTACTATTTGTGGTTTCTTCTGGCTTAAGTTGAAGGTTTTTTTAAATCGTGTAAAGTAGCCGTCGCCTGGTACTCCATTTTTAAATGAATTTGGAATTTTATTTTCTTGAACGTAACGAGCTATTAGTGCCAACACTTCCTTTTTGGAAAGGCCGAAGTCCCATTTTTCCGTGAGCTTTCGGCCTATTCTTCGTTCTTCCTCATAAGGAATGGTAGTGGGTCTCCCCATGGTGGAACTTTTGATACCCCTTTGACCTTTAACATGTTTAAAAAGGGTGGATTTAGGGATGTTGTAAGTCTTCGCTGCCCTGTATAACGTTAATTCTTGCCTTTTCACAGCTTCAACGGCAGTTTTTGGAGTTTCCTTGGAGTATTGAACAGGTTGATTCTTCTGAACATATGTCCGTACCATGTCTAAAATAGGTAAAACAAATTATCATGCGAAAAATTACAAGTACTTACTTACTTAATTAACGCGGATTCAACTGGGGCAAGTGGAACCTAACATAGGTTACACTTGCCCCTCCCTGTAATTTTTAGGGGCAATTACAAGTTTTCGGAGACTATAATCCATCTCCGTCATCAGTCAAATTAAAACTAAATTGAAATAAAAACATTCAATTTAAGTATTAGCATTTTTAATAATAACATTAAGATGGAGGTAGTTTAACAATCAAGAAATACATACTATTTATGTCATTTAAAATTTTACTGTATTTATTGTTGATACATCATCAACTTTTTTAAATGAGATAAGTGGAGAATAGCTTTTTTGAAGTAAGCGGACTACTTCAATCAATCTGGATCACCCTGCACTTATAAGTACTATAGCTGGGCCGATCTTAATACTACTCTACAATGTTGTTATATCTCAAGTTCATGAGGTGCTGTTAATGTAATTGACTTCTGTTATGTCATGGTCACGTTCTTATTCAAGGCGCAAACTATCTCAACCAAGACACAAAGTTTATTGACCTATTTAAGCTCACTGGATGTGGGGTTTACTTCACCAAAAGCAGGAACGACCCCTCTACCCATGATTCAAGGATATCTAAAAATAGAATCAATTTATGAAAACAAAACGAATGCGCGTTGTTCTTTCTAAGAAACTAACCAATGCCATCTCTTTAAGTTCACCGCCTTAGTTAAGAAACAAACCGAAAGTTATCAATATTTAAGACCATATTCCAAAGCGAATGTGAAGTAGAAGTCAAGGTTATCTAAAAATTAAGCAGTTCTTGAAACACAAACCCATATCTATACCCAGCAACCTATCCCAGGCCGATTGTCTTAGCCAAGTGGCACAGCTATAGTACAGTACATCTATAGTAATGGAGGTTACTTGCTTTATTGTATGTAGCCAATGACCTGAACACATTAATGGGTTACGGATAGGTAATTTATTTCTCGGTTAATTGAATGGCCTTAAAAAGATTAATAGCTCGTAGACCAGGGTGTGGTGTTTAAGAGATTAGTGAGTCATGGATCTCTTTTTTGGCCCTGAAGAGATTGATAAGTCACAAATACTGTGGTTGTATTCGCAAATTGGTTTTATTTTTAGTTAACCCAAAAGGAATTGACTCATGCATGTGGGGTTTGTTTCTCTGCTAAAGCAATAGCTTTGAAAAGACTGAGAAAGCATAGATTTGCTTCTAACTTACATTGATAGCTTTCAAAAGATTATCGAGTCATGCATCTGGTGTGTTTCTTGTGTCACCGTGTGTAGACTTTTTAGTAGAAAATTAGGATTTTTAGTTTTGTTATACGAATTGAGAAATTTAGATGTATCCTTATGTAAACTGTGGGAAGCACTAATTCTTAGTCATGAAATAGCAGTTGGCGTTGCTAGATTTATTGGAAATTCTAGTAAATCATTAGACATTCAATTTAAGGATTATTTTTCACGTAGTAAAAGAACTTTAGCATATTTCGGTAAATCCTAATAGCAGTTGATTTTTGATTTTTTAGTTTATTAATTAAGACAAAATTGCGCCATCGCTACGGTTTATGAAACATAAGATGGCGGATTTCGAGGAAGTCGCGGAAAGACAATAATCGTCAAGTCTGAAATCAAGTAAAACGTGCGTAATCAGCACCCGGTCGTAGAGTACGTGTTAGAGATGTAAACCACCCTTATATCGTGTGAGCCAAAAGAACGGGCTGTCGGAAGCCACACTTTTTGGATTTTTTTTGTAGTTTTTCCCGATGCACTAGTATCACTTAAGGGAAAAAAAATTGTGAACGGCTTTGGGATTAACATTGCCTTTGAAATATGACACCTTGCACGAGGGTATAATTGTTTTCATCTGGGCTAGTGAGTGTATGTTTAGTTTGAACCTAATTTCCCATATTATCTGTTTCTCACTTACACTTATAAATTCTCTATGAGAGTTAATAATGATATAGCTATATCACCCTCATACAACACGGTCGCTAATATACTACTAGAACCTCTTCTAAATAGCATAGCATAAAATTTAGATAATCGTAACCTGATAGAACGCCATGCATCTAAGTTAAACACCAAACCTGTTACTAAATAAACGAATTATCTTTAAATAAAAATCGTTCAAATGAATATAACATCAAAGATTCAAAAGGTTAAACCTAACTTACCACATAAAATCCAAACTTAAAACTTCAATTTAATAAGAAACGAGGTTAGAACGTTCTAAATATTTCAATAGAAACCTAGACTTTATCTTTTATTATACCCCAAAGAAAGAAATCTAAATGTGTGAGATCTAAGGATCAAGCTGGTCAATCCCAAGGTCCCCAACGCCGTATCTATCGATCCTCGAACATATTTGTCAATGTTTCAGCATCAATACGCGTGCAATTAGCGGGCGTACCATCCAGTTAATAGCAATTTTTTAAACCTAGAAACGGATGCTTTTGAAGATAGGATCATGTCAATAACAGTTGTAATTTTTTAATTCTAAAACATCGTTAGGGCCTTTTGGAACTCGAAAAGTACGATTCCGGAATTCGTAGCGGTAAGGTCGCTGCACCGATTTTCGTGTAAGTCTGCAGTTGTCAAATTTTTATAATTTTTTGAAATAATTCTAAAAAAGTACATTTTAGATATGACACATAAAGTGGCCTTAAAACTAAACGAGGAATCCGAAACGGGCAAAAAATTTGGGGTTCCATTTAAAATAACGAAGTTGGTAGTTATTTCCGGTACAGTCAGGTTGGTAAAGATTTATGTAATTTTTTAAGATTTTTATAGTGCACGGTTCTCCAGATACTTCTAATGACTAGATCTCGCTGAAACACCCTTATATATATATATATATATATATATATATATATATATATATATATATATATATATATATATATATATTGTAGCGTCCCCCAGGTGCCCTATCGTGAAAAGCGTAATTTGACGGACAATAATGTCACTATTACTCAAATTAATTGCCTGCCTTACTTTGACTTCCCGGGCAATAATTAAAACATTAGCATTTATTTATACGTCTGATATTTAATTACTCGCAAACCTCAAACCTGGTCAAACGAAGTGGCCGTCTAGTGTTAGGGACGTCATGCTATCTAAATGATAGTCTGGAAGAGGTGCGTGTTGCATCATGAGGGGCAGGTAAAAAAAATGAAACTACTCAAATTAAAATCAACGAACTGTACTCAACGGTGGTTCAGCCCGTTAATCTGTTATTGTGGAAAAGAACCACCAATAAAACTCACTTTATTCATAAATAAGCAATTGCATAAGTACATTTATAAATCAAATAATACAACAAAAAAACAACGAAAGGGTTCAATATATAACAAAACTCCATTAAATCAGGTTAAAGTGGGTACAAAATTATAACATTAAGAGAAAGTGAATAAAAAGCAGTTTAGTTACACAGAAACACAATAATTAAAAAAACATATAATCACACTCACAATTGGGTCATAAATAATCAAAATAAAAATCATAATAAAAATCGTAACACCAAACATGTGGCCCTTTTTAAAAACCAATCATGCCGATCTTTAAGTAAATAAGCACATAAAATAATAAAGCAAATCACGGTACATATAAAATACAACAGTAAAATTGCACAGGTAATAAGGTAAATGCGAGGACCAAAAGAAAACAGACAAGGAATTTAAAAATTACCCAATTGTTTAGTGACAACTAAAGCACAAAATACACAAGTCACATTGTAATTAAGCACATATGAAAGAGAAATCAGCTCGCAGGCAAATAATTCAACTGCAGCAAACTGAAATAAAACTCATTAAAACAAAGCTTTACAAGGGTACGTTATAAATAGAATAGATAGGCCGCTATATAAGTTTGAGTGCGTTAGAAAAATACCGTGCCTCTCTCTCTCCGGTTACACATTCACCTATACAACAAATAAAAACAATAAAAATAAAATTCGAGGTGTTTAATGGTCTGGCTTGCGAGTGTGTACCAACAGGGAATTGCCTTTTACAATTAATAACCCGCGGCATCCTATACCCATTCACCAGCCACCTTTACACCATTATAAATATAACCAACAATCAACAATGCTAATTCGCACAAATACCAGAGGGAGAGGGCTCTGCATTGTCCTTTTATTTTAGCAGATTTCACCTTAGTGAGTCCGCGTACGAATAAGATACCTTTGCAAGACAATGTTTGGTATTTAATGTGTTATCTAGACTGGTAAAATGATTTTCTGCGAGCTTTCAGTTATATAAAAATACATACTTGCACTAGAATAAATATTCCCTTAATTGATCACAGGCACAAATGGTTATCAGACGAGGTTTAACCCCGAAAGAAAAGACAACTTAGTGTTGGCGAATCCAAAAAAAGAATGTACACGCAAGAATTATTTTAAAGACAAACTGTTTACAATGAAGGTATTTAATTAACCCAAAAATCGATCTGGCTCAATTGAAAAGCTAACTGTCACTGCCCCCCTTCGATTTCAAAACTAACCATATCTACTCCCGAAAAACCACCCTCGTCTTTCAAAACTAATAAAAAAAACAAGAAACATTAATTTATATTGAAACCGTTTCATAATAATTCCTGCACAACTTAATTTTAAAAACATGCATTCGTCTGTATCAACCTTATATGTACGTGCCTCGAGTTTCCCAGTAACAAAGATATCTTTTAATCGCGGCCCGTCCCGCCACAATCAATCATTAGGGCAATGACTTTTTTACATCAGGGCGCGCACAAGAAAAATTCCAATGATTTGTTACACCCCTTCAGTAAAGCGTTTTTAAGCATGCACCTGCCACTCACCCCCTAACATGTGTTTACATACATATTACTTACAAACAATCCTACATTGCTTAGATAAAAATATAAATAACAAATATTTTGATCGTGGTAACAATGGCGATTTGACAAACGTTTATTACAATAATAAAATTTTCGCGGTCCTACCTACAATATATATATATATATATATATATATATATATATATATATATATATATATATATATATATATATATATATATATATATATATATATATATCGATACTAATACAGATGCTATTGAAACGCACTGAGAAATAAATAATTATATAAACCACACTGTGGAATTACATTGAATGTAAAACATTGGGGCTCCTATAAATTTACATTTTTTAAATTTATGGTCTCCATGTTTTATATTCAAACATTCTTATCACAATATTTTTGCGCAGTCTAACATCATAAGGCCGTATTTTAATTTTTTTGACCTTGATCTTTGGTTTAGTAGGAGTTACTCGATCAAGGTCAAAACAGAATTGTTAAAAAAAGTTGAATTGTTTATCCTGTAACCGTGGACACGCATATTAACCTTTCATCTCAACCTGTAAGCAATTTTCCACGGAAAGTGCTATCCAATGACACCCGCATTGCCATGTTTTAATTTTTTCTGCACTTCTCACACTTGATCGTGGTTAAAACAAGAGGTGCACGTCTTTAATTGGTGCCCGATCAATTAGCAACAACAGGTTTGAATGAAGTTGAGCTCATTGTCCGTAGTCGAGGGCGGATATTCCGAGTCACACTGACAAGACAAGGATTGGCTACGGTTAATAAAATAATAACGATCAGGTACATTTATACTACTCGCAACTTTTACTTGATTAGATAAGCAACGATATTTCCACACTGGTACCATGTGTATTATACCGAAACTTTGTTGCAATTTGCGACTTTTCCATGTTTTTCCGGGTGTTATGAGAGGCATCTTTGCCGTTAAATATTTAAATCACGAACCATAGATTATTATTAAATTATGAACTGAGTTAATTTATTCCTTTTTTTTATAAAGAGAGTTAGTTTTAGTCGGATAAGAGAAGTATATGATTATATAAAATGTGTTTATTTATTTTGTACTGATTTAATCCCTCCACGTTTTTCTAAGTATCTATTTAACCACTCCTTCCAAATTTGATTTTGTCTTATTACGAGTCATGTTTGTAGAGAAAATTACCGATACACTTGTTACATTCATTACATCCAGAACAATTAGAATTTACTTACAATAAAATGTGCAAATCCTTTTTATTTACATTTTGACTAATCTTGCACTCATACATCAATTATTTTTAATTTAATTTGTTTAAACTGTGTATGTCTAAATAAATTATTCCTTTTTTTTGTCTCTATACAATAACTGTTATAATCCATTAAATGTAATAAACCTAATAGATACATTTATAAAAAATGCGTCATCATATTCACATATGTGATGTCTTAGAAATAATTATTAACCTCCTAGCTACAATATAGATAACTAAGTGTAAATGAATATAAAACGTCGTTATCAAGTATGTATTTTATAATTGCTATGTTACATATTCTTGATTTTATGTGGACTATCAATGTTATTCAGGTAATTTTATTGACAAAGCTTTTATCATACTTCATATCACTTCGGTAAGTGAATTTTTTATATATAAACTATTTTTATAGTAACACAGATTAATAATTAGAGACCGACATTTTTTTGGCTTCGGAGATTGTGTATGCTTCTATGGCATTCGCTGACCTTTAGATTCTGGTTCGTATTGTTAACGCCAAGACTCATTAAATTTGGTACTTGAAGGCATTTCCTGCTTGTTGATAGTACATCAAATACTGTAATGATAAGGTGTAACACAAATTTTGTTGATCAGTAAGCAGTCGTAGAATCCACTGAAACGCAACTTTGTGATAATCAACACTGAATTGTAAAAGGGTTCCAACCCTGATAGTGCACATCCGAGAAAGTTTTCTTACTGTCATACACATCCTGCACGTAAAGCAGTTTTCACGGGCCAAATCTTGAGTGGATTCTTTTCCTTGTCGAAATTTTCTGCACTAATAAACCATTTCCGTATGAGAATAACCGTAGTAACCATATTAGGCTTCCATTCTCGTATAAATTTCCATTGACGGACGACCCTCAGCTGCCTAAAACTGAACAGCACGCAGATTAGTTTAGGACTGATTCTCGACCTTAGATGCTATTTCGTGTCAATAGCAGTGATTTGAGAAGAGCTAAATTCAAATAACTTTGACAAATGTGTTATTCTGTTATTATTACTTCAACAAACAAAACAGACAAATTAATTCCGTTGGCACGGCGATGATGTTACAGATATCCTGATCTAAAATGTTTCTATTGAACAATATATTGTTTTTAATTTTACAATTAAACATAATTAAAAAAAAACTAAACATAAAATTCAAATACTACACGTGCGATTTATTCGAGTACAAAACAAATGAGAGAGCGGCAATATATCCGAGCACCGGAAAATGTTACGATTGACTGTCCATCATCCTCTTTTATTTCTAAATATATGCCAAAATTAGGAGTAGTCAACCGCAACGTTTTCCTTGACCGGTAGCGGCCCTCATAAACCTACAAAGTAAACATTTCCTAGTTAATAACAATATTTCTGACATATTTATGGGGTTACATACTTTGACCCATTAAAAGAAATCGTTGAATTTCAAAAAATAAAACATCTAATTCGAACAAAAGGTAAACGTTTCCTAGATTTGATTAGTATGGGATTAAATAAGTCAATACGAAAATACAATAATAGTGCTTGCCCTAGTAAAAATTGTTATATTATATATTTACTGCAAAGTCAATAAAACATCTGATTTCTAACACGGCCAGGCTGACGCTGGTGACGTTCTCGGAGCTTCTCATTCACTCACCTAAACGGAGAGACCGTCAGTCATATTGTGCATAGTGAAGACCTCAGCCACCACTTCGCTCTACCACTACCGGGTCAGCGACCATCAAGCATATCGTGCATAGTGGGCACCGCAGCGGCCACTTGGCTCTACCCCTACCGGGACAGAGACCATCAAGCATCAGAAAGCACCTTACCTACTTAGCATCATCGTTCTCCTCCAGAAACTCTAAGATCTCTTTCATGTTGCACGTCAGAGACCACTGTGAGAGCCAGGACCTTAGCTGTACCTTGGCTGCTTTCGTAATTATACTGGTACCAACTTTCTTAAGTTCATACGTATGCATTTGTGAATCACGGTGCATTAAAACAAAATTCCCTGGTGTAAAATCTTTCTTTTTGCGATTACTCTCTTCTACATTTATTTGGGATAACTTTTGTGAAACTCGCCGCCTGTCTATCTCCCGATTACGAACAGGTGTTAAATCTTCCGAAATATTTTGCAATAGCGCTTGTAACAGAGGGGCGGAACCATTCATGCCTAACTAAAGTTGAAGAGGGGTCATACCCGTAGACTTTTGAACAGTACTGTTTAATACCAGCTGTATCTTTCATAAGCCACTCGGCCATTCTGACTTGCTGATAGTTTCGATCCTAAGTAGGTTACGAACTGTTCGCATGTATCTTTCCATTTGTCCATTTCCCCTATGGATATCTGGTGTAACGTAATGGTATTCTATTTTCCAGGCGTCTATATATTTGGGACACGTTTTATTTTAAAGGAGGTCGCAGAATCCATAATAAGTTTTTTGGGAGATCCGAAGAGAGCCAGCACTTTTGGTAGTTTCTCGCGAGCTTCGACAGTGATAACTGACTTCATGGGGGTTACAATGCAATACTTTGTGAATGCGTCGACAATAACAAGAATGTGTTTGTAATTCTCGGTAGCCATAGGAAGAGGGCCCAAACAGTTCATATGCAAGGTGTGAAAGAGTTCTTTTGGCTTCTCCACAGCTTTTATGGTACCTAACAGTGGCCCTGTTCTTGTTTTGTTAATCGCACACATTACACAATGTTTGATATAACATTTGATGAAGTTTCTCATTCGTGGAAACCAAAAGTACTCAGAAATAGATGCATACGTCTTTTCGGCACCAATACAACATTGCTCGTCATGAAATATACGAAGCAGTCCTAACCGACTTTGTCTTGGGACATACCACTGCAGGTTCACAGTACCGTCTTCCTTAGGACGCTTCTGATATAACATTCCGTCTCTTTGAGTATATTGATTAGAATCGACATCATCCTCGCTGAGCCGTCTGAGTAGGTGTTGGACTTCTTTGTTCCCTTTTTGTTCTATATATGTCCAATCATGGTATCCTACTCTCCGAACTGTTTCAACAGGGTTCCTATTTAAGTAATCTACATGGGGTAGGTTACTTCCTTTTCGATACAATACTTCAAAATCAAAATCCTACATGTACATCCACCATTAAGCCACACGAGGTATCAGATCCTTCTTGTTAGCTGTAGTCTTAATGGTGTTGTAATTCGTAACTATTTTGGATTTAAGACCCAACAAATAAGTGCGAAAGTGTTTTAATGCCTGTATAATTGCCAGCATTTCAAGCTCATATGAGTGATACTTTCAATTCCGGTCGTTCTTTTACTAAAATATGCTACTACCTTCGGTTGCGTTCCATGTAGTTGGATTCAAATAACTCCATACCCAATGCTACTTGCGTCGGTATCTAATTCGGAGGGAAGTTCTGTATTGTATATCGTAAGTAAGGGTCTGGATATCAAATGACCTATTACATACTGTCTTGCCTTTTCTTGCTCCGCGCCCCATTCAAACGAAACATCCTGCTTTGTCAATCTAGTATCCCACTAGTCCCGCGAATTTCCTAACTAGTGATCAAGACATCATCCTAATACGCTAATGCCACGGTATCTTTCAAATGACCCAGTGCAAGATTGATGGCTCTCTGGAATACATCGGGTGCATTGGCTAGGCCAAAAGGCATCCTCAGGTACTCAAAATGTCCGTCGGGCGTCACGAAAGCAGTTTTGCAGGTGGAATCCTCGTGGATGGGTATGTGATGAAATCCTGACGCCATATCCAACGATGTGAAACCCTTGCCTTCCCTAGTCGGTCTAATTGATCTTCAATCAGGGCGAGAGGGAATCGGTCTTTAATAGTAACACGATTCAGTTCTCGAAAGTCCAACACATACGATATGCACCAGATTTCTTTTTTACGAGAAGGGCTGGGATCGCAAAAGGAGATTCGCTGGGCGGAATAATGTTATTTGCAAGCAAATCTTCAGTAATCTCACGCATAGCTTTTCTTTCGCTGGCGGACAAACGGTATAGAGGACGTTTAACAATAACGCCTTTTCTAATCTAATTTTTATACTGACATTCCTCACTGTTCGCACTTTATTTCGGCTGGTTATCATCCCTGTGAATTCATTAAGTACCTTCGTGATGTTCGAAGGGTACATCAATGTCATATAGTAAACACTGTTTGAAATTCTGTTTATTCCGGACAACTTTCTGCGCCGAATTACGTCCGAGCCTTGGTGATTAGTGATTACAAACAATGTTGGATCTGTAAAAATATCACGCACAATAATAACGTCATAGTCAATACACTCATCCGGGACAAAAAAATAGGTTACGTTAACGTCAACGTTTGAAACTGTCGTGTATGCAAGGAATTTCCTAGTTGCACTAATCGTTGCATTAGAGAGTCCTTTCAGCGTAATATGACAAGTTGTCACCTTGCTTTCAAATAGTCACACAAATTGTTCTGATATTAGAGAAAGATCTGCGCCTGTATCCATTAAAGGCGAAAATCGATGTCCGTCGGTAGGCGTCCCCGTTAGACGTCTACGACTTTCAATAGCTGCCTTTGCGCAGCAATTTGACACGTCATGACCGCGCTTAGCACAGAAGGCGCAAGAGTCATTGTGAGAGCTCGATAAATCAAGTTGTTTACTCGAACTAGTCACTTTCGAACGACAGCTTGCCTGAATATGCACAGTCTTTCCGCACTGAAAACATTTCTTTCGCGATACTACCAAACCGCTTAAATTTCCACCATCGCCAAAGGGATATTTCGTTTTAGTAAAGGGAGCGTTGTTTCCAAACTTACAGACCTCTAGATCCTTTCGCAGCGGTTTTAGAAAACTTGAAAGGAAAACTAAGAATGCGGATATAGTAGGACAGTTAGCATTCACTGCTGTATTTCGTACATCGGGTTCACTTATTCTATGTACAACAAGTTCAGTTAGATCACTTTCAGACTAATTCGTTCTAAGATTTCTTAACAAGGCTGATTTCTCATGAACAAATGTTTCTTAAGTGTTAAGGAGGGAACTGTTAAAAGCGACCCAAGTTCCTTCCTAAAATCTTGTTGAAAGGTAACCCAATCCCTTAGGTCGGGATTCCAACATTCATACCATCTTTTGGCACCGTTCAAAATAAATCGACCCAGCCTAGCTAACGTTTCCAGATCAGACCATGCTAACTCATGCTTTATTTCTTCAACGTGACTCACCCATTTACTAGATTCGTTTACCTCTGGTCGAAAATATGGTACTTCAACATGTGTTGCAGATTTTTGCGACTGCAGAGTTTTCACCAACTCTACTAACAACGTTTGAGTAGTATCCTCACGATCCGACTTCCCTTCCATGTTAATTTTTTTTTCAACATCTGATTTCTAACAATATGTATATTATAAAAACTTTCGTAACCTTTTTAGTTACAAATTTTTTTTTACCAAAACACATAATTTGCGTTAAAAAAAGAGAAACATTAATTATTGCTATAGCAATACCGTATTTTGTACTTGTAACGCGGTAGAAGCACAGCTTAATTAAGCTGTGGTAGAAGCATAAACGACACGAAAAATCATCATCAAGTCAAAATGTATTTAATTAAATATTTCTATTATTGATACATTAAAGGGTCCCCAGAGTGGAATTGAAAATTAAAATTTGACGGTTTTATCAGAAACAACTCTGAAAGCTGTTTTTCGTGTTAAATTCCACGAAGGAAGTTCGTAAAGGAAAATCAGTTAGCAAATAATCCAATTTAGTGGAAGTTATGTGTGACGTATGCACAACTACGAGATTGACTACTATTTTTAACGCTTCCGTATTGATTAGCTAAGTAACAGGTGAAACTACTCACATTCTATGTTATGTACCTATTTTACAATCTTGTATTTTTTACATTTAAATATTTAGAAATAAATTGGTATATTTATTATTTTCGCATTTTAATTGCTGCAATTAAGCGTTTAAAGCCAACCAAACTTACTCTAGCATTAACTAAGTCAAATTATTTATTACCAACTGCTTAGGCAGGTTATTATTATTCCGTAGTATTTGGGAAACAACATCAAAACGTGAAAATCAGTGCTTCAGGAAGCATACACGAATACAGGAAATGATAGATCTAATCATGTTAACACAAAACTTTCATATAAACCTAAGTCCAATAGTATTTCGTTTTCGAGATACAGGGTGTCAAAGATAATAACCTGCCTAAGCAGTTGGTTATAAATATCTAAAAATGCAAATGTCTTAGAAACTGTTAAAGTTATCGATTTAGACAAAGTATAGGTACCTTTTTTATCTGAAAAACATCAATTTACTCCATTGGCGCAAAAATTAGGGATTAAAAGGTTGCTCTATCCCTTGCAGTCTACGCCACTGTACATAATAAAGAAGTTTAATAAGCTAACACCAATGTACTTTATATCTCTATTTATTATACCTAGAATGAGAAAAATACCTTTTTTCGTTTTGGAGATATTTCAAAAATCAACATTTTTTTTTAACTTTGACACCCTGTGACCTTTTTATTATCAATACAGGGTGTGGCCCGAAGAGTTTTGATTAAAAGTAATGGCGGATACAGTTATGTTAAAAATCTGAAATTATGAAGCTGTAGGTTTTGGATGACGCTGAGTTCAAATATAATATTGTCCTGAATGTGGCACTTCCGGTTATACCCGAAGTAGACGACAACTTTGTTATTTTAAATGGAACCTAATATTTTTTATTTTATTTTCGAATTCTACATGAAATTCTAGATACAATTTGTGCACAATGTCCTATACCAAAAATGAAGTATTTTCTAGATATTACGATTTTTTTTAAATTTTGAAAAAATGCTAGTCCACATTGAATAACGATATCTACATTAATAAAGAAGCTAGCGACGTGAAATTGTAACCAATAAACAACAAGCACTTGCCCGTTAACTCCATATATCCATCTCACCGATATTTCATACAGGGTGTTTTAATCTTAGCCGCCAACATGCACAATTTAAATCATTTATAAGTTGCTTACTTTAAATAGAACACCCTGTATTTTATTACATTTTCCGCTCTATTTTTTTAAGCCAATTCGTTTGGTATCGGTATTCCCTATACCTAAATCCAACCACTATTGAGATATTCCATTATCTTAGTTAAAACATAAAAATTATCTGATTACAGATAATGTACCATGCATCTTATTTTACGTACAAGTGCACGTGACAACGATTTTCACAATATTAATTTTACATTAGTGATAGATGTTTTCACTATTTTTAACATCCACTGTGAGACCGATTTTAACTTATTGCAATTTTTTACACGCTTACGCATGTAATGACGTATTTTTCATATTTTTATTGACATCAGTTAAAGACCGCATTTTCAACTAATTTGAGCACATTCCACGTTGTGAAAAGACCTAATTTGTAATACAAACTAATTTTATCTAAATATAATTTATTAATAACGCGTACAGTGAAAGATATGTATACCTTATTTTTAAATAACGACGTGATACACGTGTTATATTACCCAATAATTATTTCAACGATACCTTTTACGTAAAATCAGTAACGACATAGACTAAACAATTTATGACAATCTAATTCTTATACACAACACATCAATTTTAGTAAACCGTCATAATTAACCTAATTAATAAATTTATAAACTCTTACAGAAGACGTATTACAATTAAATAATTTTTATTATTTAACTATTTTGGTATAAACCTTATGTATTAAGACACATTATTGAAACATAGTGTATTTTTCTAATACAAATACAAGTGGACTGGTTTATAACAGTACAAAGAACATTATATAAAACTGTAATATTAGTGGATTAAGAACATTTACGACGAGATGCTAAAGGTACTAAGGATTAATTCTATAGGTATTTGGTCGTGATTAACTTCAATGATTTAATTAAAGAACAGATTGCCCTAGGAGATTAGGAATTCAAATCACACGAATTATCAAATTTAGAGAAATTGACGATAATTAATAAGATTAAGTTATTATTAATAATCGTATCGAGTGCTATTGTTTCAAACAGACCAATATTGTTGTAATAATCTAATACAGTGAGACTTTTAAGTGTGGACAGTTATTATGTTTCTCAACATGTTTCAGGCTTCCTGCATGGAAGTTGTATGAATTACAACCATTATAAGATTACATTTTATGTGTGAGCTAGCATTATCATTGGTATATGACAATTATTAAAATGTAGTTCTAACTTATTTTAAGCTGTAGGCCTTCGCTGTCATACAAGAATTGTATTTAATAAGGTTGCTTGTAGACAGTACTTGTATAGGTCATGCCCTGGCCTTTAGTAATTATGATGATTTAAGTAACCATCATAGCAGCTAAAATAATGCAATTATTGTTAAAATATGATGCACTTATAAAACGTTTAATCTCTTCAAATAAATGAATCAAAATTAATTCAGAACAAATTTTTATAGTCATAATAAAAAATCCAGTAATTTTATAGTTCACTGAGGATTTTTTTTAATTATGACTATAAAATAAGTGTTCTATAATTAAATTTACTGTCATTCAAATTTCATACATGATTAATCCCATCTGCTTATCTCATCTCCTTATTAGAAACGTTTTCCAATATCATTTAACCCTTTAAAGCAATAGACTAAATAATAATATCTTATTAATTATGCAATATTGTATGTGTGCAGCCTCCAGGTTACAAACCAAAAGGACCTTAATTAGTTGAAGATAATTACTAGAAATAACTTAACACCAAGTCCAAGTCCTGCCCCAGGTCAACCTAAATACAGTTCTAAACCTAGTCCAACCAAGACCTGATAACCCTAGCTCCACCACCAAGCCAAACTCTAAGACTTATCCCTAGTCAGCACCAAGACCAGGATATTCCTCACGTTAACAAAAGTCCTATCCGTCAAAAAGGTCCTTAATACAGCTAAGGTTTAACCCCAAAAGAAATAATAAAAATTAGTAATACATGTCCTATACGTAAGCGAGTAAAAATAATTAGGTTGAAAACACGGTGTCACGTGGATGTGTAAAAATAGGGGTGAAAATCGGTCTCACACTGGATGTAAAATAATTAGGATGAAAATATGGTCTCACACGTATATAAATAAGGGTGAAATCCGGTCTACACGTGGATGCGAAAATAAGGGTGAAAATCCGGTCTCACACGTGGATTGTAAAAATAAGGGTGGAAAATCCGGTCTCACACGTGGATTGCGAAAATAAGGGTGGAAAATCCGGTCTCACACGTGATGTGTAAAAATAATTAGGATGAAAATCCTGTCTCACATGTGGAGTGTAAAAATAAGTGGAAAATATGGTCTCACACGTGATATATAAAAATAAGGGTGGAAAATTGGTCTCACACGTGGATGTCAAAATAGTGAAAACACGTCCTACACGTAAGCGTAAAATAAGGGTGGAAACCGCACGTATCACAGTATTGAAGATTCTGTTTATGTATTAGAAAACGTACTACAGCCTGAAACAGATGCAGATAAAATTGAAGAAAGTGAATACGGTACAATTGACTAGACAGACTTAAGTTAAAGCATTCCCAGACGCGTTGAAATCATTTAATTTAGATAACCTCGTGTCCATGTAATAATGTCTAATAAACTATTAGGGTTATTAGCTTGCTTTTATTCATACAATTTAAATCAAATAAGTTTTTCTTAATAAACTTATTTTTTAATTTTCGACTTCTTTAAGATTTGTTAATCTATACCAAATCAACCACTATTGAATATTCCTTACTTAGTTAAAACATAACATGAAAATTCATCGATTTTGACTACGCCCCACGTGGACCGATTTTCTTCTTTTTATACTGGTTTTTACTTTTTTCCTCCATTGAACCGATTTTATTTTTTTCACTTTCTATGGTTTCCATTTTCATGTAGACGTTCAATATTAATCACGTGACGTAATTTTAATGAATTTTTTATTATTTTTTTATGTCATAGACAGTTTACTTTTTTAATGAACCTGTTTTAACTAATTATTTATCTTCGTATGGACATTTTATCCCTATTTTAACACTGTACCTTTAACAATTTTTATCGTAGAAGGACTATTACCTTTTTTTTATTTTTTGTTAACCTGTTTAGCTTTTACACTGGCTTTTAACAGCAGGGTGGGGTTGCTGAACATTTGGTTGACTTGGGCGTTGGTTTTCTTAGGTATTGTGGTGTAGACCTTTATTAATTAAACATCCCCTGGAGTTGCAAATCCATAATTGAAATTGATATTAATAAATATTTTTTAAAATTACGTTTTCTTTAAAATGCAAATTTGTAATTTAAAGAGGTTCTTTACAGTAGTTAATTTTTGCCTTCTGGCTGATGTAGAACTAACTTAAAATTCTTGCTATCGGTTGATATATGTGTTCTAACTTATTTTAGCTGCTTCGTTATACAAATTTATTCTAATAAGGTTCTGTAAGGAGATTTATGTCCCTGCCTTATAAAATTATTTAACCATTAGCTAATATGAATTTTTTAAGCTGATACTTCTTCTATTTTTCCCCTCTTTTTTACACACAAATAATTAATAATTAAAAATCGTTGATCATAGATAACTAATCAATACGAAATTATTCTACATTGAAAGTTAAGTTCAAACTGAAATAAGGAATTATTACTGAAAATAAAAATTTCTACTAAGGAAGTTTTAGGGCAATCCTTAAGAACCCTTCTTGAAATTTCTGATTTATTTCATGTTAATTACTAACAAATATTTCATTGTAATTTCATTAACGCGAAATCCGTTAAATAAAATATTATTATGATTAATTAAAATTAAATGTTTTAGAATACAGGTTGATTAAGGAAATAAAGCAAAAGTTTTAATGGTTTTATTATACTAATAACAAAACAAATTTAAACGTGGACCACATTTTGTAAGTTATCTTATGTGTTATCCTATAACATATAATACTTTTAAAAATCTTTAAATTTTTAGAATATCAGGTAAAAAACATAATAAATAATACGTCACCTTTAAAGTTTTCTTCAATATTAAACTAATTTTAATACGTACCTACTAAATTTTTGAATGTAACAGCCATTACATACAAATTAACATTTAAAGTAATACAAAAACTGAATTCTATTTAAAATTATGTTGTACTTAGAAATTTACTTCAAAAAACAAATATTTTAAAAGTCTAATACCCTAATGTTGCATCATAATAATAAAACTCATTATACGGATTACATTAAATACTTAAAATATGTAACTTTATATATTATTACATAGAGATGGGATTATTCTTAAATTTAATTGATTTCTTCCTACAACCGTTCGAAATCTTGCTTTCATACAAAAAACTATCTATGTCATTAAGTAAGAATAGCGATTACATATGGTTTTGCATAGATTTTGAATGGCACCGCAGGTTTTAATCCTACGGAAGATTTAGATCAACCCTACCTCTTACATATTTTACCTAAAAACTAAACCTATAATGAAAATAATGTGCTTTCCTATCTGTATAATCACTTCGTTACATGTAAATCTCTAATGAGTCTCATGATGATTCTTAATTATGAAAGTGTAAAAAAAAAAAAAAAAAAAAAAAAAAAAAAAAAAAAAAAAAAAAAAAAAAAAAAAAAAAAAAAAAAAAAAAAAAAAAAAAAAAAAAAAAAAAAAAAAAAAAAAAAAAAAAAAAAAAAAAAAAAAAAAAAAAAAAAAAAAAAAAAAAAAAAAAAAAAAAAAAAAAAAAAAAAAAAAAAAAAAAAAAAAAAAAAAAAAAAAGAAACGTTTTCTCCAATATCATTTAACCCTTTTAAAGCAATAGACTAAATAATAATATCTTATTAATTATGCAATTATTGTATGCGTGTGCAGCCTCCAGGGTTACAAACCAAAAGGACCTTAATTAGTTGAAGATAATTACTAGAAATAACCTAACACCAAGTCCAAGCTGCCCCAGGTCCAACCCTAAATACAGTTCTAAACCCTAGCTCCCACCAAGACCTGACTAACCCTAGCTCCACCACCAAGGCCAAACTCTAAGACTTATCCCTAGCTCCAGCACCAAGACCAGGACCAGTTCCTCACGTTAACAAAAGTCCTATCCGTCAAAAAGGTCCTTAATACAGCCAAGGTTTAACCCCAAAAGAAATAATAAAAATTAGGTAATACATGTCCTATACGTAAGCGAGAAAAATAATTAGGTTGAAAACACGGTGTCACGCGTGGATGTGTAAAAATAGGGTGAAAATCCGGTCTCACACGTGGATGTAAAAATAATTAGGATGAAAATATGGTCTCACAGTATATAAATAAGGGTGGAAAATCCGGTCTCACACGTGGATGTGCGAAAATAAGGGTGAAAATCCGGTCTCACACGTGGATGTGTAAAAATAAGGGTGGAAAATCCGGTCTCACACGTGGATGTGCGAAAATAAGGGTGGAAAATCCGGTCTCACACGTGATGTGTAAAAATAATTAGGATGAAAATCCTGTCTCACATGTGGATGTGTAAAAATAAGGTGGAAAATATGGTCTCACACGTGGATATATAAAAATAAGGGTGGAAAATGTGGTCTCACACGTGGATGTGCAAAATAGGGTGGAAAACACGTCCTACACGTAAGCGGTAAAATAAGGGTGGAAAACCGCACGTATCACAGTATTGAAGATTCTGTTTATGTATTAGAAAACGTACTACAGCCTCGAAACAGAGTGCAGATAAAATTGAAGAAAGTGAATACGGTACAACTTCGACTAGCAGACTTAAAGGTTTTAATGTACAGCATTCCCAGAGCGGCGTTGAAATCATTTAATTTAGAGCTAACCTCGTGTCCATGTAATAATGTCTAATAAACTATTAGGGTTATTAGCTTGCTTTATAGGTTACAATATAATCGTTCAAGGTGCAGGTGATGAGGCGATTGTATCTCAAAATCTCGTTTGATCTCGTGAGATGTGTATAGCTTTTCTTAAAAATACCTGCGAGGCTGTCTCATTCAAAAATCTCATGCAAAAACATCAATAATCGTTAGCAATGTAGCTGTATCCGCTATTATACTTACTTAATGTATCACTAGTATAGCTTTTTGATATCGAGAAGAAGCAAGATTTCGAACGGTTGTAGGAACGAAATCAATTAAATTTAAGAATAATCCCATCTCTATGTAATAATAGACGTCGTATAAAGTTACATATTTTAAGTATTTAATATGTAATCACTGTATAATGAGTTTTATTATTATGATGCAACATTAGTGGTATTAGACGTTTTAAAATATTTGTGTTTTTGAATGTAAATTTTGCAAGTACAACATAATTATTAAATACGAATTCAGGTTTTTCTGTATTACTTTCTAAATAGTTAATGTCCGATATGTAATGGCTGTTTATAGCCATTCACAAAGCATGTTTTAGTGAGGTACGTAGTATAAAAATTCAGTTTAGCATATTGAAGAAAACTTCTAAAGGTGAGCGTATTATTTTAATCTATGTTTTTTACCTGATATTGCTAACAAAATGCCTATAAAGATTTTTAAAATGTATTATCATGCTTATAGGATAACGACATAAGATCAACTCTACAAAATAGTAGGTACGCACGGTTTTTAAACTTATAGTTATTGTTAATTCATGTATAATAATAAACCATTAAAACCTTTTGCCTTTTATTTCCGTTATATCAACCTGATATTCTTAAAACATGTTAATTTTAATTTAACTCTATGTTATATATAAGTAATTATTACTTTTAATGGATTTTACAGCTGTTAATGAACACGTTACAATGAAATAGTTTTGTGTGTATGTAATTAAACATGCAAATAAATCAGATATGATGTTCTAATGTATAGGTGGTCTGTTTAGAGGATCTGCCTACATAAAGACATCATTCCATTAGGTAGAAATTATTTCATTATTTCACGTCATATTAATTACACTATTAATGCATTCAGTTTAACTGTAATCTATTTTCCGCAATCTAAAGACAAATTTGTTGATTGATTGAAGTTTCTATTCTGATGATCAAAAAAGTAACGTGATTTAGTATTAGATACTAATTAATTGATTTTTGTGAGTGTTGAGAAAGAGAAGGGCAGATTAACAGCATTAGAGTTGAGACGAGGTGTGCATCATCAGCTTCTGTTATAGAAAATGTTCATTAGTACTTAAGCTAGATGGCATAAATCAATTTTATACTTTCAGGACCAGGTGCCAACCTTGATACAAGCTCCTGGATTACAAGAACCCCTTATTAGAATACAATTTTTGTATGACAGAAGCCTTCAGCTGTAGAATAGTTAGTAACCATAACAATTGCAAACTGATACGGGCATATTTATTGTCTTATAACGGTTAGTTCCATACATTATCACAGGCCTGAGACATAGTTGAGTAACTACACGTGTCGCACAAGAACCTCCTTATTAATTACAACATTGGCCATTTTAAAGCAATGACGATAATTTTATAATAATATCTTATTAACTTATGCACGATTTCCACTATTTGTATGCGTGTGCATTTGCCATTAACCTCCAGGGGCACTGTTTTAACTTATAATCAGAAGGTCAACCATTTCCACTATTATAACCCTAAGAATAACCCTAGACCAGCACCCTAATGTTTTCTCCAACCCTGAATTATAAGTTCTAAGCCAGGAGTTTACCTAGTATGTTCCTCGCGTTGAAGAAGTACCTATGTCTAAAAGGTTTAACAGCCATAGGTTTAACCTTAAAAGAAATAGATATATAATAAGGTAGATACGGTCCTTCTATGTAAGCGAGTTAAAGTAATATATTTAGGGGTTGAAAACGACTTGGTACTCAACGTGGTGTTAAAAATAGATGAAAATTAGATTTCATACTAAGGATAAAATAATTAGGTTTAAAACACGGTATCACTGATTGTAATAATAAGGGTGAAAATTCTCATTGTAAGCGTATAAAAATAATTAGGAAAAATTTACATTGAAAATAGGTCTCATCACGTGGATGTGCAGAAATTATTGATAAATGCGGTCTCAAGTGATAAAAATAGGGGAAAAATATCCGTACATAACGTTGAATATTAATATGTAAAATGGTCTCACACGTGGATGTTAAAAATAGTGAAAACACGTCCTACACGTAAGCGTTAAAATAAGTGGAAAATCGAATACGTGACTTAGACGTCAAAATCAAGATGCATGGTGCTTTCTAACACATAAAACTAATTATTTCAACATTAGTAAAGGGTACCATGGCTGTCAAAGATTTGATAGTTAGAACGTTAATTGTTTATGTTGTTTTGACAGTTTTCATCACCAGTTTGTATTTCATAGTAAATAATGGCAAATGTGATTTACTAATGATGATTTTTAAATCTTATTATTATTTACGGCAGTGTAACAGAATTGTTGAACGGACTTGTCGTGTTTTTGCAGAAAGATATCCAAATCGACCAAATGCAACTGGTGATATTGTAAGAAGATTGCTTAAAAACTGCCGTCAGTTTGGTCAATTTAAGACAAAAATTAATAAAATAAACCACTAGTGAACAGTGACATAAACGAAATTAATGTATTGGTTATTTTACGGCCTCCAAATGCCTCCATTAGAGATTGTGAGAGATCTTACTTTGTCGACGAGAACAATTCATCGCATTAAAAAAAACACAAATGGAAACCATTTTCATATCATTTGGTGCAACACTTACAATTAGGTGATCTTCCTCGAAGTAGAATTCTGTGAATGGTTTTTAGTGAAGACCCAAGAGGATGAAAACTTTATAAAAAAAGTTATATGGTGTGATGAAGTAAAGTTTAGCAAAAATGGATTATTTAATCGACATAATAAATTATATATGATTTAAATTGTGCATGTTGGCGGCTAAGCTTAAAACACCCTGTATGAAATATCAATGAGATAGATATATGGAGTTAACGGCAAGCGCTTGTTGTTTATTGGTTACAATTTCACGTCACTAGCTTCGTTATTAATGGAGATATCGTTATCCAATGTGGACTAGGATTTTTTCAAAATTTTTAAAAAAATCGAAATATCTCGAAAATACTTCATTTTTACTATAGGACATTGTGCACAAATTTTATCTAGAATTTCATGTAGAATTCGAAAATAAAATAAAAAATATTAGTTTCCATTTAAAATAACAAAGTTGTCGTCTACTTCCGGTATAACCGGAAGTGTCACATTCAGGACAATATTATACTTGAACTCAGCGTCATCCAAAACCTACAGCTTCGAAATATCAGATTTATAACATAACTGTACCCGCCATTACTTTTAATCAAAACTCTTCGCGCCACACCCTGTATATTATTAAAGCAAGTTACGTCAGATCGTAATATTTTGAGGTCGAGAACCTTACATTTCACTTTGGACCATTACTTACGAACCACCCCGTGTAATTGTAATGACCGTAACTTCAGCAAATCGAGGTGTTCCACAGGAATCATTACTCGGGCCCCTGTTATTGCTTATATACATAAATGACTTGTTGATGATAGTGTTTGTTAATAGTACGGATACTATATCAGATCTAGAATCCTCTTTATGTAGAACAATTACTAGAGTATCAGATTGGTGCCGTGACAATCAAATGAACTGAAATTTGGACAAAACTTATTACGTTCTATTTAATGATATTAGTAGTGGCAACCTTGTCAATTTAAAGATTCCAAGGAGACACAATGCAACGGTTCTACGTTTAATACTAGATTCATCCCTAAAATGGATAGACCCATATTTCATATTGTCATAAACGACAGGTTAAGGCTAATTTTACTTTGAGAAAATTAAAACCTATGGTAGACAAAGACTGTCTCCTGAGAGTATATCATGCCTATTTCCTTAGCATTTTAGATTATTTTTGTTATCTACAAATAGAACAATATTTCTAGATCAAAAGACAGCAATGCTAATAATAACAAATTCAAAACATTCCGATTCGTACAAACCGATTTTCAATAGCTTATGGATCTTAACCGTACCTTATACCTACATATACGAAAGCTTATGCTTCGTGCACAAGCATAGAAATGCATTGTTTATGCTTGGTAACCAAGAGACTAGACAAAAAAATACATTGCTGCTTTGTCCTACACACAAAACTACTAGACAGAAATTGAGTGTTTATTGTCAGGGGAGTAATCTGTATAATCATTTGCCAAACGAGTTCAAGAACTACTGCTTAAATGTCTGCAAGAAAACCGTTAAACGCCTTCTGATATCCAAATGCTACGACTCTGTTCATGAATTCTTACTGAATGGTAGGGGAGGCTGGGGATACTTTGGACAATTTTTTTATTGATTAATTCAGTAGCTAGTTGTTAGTGATTTTTGAAAAAGTGATTTTACGATTGTTAGCTATGACTTTCGGTAAGGTAAAAACAATTCTACAATAATCCTACCAAGTATGGTCCAAACGCTCCCCTTCTGAAGGGAGACATGGGGAAAGTATGGACAAGGTTTATATTATTATTATAATGAATAAAACCATCAAAATTAAGAATCTATGATTTATTTTAGTATTTTTATAACAAAAAGGATAACATACAATTTTAATGAACATTGAAACTCTTAAAAATATTTATTAGAGTAAACCAAACTGACTAATATCAAAGTTAAAATACAACATATCTTTAAATCTCTCTCTTCTTTCATTAATAGGGCGGGGAAGCTTAAATAAAAAATCTGCACATGGTACAAAGGCTTCATCATTCTCATTTAGATTGAATCTATTTGAGATCACATAGCCGTTATGAAATTTGCTAAGAACTTTAACTGCGTAATTTCGAATGCTAACTTAACTACAAGGTAGTCTCCTTCAGGAACATCTTTTAAATTTGGAATATCTTCATCGCTACCAAACACTCGCTCATCTTCAGATGAATTGTCATGGTACGACATTTTGCCCTCTTCATCGGTCTCCTCATCTTGGCCTGTCTTGAGTTTTACAGATTTTATCTTCTCCTTTTTGGTTTCTTCTTAGCATGTCTTTCTTCCAGTTCTATTTTTCTGGCGTGTCAGTTACTACATTTTCCTTTGTTTCTTGGTACAAATATTTTCCTTGCTGATTTAATGACGGATAATTTCAGAAGATACAAATGGTTAGTTGCTGGCAAGTTCAATTCCAAATTATTGCTTAAATCATTAGTTTTTGATCTAGATGCTTCATTCGCTTCCAAATTTTCACTAGACTCAAAAGCTCTATCTGGCACATGACACGACAAAACGTCTTCCTCCTTGAAAATAGATTTTTCAAATGGCGCAATATCTGTGCAACTTTTTTTTATGATTGTGGACCTGAACAGGCTAAATTTGGCCTATCGTGCTAAAGCACTCAGAAACACTTAGGAGGATGGATAAAGGGATTATGAATTGCCAATAGATGTCTATGAACAGCTACCTTAAATTTTCTCATATCATAAGTGAGAGGAAAACAGGAACTAGTGAGATCATTAAACATTAAACTAAATCCTGGTTTGATATTTGTAGGTGTCCAGGATGCGTAAGTAACCAAGAAGTTACGCCTTGATTGAAAAAGGTTTTAAACGGAACAAACACCATTCTGTCAAGCGGTTGAAGTTTGTTTGAGGTGAGGTATGAGGTGGTAGCGTTAACACCTACAATTCCATTAGATCGGCAATATTCTATTGCAGGTACCTATAAATGACAATCATGATTATCCTAGATTAATAGGATTTTACTGGCGGGCGAACATTTTGTAAGTTTTACAACATGTTTTAATGCATCTAAAAAATTCTCTGAGGTCATCCAACCACTTGGATGTACTAATACAAGGGCCCCACATTCTGAAACACCATGCATCATCCATTTTTCGTCTAGGAAAGATCCATATTGGTGGTAATGCAGATCCTGCAGCACAATTTATGCCCACTTGAGTTACAAGTTCTCCTCTCTCACGAGATGTTGCCTGGGCAATTTGATGTTCCCCTTTTTTGCCTACTATTTTTGGAACTTTTTATACGGTTGTGACGCCCGTCTAAAAACAAATATAATGTATATGCTCATTAAAGTATTAATTTAAAACATCGCAGAATATTACCTCGTCCAAGTTAAAAATTTGTCGGGGTTCAAATGAATATCGACCAATGATTTCCGCCAGTTTTTCCTGAAATATACCTGCGTTGGTGGGATTAAAACTGGTCATTCTTACCAAACTGGTGGTCTCAGGCTTTCTTACTGAAAGTTTAGGATGCCGTTTAAAAAACGCTCAGAACCAATCCTTGCCAGTTAGCTTATTTTTCTTCCATGCATCGGGCATATTCACTGAATTCTGTAACGCATATTCATATGCCAATTGTTGCATTTGGTGTTAACCCATAAACATAGATGAACATTTTAATACGTAATCTTCCAAGGCATTTTCCATTTGGCTACTAAATATTTGAGACTTCCTAAAGTTTGGTGAAAACTCTAGGTTATTCAATTCCTTTTCTAGTGCTACTTCGACATAATTGTAGAGGCTAGATTTTTTAACGCCATTTCTTTCAGCACTGTCTCTATAAGACATATTAATTTCCATTACATCTATTGCAGCTCGTTTCATATTTTCTGGGCAGAATTCCCGGGCGGTACTTTTTTTGTACGATTTGGGCATTGTTTAACTAAAAATAACAGAATACCTTCTTACCGACTGAATTTTATTTACAGATATTAACATGCTACTAAGCGAGACATTGGACTGTCCAATATGTCTCCATAGTTACTGTCCAACGTCTCCCTCCAGTACCTTAAAATAGTCAAGCTAATATTTTTAAGCGAGTACCTAATATTTTCACTTCATAGGTACATAACCTCAATTATCAATGCCTCATGGCTTGGTGCTGTAGCAAGTTAAACAAATTCATCACTATACATTTAAAAATTTACTCACCAATTATCTGGAAAATATTAAATCCGAATCGCGAAATCTCTTTTTCTTTAAATATCACAGGAAACTGTTAATTTTACTTGTTAAAAAAACACGTACCACATCCAAGCGATCTCTAGAACATACTGACGAGAGTTAGTAGGTTTCCTATGAAAAGATCGAGAAATTTCACCATGTCCAGAGTCTCCCACTGTCCAAAGTGTCCCCACCCACCCCTATTGTTATTTAAAGAAGCTATTTCTAGTCATAAAATAAAGTTTTATATAATCTCACGCTTATTTGACATTTAGTGTATTTTTTTATTGATTGTGATTATTTATGTCTCATATATATATATATATATATATATATATATATATATATATTTGAGATGTTTAGAAAGAGGTAATAGAAGTATCGGACAGCTTACATGACATTTGGGTCATAAAAAGGGGTAATTTCTGGCTCGATACAAGTGCGAGACACAATTGTACATAAATCTGGTTCACGATGTGTTTAAAATAAATTTATTTGGTATAAATTGATCTGAATATCTTTTGCTAAGTTTGGTTTCATCATAAAAAGCAATTTGTTGCTACCAAAATTGTCAAAGATGTTAAATATCACCATTTTCGTAGAGTCATTTTAGTAGTGCAATTTTTACAATAAAATTCAATTTTTCAAAGTTAATTTGGCAAGTAGACATTTCACAGGTGTTTAAACATGGACTATGTAATTAGGATTATGTTAGGGATAAGGTATGTTTAGTTTTTAAAAGCAGGAAATACAAAAATTTAGTTAAAAGGGTTATAATATGGATAGTATAGACAATTTTCGCACACATTTTTGTTAGTGAATTAGTGACAAAGTTTATAATAAATGATTCACAAGAAGAAAGACATTTAGAACATTTTGGCATACAAACATTTATAGTGCCGTACAATTTATAGTGTAAAATCCCAAAACAGTGTTAGACGATGAGACATTTTCAATGCAAGACTAAATAACATTATGCATTGCAAATAAGTAGTGTGAACAATAAAGACAAGTTGTACAAACCTTAAACATAACATTTTAGTGCTAAAACATTTTTAATATGAATTTATTTCATATTTAAAATTTAAGTATGGTTACGTTGTAAATTTTAGATTTTTCACATAATTTTATACTTTTTCCATATTATTAGATTTAGTTTTTGCTCTTAAAGCAAATAATAGTTGTTCTTTCACAATATAAATAAGTTTTTATAAGGATACAGCGTTTTATCCGCAAAAATTTGCTAAATCTAAGTTGATTTCTAGACAAATTTACAAAAACTTAAAATTTTCATTAAAGTAAATGTTTCGAATTTAAAAAGATATGTTTTCTTATGTAAATTGTCCTCAGAATTCCATTTTCGCAAGTAATTTTAGTGTAGCTTGTAAGTGTGTATAGTTAGTAGCTTATTTTGATTAGATTAAGTTGTTTCGTTTATTAGTGGTAGGATTTATTGCTTATTCGGTGTCCTTTTATTCGAAATTTCACATAGTTTTCATTTCTGTTTTAAATTTCATTTCCGACCATGTATAAGAAAGTTACGGCCAAAATTCCATTTTGTACAATTCTTAATTTTGATTAGCCAATCACATTCATTGTAAATTTTGCAATATGGCTGTAAAAATTGAAATTTCTGTAGCAACCAGAAACCTATAAAAGCAAGAGCTCAGGAAGTCATTCTCTCTCCAGTTTTTGTTCAAAAGTGAAAAGATTAAAACAGTGTTGCTAATTTAGTGTTTACTTAACCTAATTTATTTTCGTCGAGAAAGTTTACGTACGAATAATTTCGAGAGCACTTGTTTTTATAACTTCGGTCAAAATTTAAATAGTTCGGTCACCGATACCTGTCGTTGTTAATAAATTATTGCTGTACGATTAATTGATGTCACGATTTTGTGAAAATTTGTTTTCATGTTTTCCGATTTAAAATAATCTATATACCAAATTAAATTCCATTTTTATTTGGTGAAAAGTTGTTTTATTTATCCGGACAATTCCTCTTAAATAAATATTATATCTTCGGTAACTAAAATAAAATTGTGTTAATAAAAATCTTGGATACTAATAATACATTTTAAACGAAATCAGTCATAAAGATTTAAAACCATTTTAATAAAAGTTACCATAGTAAATAAGTGTTTGGAGGTTGCCGTTTTGGAAAAGAAAACATCTTGAAGATTGGAGGTTGGTGTCTTCGAGAACCGAGATAGCAGTTGGATATTCGTAACAACAACATCCGAGTGAACATTGCCTGCCTCCAGCTGAAGTTTGAAGACATCTTCAATCGACAGGAAGGATTGTATCTGTGAGTTTTAAAATTTTTATAACCCTGTTATTGGTATTTCCTGCAATAATATTTGTTTATATGTTATTAATTAAGAATTTCAATTATTTACCTGTGTAAACACCTGTGAAGCAAATCTTTTCCTTTTCTTTTCTAAATTTTACATTTTGATCCAAACATTAAAATTTCTTAATTATTTGACATTTTTGACAGTTTTAATTATTTTACACTTAAAGTCAGTAACGCATGCGTTAGAAAGCAAAACTTATTCAGACCAAATTTTATACGTCAAATTCAATTTAGTATAGGATATTTCTTATACAAAATATATTATCTTCAACTAAATCCTTGAACCCTTTCCCCATTTTGATAATAGTAAAGTTAACTAATATTAACACATTACAATTTATTGGCACCGCAACGTGTGGGCACGATTTAGTTTGAAGATTTTGTTATAAAAAGCACAAAAAAATTTTATAGGTATTTAGTTTTTCATTTTTTCGTTCATTGTTCATTGTTATTTGTTATTTGTTATTGTTTATTGTTTATTGTGTTATTAGTGTTAGGATTTTTATAAAAAGGGGCAAATTTAGTTAGTACATTTAGTGAATGCAAGATCGTAGGGTAACTAGATCAGGAAAAGTTTACGGACCTAAAGATATTGAGGTAAAAGAGAAAAAACAGGATCTAGTTACAAAGATGGAGGATATTGAAAAGGATGTTGAAACACAACAAGAAGGGGGAAGTCCAGTGAGAGAAAGTAAGAGCTTAGACGTGGACATGATAATCGCCATGTTAATGAGAGCAAGAAAGTAGAAGAACAAGAAAGAAGAAGAAAATAGAATAAAAGCAGAAGAAAATATTGATGTTAAATTTAACAAGCTGGAAGAAAATAGGAAGCAAGACAGGAAAGAAGCAGAGGAAAATATTGATAGAAAATTTAACAAGCTTGAAGAAAATAGGAAAGAAAGGAAGATAGAATAAGCAGAGGAAGAAAGAAGGAGGATATGAGACGGTACAAGAAAGTATCGATAGACAACTAAGTAAGTGGGAGAATGATAAGGAGAAGTTAGTGCATAAAATGGAGAAAAGAAGGAAGAATTAAACAATAATATGCACCGAGAAAATGATAAGTTATGGGGAACGATTATTGACAATAAGGAAGAGGTAGATGACAAGATAGGAAAGTTGGACAAGAATATTAGAACTGAAACCCGTCTAAGAGAAGAGGCTTCACGAAATAAATGATAGAGTAGGAAGGATACATGACATCCACGAACAAATATGTTTCCAGGTGGATAAGAATAAGGATGAGAACAAGAAACAGATAGGGGAAATTTGCAATAAACTAAGAATACCGATCATGACCTAGAAGAGTTGAAAGAACGTGAAACACCTCGAAATTTTCAAATCGGCTGGGAAAATTGCATGTGGAATCAAGAGATGCCATATAAATTTGAAGGAAAGAAGCAAGAATCGCCAATGCTATTTTTGAAAAATATAGAAGAATATTTTAATGACATTAAGGACAATAAACAAAGAATGCGTTTGGTGAGAAAGATGCTTAAAGGAATGCCGAACTATGGTACAATTTAGTACAAGAGCAATGTACCGATTATAAGCACTTCAAGGAATTATTTACCAAACAATATTGGAGTGATGTCCAACAAAATGTAATAAGGAAGAATTTTCAAGGGCGAAGTATGACAAAAACTATGGCACTTCGAGGAGATTTATGTAATGAAGAAATACCAAATAGCAAGATACTTCACACCACCGATGAATGAACAAGAAATAGTCAATATTTAGCAAGGCAACTGGAGAATAATGTGGCAGAAAACATTATTCTGCAAAATATAGATAATATAACATCACTACTGCAATTTTTAAGAAGATACGATGCATCGAACAGCATCAGAACAGTTACGAAAAAGAGAATTTAACCCTAGGAATTATGGAAATGACAGAAGAATATAATTACAGGCACGAAAGAGAGGACAATAGGAGAGACAATTATAATAGGAATTATGGAAATGACAGGAAGGATTATCAAAATCAATATCATCGTGCTGATAATCGTAGAGAGTATTTCCAAAATGGCAACAATAGAAGGCAATTATAGATCGGGAAAGAGAGGAACAACTTCCAACAAAGACGAGGAGGATATAATAATGGCTACGATAGGAACAGATTTAATTACAACAATCAAGCCAAGGATAATGAACGGAACATCAGAATAATAGAGAGAATGAAGGAAAGGATCATCGTAGAAATGATATGCAAAAGAAAATAGAAGGCCATACCAAGAGATCGTGGATGATCAGAATAGGAGGGTGAATAACATCCAGGTACGAGAAGAGAAGGAGGAACCGAGTTGTGGAAGGATTAGTTGGGTCAATGCCATCGTACATGCATCCCAAGACGAAGAAAAGAACACACAAAAGGACTTTGACAAGATCACCGTTCAAAATTTTTAAATACGAGCTTCCTTGTCAACAATGTAAAGACAAACTACCAACATCCTACGGAATTTTTAGAAATTGAACAAAATTTAGAACCAGAAACTGCAAACATTTTATTACCTTTCGTTAACATTAGAATTAAGAATTTAAATTTATTAGGATTAGTTGATACCGGATCAGAAATTTCATTAATACAGGAAAAAATCATCGTAGAGAATAACGATTTATTTAAAGATGAGATCATTAGAATAAACAAAATAGAAGTTATGGCAGCTACGGATAAGAAGCTTAGCACTATAAATAGGATGCTACATACTGAAGCTAAGGTAGGGGAACAGATTTTTCAAACACAATGGTTTATAACTAACAATTTAAAAATGGAGTTAATAATCGGAATGGATTTGATTAAGCAATTAAAATTGATTATCGATGCAACATATGAAGATAAGAATTGGTAAAGATGAATTAAACTGGGTACAGCCCTACAATAAAAGATTAAATTTATATAAACCGCATATCCAGTATTTGAAGGTGGAAAGAATTATAAAGGATGAGCAATTCATATCAATCAATTGGTTACAAGAAGTTATAAACATTATACAAGAAAATTTGGTGTTGATAAATGAAGAACCTAGCGTAAAGTAAATATGTACATAAAATTGAGGTGCCTAGATGAATCTAAAATTTTCATACTTCTATAAGTTATTCCATATTTCAAAATTTAATTTAATAGGTAGGTCAATTAAAGAACTTAATATTTTCTTGTACAAAAATATCTTCATTCTTAAATTAATTTGAGATGTTTAGAAAGAGGTAATAGAAGTTTCGGACAGCTTACATGACATTTGGGTCATAAAAAGGGGTAATTTCTGGCTCGAACAAGTGCAACAAATTTTACATTTGGTTCCGATGTGTTTAAAATAAATTTATTTGGTATAAATTGATCTGAATATCTTTGCTAAGTTTGGTTTCATCATAAAAGCAATTTGTTGCTACCAAAATTGTCAAAGATGTTAAATATCTTTTAAGAGTCATTTTAGTAGTCAATTTTTACAATAAAATTCAATTTTTCAAAGTTAATTTGGCAAGTAGACATTTCACAGGTGTTTAAACATGGACTATGTAGTTAGGATTATGTTAGGGATAAGGTATGTTTAGTTTTTAAAAAGGAAATACAAAATTTAGTTAAAAGGGTTATAATATGGATAGTATAGACAATTTTCCACACATTTTGTTAGTGAATTAGTGACAAAGTTTATAATAAATGATTCACAAGAAGAAAGACATTTAGAACATTTTGGCATACAAACATTTATAGTGCCAAATTTATAGTGTAAAAATCCCAAAACAGTGTTAAGATGAGACTTTTCAATGCAAGACTAAATAACTTATGCATTGCAAATAAGTAGTGTGAACAATAAAGACAAGTTGTACAAACCTTAAACATAACATTTTAAGTGCTAAAAACATTTTTAATATGAATTTATTTCATATTTAAAAAAGTATTTACGTTGTAAATTTTAGATTTTTCACATAATTTTATACTTTTTCCATATTATTAGATTTAGTTTTTGCTCTTAAAGCAAATAATAGTTGTTCTTTCACAATATAAATAAGTTTTTATAAGGATACAGCGTTTTATCCGCAAAATTTGCTAAATCTAAGTTGATTTCTAGACAAATTTACAAAAACTTAAAATTTTCATTAAAGTAAATGTTTGAATTTAAAAGATATGTTTTCTTATGTAAATTGTCCTCAGAATTCCATTTTCGCAAGTAATTTTAGTGTAGCTTGTAAGTGTGTATAGTTAGTAGCTTATTTTGATTAGATTAAGTTGTTTCGTTTATTAGTATTAGGATTTATTGCTTATTCGGTGTCCTTTTATTCGAAATTTCACATAGTTTTCATTTCTGTTTTAAATTTCATTTCCGACCATGTATAAGAAAGTTACGGCCAAAATTCCATTTTGTACAATTCTTAATTTTGATTAGCCAATCACATTCATTGTAAATTTTGCAATATGGCTGTAAAAAATTGAAATTTCTGTAGCAACCAGAAACCTATAAAAGCAAGAGCTCAGGAAGTCATTCTCTCTCAGTTTTTGTTCAAAAGTGAAAAGATTAAAACAGTGTTGCTAATTTAGTGTTTACTTAACCTAATTTATTTTCGTAGAAAGTTTACGGTACGAATAATTCGAGAGCACTTGTTTTTATAACTTCGGTCAAAATTTAAATAGTTCGGTCACCGATACCTGTCGTTGTTAATAAATTATTGCTGTACGATTAATTGATGTCACGATTTTGTGAAAATTTGTTTTCATGTTTTCCGATTTAAATAATACTCATATACCAAATTAAATTCCATTTTATTTGGTGAAAAGTTGTTTTATTTTTCCGGACAATTCCTCTTAAATAAATATTATATCTTCGGTAACTAAAATAAAATTGTGTTAATAAAAATCTTGGATACTAATAATACATTTTAAACGAAATCAGTCATAAAGATTTAAAACCATTTTTAATAAAAGTTACCATAGTAAATAAGTGTTTGGAGGTTGCCGTTTTTGGAAAAGAAAACATCTTGAAGATTGGAGGTTGGTGTCTTCGAGAATCGAGATCGCAGTTGGATATTCGTAACAACAACATCCGAGTGAACATTGCCTGCCTCCAGCTGAAGTTTGAAGACATCTTTCAATCGACAGGAAGGATTGTATCTGTGAGTTTTAAAATTTTTTATAACCCTGTTATTGGTATTTCCCTGCAAATAATATTTGTTTTATGTTATTAATTAAGAATTTCAATTATTTACCTGTGTAAACACCTGTGAAGCAAATCTTTTCCTTTTCTTTTTCTAAATTTACACATTTTGATCCAAACATTAAAATTTCCTAATTATTTGACAATTTTTGACAGTTTTAATTATTTTACACTTAAAGTCAGTAACGCATGCGTTAGAAAGCAAAACTTATTCAGACCAAAATTTATACGTCAAATTCAATTTAGTATAGGATATTTCTTATACAAAAATATATTATCTTCAACTAAATCCTTGAACCCTTTCCCCATTTTGATAATAGTAAGTTAACTAATATTAACACATTACAATATATATATATATATATGTGTGTGTGTGTGTGTGCGTGTGTGCGTGCGTGCGTGTGCGCGTGAGCGCGCGTGCGCGTGTGCGAGCGTGCGTGCGTGCGTGCGTGCGAGCGTGCGTTCGTGCGTGCGTGCGTGCGTGTGTGTGTGTGTACCTATGCTTTGTATTGTTTTTAAATTATTTATTCTACAGTGTTGTATACTCTTCAGAATATACCACAACCACTACTATAATCAAAACAATTACAATAAATTTACAACTTCATAAATCATTGATTTATGACTTAAAACAATTGCAAAATTCACATTTTTTATTAGAAAAATTTACACACACTGAACATAACTAAATTTACTAATAAACAGAAGCTTCACATTAACCATTTACAGCTTAGAACTATATTACAAAATAATTAAGGCATATTTATATTTACCAGATTTTTCACAATATTTAAACTCACTGACGTTACAGTACAAGTGAACCTGCATCAGTTACCGTAAATTCTTGTTATCTGAAAGCTAATATCAAATAATACATTAAAGTATGAAAGTGCCAACTGGTTCGTAAAGTTAGTAGATTATTAGTAAATGCTGCAAGTGCGTAATGTTATTTTGTAAGTGCATGTAACGGTTAATGCCTTACCCACGGTAGCGTCTCTGTTATTCAAAGATGTGCACTCACAGGTAAGTTAAAATTTTAACGATATTCACAAAACAACCGGTATGTATGTATGTAGTATAAGATGCATGATTTTGGGGAATCGTTGGTTGTTTGAAATCAACCCAATATTAGCAAAATAACTGTAAATCTGGTATTTACAATTGACAGTATCTCAAATAGAAAGCCGCTATAGGGACTTAAAGGTCATTAAAGATGTTTTTACCAATGTTCTGACAGGCGTGTGATCTCGTGATGGGAAGATGGTAGTCATAAGGTCGGTGATTTCGTCAATGGCTTTCTTATAAAGTCTTATCAACATTATTAGTGCATGTTGCGAAATATCATTTCGGGAAGGAAAAAAGGTCTATTTCCATCTTCGATTGTGGACCTACTGTTAAAGTTTGAGTAAATCATTTTTGGTACTACCATTCGTATGGAAGTATTTATCTAAAACAACATTTTGATGCCCAACGTAGGGTTCATACCATTAATAAAGAATCAATATCAGCATTATTATAGGGTATGTTAGAACATATCAGGAAAGAGAAAAAAGTAGATACATCCGCTCTTGCTTCACCGATAATTGTAAGCTAATTTTTGAAACCATCGTATGTAGAGAAGTTATTTTTTTTCTAATACATTATTGACCCCAACGTGCAGCCTTTTAGACCATATTATTAATAAATAATATATTAGCATTATCAGCATTATTATAAATGTGAAGGCAGCTCCAATCAAGAGTAAAAAAGAATGCACCCCTTTCTCCTATAAACGATTATTGTAAGGTAAGTATTGAAGCCAATTAGTGAAACGCTTTGGGACAACAGTTTCAAGGGGACTTTTGTATTATGCTATTTTTAATGTTCCCACCTAAAATGAGTTACTATGATTGACGACCACAAATTCGAAATGGAACTGTGACCGGAAATATCGGTTTTGAGGTCCCTTGAGTCCATGAAAGTTGTTTTTAGAAAATGTCTGTATATGTGATGACTCTTTCGACGGAGTATGTCAAAAGCTTAAAAAACGATACCATTCAAATTTTACATAAATGTTTAACCCATTAGTGCATATTGTGTCTTATAATGGACGCCCATTTATTATGTTTTTGTGACGTCATGAATGCAAGTTCAGACTTGTTTGTTATGAGGAGCCCTTCATAGCATCTCAGGTAGTCAAGAAGTAACAGTGTATTCATTGATTTCAATCACTGTGGTGTTTCGTTAAGTTTTAAATGGACCCTAATTTATATTCTACACGTGGTGGTGGGTAAGTAATTTTTTTTGTTGCAATATAATTTAATTTTGAGTTTGCATAAATTCTAACTGTTTTATAATTGTATGCAGTGTTCGTTTCTGAGTTTACTTTTTTATTAAATTTTTTTTTATATCAGAAAAATTATGTTTTTTGTTATGTCCCTTATAATGGACACTATGCACCGAGACCAAAACCACTGTTTTGCAGGTTATCTCTACATCATCTGTTAGAGATTTTAGAAAGTGATGAACAGGGTGATCAACCTACAAAAATTTATATGTTGCCTCCAGACGAAAATTCCGCGGAAACAGAGGAGGACAGTGATAATTCCGATAAGGAAACTGCCGACGCAAATCATTTTGCAAGAGGAATTTTGAGCCAACCGTGCGAAGCGCGTTATGATGATTCAGATTTTGACGAAGAAGATGATAATATTGCTCTTTCGGTTATAAAAAAGGATTTAAAAAATTACCAGAACAATAGTTTGAATGCAGTACCTTCTACTTCGGGTATTTCCAACAGGTATACAGGTGTACACCCTCCTCCATGTAAACGAAAAAAAATCAGTACTAAGTGGTCCCAAAATATGCCTACTTCCAGTATCAATAAAGATTGTAGTCCTAGAGATCCATCAGAAGATTATTATATAGCTCAGATGCCACTCGATTTTTTCAACCTTTTTTGGGATGAAAATATAGTAAATCATATTGTCACACAGTCAAACCTATATGCACAACAAAAAAATGTTCAGCTGAATATGATCCAAGATGAACTCTATGTAATTTTTGGGGCAATGCTATTATCAGGATATTCCAAATATCCAAATAAGCGCATGTATTGGTCCAGTTCGGATGACGTTCCAAAATTACTATACAACAGTATGAGAGTAAATAGATTTGAGAAGATATTACGAAATTTGCATTTTAACGATAATGTAGCCTTTGATAATACAGACAGATTGTACAAATTACGTCCAATTATAAGCCACCTAGGTCAAAAATTCAAAGAGCACGGTGGTTTAGAGGAAGCAATTTCGATAGACGAAAGTATGATACCGTACTATGGCAAACATTACGCCAAACAGTACATAAAAGGAAAGCCCATTAGGTTCGGTTTCAAAAATTGGGCTTTATGTACAGCTAGTGGTATTTGCGTAGCTTTTGAAATATACACTGGAAAATCTGGGTTAGGTGGAAATGTCGTCCTATCACTTTTGGAGAAAGCAGAAATAGATTCCAATTTAGGTTATAAAATATATTTTGATAACTACTTCACCGGAGTACCACTACTTACCTTGCTGAAAAACAAATATGTGCATCTGGTACTATAAGGGAAAATAGAACGGAGCGATGTTCTTTTCCTGACAAAAAGGCGTGGAATAAAGAAAGTAGGGGTGCATGTAAATTTTTTGGAAGTGATACATTGCTATTAGTACAATGGAAAGACAATAAGATGGTGACAATGTCATCAAACTTTTCAGATAATAGCCTTGTTAAAACCTTTCGTTGGTGCAGGGAAACCAAAACAAAAAAATTAATTGATCAGCCAGAAATGATTGCAGCTTATAACAAGGGTATGGGAGGAGTAGGTAAGATGGATGGACTAGTTGCAGGTTACAGAAATCGAATCAGACAAAGGAAATGGTATTGGCCTATTTTTGCATACCTATTTGACGTTACAATTTCAAATAGTTGGTTGCTTATGAAAAAAATAAAACCTACAGATCGTAACTGCGCAAGTCTTTTGAAATTTCGTAGATATTTGGCTAAAGTACTACTGTGTAAATATGGAAAAGGCCCTTCAAGAGGACGAGTGTCTACAGCGACCGAAGATGTGTGATTTGATAATGTTGGACACCTTGTTGTGTGTACTCGGAGACACATCGAAGATGCAAACAATGTACGAAGAAAAGCAATTTTATCTGTGAGAAGTGTAATGTGGGTCTACATCCAAAATTGTGCTTCAAGATTTATCACACAAGACAATAACGACATTTTATACTTTTTAACGTTTAGATTGTTATGCATATTAATTTCTTTATTTTTAGTAGGCATTTATCTATATTTTAGTTTCTAAAATGAAACTTTTCCTTGTTTAATTTTGGTAATAAATAAGAAAAGTATAATCGCATTTTTTTCTTAAACGTACTACGTGCGTAGAGTCCATTTAAATGGACATGTCATATCTTCAAAACTAAGTGTCAAAAAAATTTTTTTTGCATGGGTTTACTATTTTTGACCTAAATGAACATAGTTTGCACAATAACATTAGAAATTAAGAAAACATAACCTCATGCACTAATGGGTTAAACGTAATTTTCTGGACCCCAGTAACTTTTGGGGATGGTAGGGTGTTAATTTAATTTTCTTTTGTACGCAGTAACTCAAAAAGTAAGCAATTGTACCAAAATTTGACAGTGTTTAAGACCTAAATGTTTAGATACCAATGAAATTTGGTGGAGATCGGAGTGGAAACTACAGAGTACCTAAGTAACGCAAAAAAAGAGCATAACGCAACGTAAAATATTCCAAACGTAAAAACGCAAATATTGAATATGTTAAAAAATAGAAAAAATAATAAAAATAACACGCTTTCATATAATACCTGTAGTGTAAGAAGCATCATTTTGGGGAATCGTTGGTTATGTTTGGACTCATCCCAATCTGATATTTACTGACATTTCCAATCACAAAATGGAAGCCGATTTAGAGGTGAACCCTGTAATTATAGACTTAAACGATATCAAAAATGTTGTCCTGGTGTTTCGGCAAGCGTGAAGTCTCTTGGGGGGGGGGGGGGGTCATTTCGTCAATGGATTCCTTGTAGTCTTACCAGCATTATTAGTAAATGTTGCGAAAACTCAGATCAAAAACAAAAAAGATGTCTACTTCCATCGATGATTGTGGGTCTAGTGTTGAAGTGTATAAGTAAAACGTTTTTGGTGCTACCATTCATATAGAAGTAATTTAATTTAAAACAACATTGTTGGCGGGCAATGTGGGGCTCATACCATTAATGAATAATATCATTATCACCATTATTAGAGTGTATGTTAGAAAGTATCTGGCCAAGAGAGAGAAATAGATATCTCCGCTTCTTGCGTCTCTAGTAATTGTAAGCTAAGTTTTGAAATCCATCGCATGTGGAAAAGTTATGCTTTTCTAAAACATGATTTACCCCAACATTGAGCCCTTTACACCATATTTAATATTAATAAATAATATATTATCATTACCAGCATTGTTATATTAGTCAAGGCATACCTAACCAAGAGTGAAAAAAGGATCCACCCGTTTCTCCTTTAAACGATGATTGTAGAACAAGTATTGAAGCCAATTACTAATACTCTTTTGGCATTACAGTTTGTAAGATATTTTGACTCTACACTATTATAGTAGATGTTAAGGCATCTCCAATCAAAAGTGAAAAACCATGTCCCCGTTTCTCCTTTAAACGATGATTACAGGACAGTATTAAGGCCAATTAGTAAAACACTCTGTAGAGAAGTAATCAGATCTAAAAAACATTTTGACGGCCACCGTGAGGCACCTCTGTATTATGCTATTTTTAACTTTCCCAACTAAACTAAGTTCATACGATTGGTCACAGGTTCGAAATTGAATTGAAACCAAAAATATACGTTTTGAAGCCTCTTCGGCCCAAAAAAGCGGTTGTTTTGTAAAATATCTGTGTTTACGTGACGGCTCTTGCGACAGAGTATCTAAAAAACTTTAAGTGTTGGATGTGCTTAAACTTAAATGTATCGACCGCAGTGATTTGCGATAGTGATAGAGTTGAGGAGTAAAGAGCTAAAAGGATTAATGTGATTTTCTTTCGTCCGCAATAACTCAAATAGTAAGCAATTGCACTGAGATTTGACAGTCTTTAAGACCTAAATGTTTTGACCCAGTGGAAACTACGGTATAATACAAATAACATCGCGTAATGCAACGTAAAACACTCCAAGCATAAAAAGGCAATAGATAAGTTCATCTAACATTATACACGAATATCAGCACATTACGTGGAGTGTACAGAAAATATTAATTATGCAGTATTCATAAATACGACAAAAAATAATAGAAATAACATGCTTTCAAAGAATACCTGTAAAGAGTTATCCTCTATCCTTACCACTATAGGTAAAGTAGTCAAACCCTTGTTCGCAACAAAACAAATGGTCAAACGATAAAGAGAAAATCAGAGGTAGCTGGTTTATATCTAGCGCAGAGAAAACTTTTTAATGCAATAAATGTTTGGATTTAAGAAAATCCAATGACACTTTTTGGGCAAGTCTTGTATTTAAAGGCAAATTATCAACGATCCAATAGTAATGGCAACTATCCTCAGTATTTTAATTTTTGAACGTTAACCGTAAAAGCTTTCATTTTCAAAAATAAATTATTTGTATTGTTATTATAGTGCATACTAGAACAACTAAAAGCGAGAAGTAAAAAGGATGCCTTTTCTTCTTATTTCAACATTGTAAACTAAAATTAAAGTCATAAGTAAACAATTTTGACACAATACTTGTAAAGAAATTTGATCTAAAATATAACATTCTTAGTGCCGAGCATGGAATTCTTTTATATCATACGATATATATATATATATATATATATATATATATATATATATATATATATATATATATATATATATATATATATATATATAGTGCCAAATGGTATGTTAAGGTCTCCGTTATAAAACGCGGGCGGTAATGTCTCCGACCTTTCCGGACGGTTTCTTACACTTTTAAGGGTATATTTGCGTAAAGGGAAATCCGTAGTTTCTAAATTCCTATCGAGGGGTAAATAATTCTAAATTTTTATTTATATAAAATTTTTTGTACGCGCCGGTAGGTGTGGTCTCCGGTATATATGAGAATATTTCTATAAATGCGTTACGCCATGGTCTCCTACATTGTTGCCGTTGTTTCGGAGACTTTAGAGAATCGGTTGTGTAAGATTTTATATAATTTATTGATTATTTGCAGCTGGCTCTGTAAGCGAGCTCTTTATTCACTGCTTTCGTCAGTCTGACTTATGGGCTTTATTCTCGGGGGTACAATTTGCCCTTCACTAACATATAAAAACGTAATATTTAGGATAGAGGCATTCTGCTTTCTATGGTTATTTATCAAAGCTTAACAGATAGGATTAATATAGGTATTTTAATGTTTGCAAATGTGCTTAGCATTAACTAAAATGTGCTTTTATGTCATTTTTGAATTTTGAAAAAATAAGAATTCAGTTTAAAACTCTTGTGAAAATTATATTTTGCGATACAATAAAATTGGAAAAAATGCATAAACTAAAAGAGCAGAAAACAAGAATAAACATAGTTTAGCAATAAATGGATTAAATTTCTATTTTATCAGATAACAAAATGAATTAATTTAGTTAATTATAGTCATAATTGACGACATTTGTGGATGGAAGTCACAAATAAGAATGCAATTTATATCTAAGGAAACGTGTGCAATATAATTCTATATAGGTATACATCTTTCTCATCTATACATTAAAATTTTTATTTTGCTTTGAGCTGAACACTATTTAATTACCAATGTGAGCAGCTACGTAAATGCAAAATGAACATGTTCCTATGCAAAACATATTTAAAACAATAACTCTATTAAAAATTTCAAATAGATATAAATGAACTAACGCACTCGAATAACTTTTTCTTTTGCCTTTACCTGCTTTTTTCAGACGTAGTTAATTAAAGGTTATGATATTGTTTTAATAAGTGTAATATGAATTATCATTACCTTCAACTACCTTTTCATATTTCAGAAATAACTCCTTAATTCTTAACCAATGTTAAAAATTCAAAGGCGCTATAGCTGACAAAATACCTAGTAGGTACACTTCCTATACTGATGCTCAAATGAAACAGCTATTTACACTAAAAGGATAGGTAAAAGAGTGGCAAACTTGCAAATTGTTCAGTAGATCTGTTGCAGTTAATAACAAACCTATCTAGTTTTGTCAACAGTAGGTATGCAGCGGCAAATAGAGTGCCACTGTCAGGCCTATACAAACACTATAGTAAAAAAATTGAAAACAAGCAGATAGGAAGGCAAGACATGTAATTGTTTTGTAATAGATAGATTTTACTTATTGCATCGTTTCAAAAATGTAATAGTAAGTCAGAGTTTGCTTATCAGGAATATTTCCTCCATTACTGTAAGATGTTATATTTTAATACCTACATAATTGTTTTCGAACACCTGCCAACTTATGTATGTAGAACTGACGTAAATTCTTTGAACTTATTCGTTCATAACAAAAACTTATAATAATTTAACTGTGTTTGAGTCTTCAATTACAACGGTATCTTTGATAATGTCAATCATATTTTTCAAGGGTTCTATGGTTTGACTGCCCTATTCTAACTCTATATTTATGTCGATTTGGGATAAAGATTTTCCTTTATGTTCGACGGGCACGCCATTTTCGATCAAGAGTAACAATTTGGATACTTTAGCAGTCCGGTATAGATCGGCGGGTAATCTAAAAAACAAATATATTAAATGTCCTATCACTATGAGTGTGAAGACAGCATTCAATTAATTTTTTTGAGAAATTATGAAAGAATGTGTTGGTTAGTCAAACGCGAATAATAAGTTAAAAACTAAAAATTTTCAACTGGCAATTTATTATTTTCTTGGAACCAAAAGAGAACTATCTTCTGGCACTGACGAGCGGCAAGTGCTGTCTGACTGGGGCCGCCCTAGCAACGAGTGTAAATACGGCCATAGAAATTATTTCCGCTGTGATAACTACGTCGCTAAGGAATTGGTGAATTTTGATTGGTTAATAATAATTTAATGAGTTATATTCTCATATGATAAGCAGTGCAGTAAACTACACACAAACGATAGTCTTGTTGTAGGTGTGAGGGTCTCAAAAAGCATCATTTTTAAAATAACTTGCATACATTATTTTGATATGTGTGTTTGTGTGTAAAACTATGCACACCAGTCGAAACAAAAGGCATATTTCATGCTCATGGAGTTAACACACTCGCTGCTGAAAAATATGAAGTGAAAGGTATTGCTGACAACGGGCCCAAGTCAACAAACTTATCTTTATATACAGCTCACCTGTAATAAAATAGGTACTTTTACAAAGGCTAGCTAGGTAACTCGACATAGTAAGAATAGTTAATGCGATTTCGTTTATATCTTGCTTGATTAAGAGCATCATGTAGCTTTTTAAAAATTGGTCAAAATGTATTATATCTCGTGCATTTTTGTGACTTTATTGAGAATAAAAACTGAATGCCGTTTTTATTAAAATGTGGTAGAGTATTGATGCTATGCCCGTGATTATGTAAAATTCAAAAATATATACTTTATCCGCAAACGTCACAAAAGTGACACTTTTATGACTCACTGTCAAAGGTAAAAGTTTTAATTTTCAGACAAGGAGCGAAGTTGTACTTTTGTGCCTAGGCATTTTTATTTTTACCAAATGTGCTTATTAAATGTATGTTGTTATGGTTTCATTACTTGCAAAGCGTCCTGATTATCTTATTCTTTTACCTGCTAATTATGTTTGATCTTTCTTTTCGATCTTTACCAATTATTTCTACGTTTGCGGATAAAAAAGTATCTGTTATTCGGAGTAAAAGTGACTTTATGTTGCTCAACTGAATTATTTGCCTCACTTCGTTCGGCAAAATAAACATTCAGCTTCACCACATAAAGTATCACTTTTACTCCTAATAACATAATATACTATTAATATTAAAATATTATTACCCCAATAACTAAAAATCTGTAAAATTTTAGTATGTTTGGGGTACATTTTTAATAACATTAACGACAAAAATCTTACAAATTACAGGCATTGATTTATTCCTAATCCAAATATGACGATGTTCACTGTATTTAGGTTTGCATTAATCGACGAAATTTCACGGATAAACCTGTGTTTCAAAAAATTCAAATGTCGGATTAGAACGGTGGGACTTTTTATTCACACCAAATATCATATATCCTATCCAAATAGGACCGAAAAGTATTTTGCATTCTTCTTAATAACTAGAGCGCCGTTCGAAAAGGTGGCAAGTCGTGTACTGCATATCAACTGATTATACCTCGAGTGATCTGAGCATACAAGTACACATTTTCAATATATGCTTTATTTTGTGCATACAAAAAACGATCTTAATAATGCTTGCTTACTTGATATGATTCCTGTCCGGTCCCGGTGGCATTATGCAGTAAATTTTCATCCGACACATTAACTAAAAGGAAAAATCACCACTTGAAAATACCACTTGAAACACAACAACGACAACTAAGACCTTACCTGTAGTTTCCGACAAACCGGAGGTGTTCATTGAACGTGATGTGTCTGGCACATATTCTGATCCGGATGATGAAAATACGAACAAATTACTGGCGACCTCTATTACACATTCGTCGCTAACGTAAGTGGTCTTCGGCAATATCCCGCCAGGAGTCCTTTCAACTGCTCTTGGTCTTCCCTCACCTTCAGGATCTTCACGGAATTCACATCTATCATTAGCGTTACCTAAGTGCAACAAAAATTGTCGATTTCGTAGCAAATGACCGGATAACCTTTGAATACACACACACGCACGTACGCGCGCGTGCATGCACGCACGCACCCACGCACACGCCCACACGCGCACGCACGCACCCACGCACGCACACCCACCCACCCACCCACACACACACACACACACACACACACACTCGCACACAAACACGCATTTGGCAACGCACGTGGCAATATAATCTAATATTTTCTAGCTGTAGTGTATACTACACAAGCCGCCAGTGCTCAGATATACTATTTTATGCACACTTTTGGTTTAAATTTACTATAATACTTACCTGTAATCGATTCAGTTGATGCATTGCAGATTTGGAGAGCACGGGCTAAAATTCTTGCCGTTCTATTCATAATTACAGCACCACTTATCGAACGATATATGCACAAGTAGATCGCCGAAAGCTCACTGACTGCACTAAAGAATCGAGCCGAAAGACGTGGACGAGGATATCGACGAGAAACGTTGTCTAACCGAAAGGAGCCGGAAGCACGGTGTTTCTACTCTTACGTAGAACCGAGCTGGTAGTGTAGTGGTGACACGATCTGCCTAGCATTCGGGAGGTAATGGGTTCGATTCCCGTTACCGTCTACCTTGTATGAGGTTTTTTCAGGGGGGTTTCCTCATACACATGTAGCGGCATGGTCACTGCGTATATGCACACCATGTGCGGCTACTTAGGCGAATGCTGGAGTAGTACTTTCCCCCTCAGAACCCTAACTCCGTTCCTTCCTGACCACACCTATCCTTAATCCCGCCATGCATATATACGTAATGTGTATATGTATGCTGGGAATCCATGATTGTGGCTGAATGAGCTCAGGAAGCTCGAGTAGCCCGCCCTCCCCCTTGGGGAGGGAATGAAATACGTTGACTTTTCCTTTCCCTCCTATGTAGATATAGGTTCAAGCCGCGACGTCGCCGGTTTGATTGGCAGATGAACTGTAATAATGCAGGAAATCTGCTTCAATATCTTCTTTAAGATACTTTCTTTATTATTTGCTTTTGGAAATAACTGTTGTGTTGTTTTTGGGCGATTTAGCAATGTACTGGGTGCAATTTCCTGTAAATTTGTGCAATTGATTATTGTAAGTATTTGATTTGTTATATAATAAATAAATAAAAAAGTTTGTTCATTATATTTTTTGTCGCCGCTTTGATTCCAAAGCAAACCCTTACCTATATTAAGTAATTTATGCCACCGCAACGGGTGATCATTAACATTGAATTATTTCGGTCATGAAAAGTTGTTTTGTTTTAGGTAGTATCAGCAAAAACTACGAATAAAGTATGTTAATACTAAATAAAATCGAGAAATGTTTTATATCTATAATTTTTTCATCTACAACACATTTTTTGCAATTGTATCAAGTCTTCAACCTAATATTCAGTCAGGGTAAGTGGCCTACGTGGTTCCAGCAGTAAAGGCGATCGGTCCGCAATCCTTAGGTCATAGGGCCGAAACTGGGTAAGTACCATTTAAAATTTATAATAAAGTATGTTATATAAATAATATAAAATATAGTTGTAATTATTATACGCACATAATGTAGGTTTAATTCGATAATAATAAATTGTAAACAAAAATTATTTTATTTATTACTATTTTAATACTAGTATATTTTCACTTTAAGAAAATATACCTTTTTGCATTTGTGGTATACAACAATCAACTTGTATCCCGGGAACTGTTGATTGTTTAAACTTTGATTACGGGAAAATAGATACTTTTTTTCAATCAAGCAAATCTTGACAGAACTGAACTGACAGTGAATAACAAAAACGCTTATGCACAGCAAGAAAACGACGAAAATCCGTAGCAAAGAAATTAACGCCGAAGAGAAGGTCAGATGATACAAAAGCCGCTTTGTTCGGCATCTGGCACAACACATGATAGAGCAGCGTTGTCAAGTCTCGGAGACTCCAACGTTTGTGTTTTATATGTGCAACACCATCATATATGCCGGAGACCATAAGGATTCTAAAGTGCATTTCGAAAAAGCGACGCCAGCGCCTGCGGCGATGTCGCGAACTAAACCCATATATAAAATTGTACATGGGGGTCGTCAAAGTTTCTTCGCGTTTTTTGCATTTTTGGGCTCTAGAAACTATCCCGAATGCCTCATACAATTTTCAGGTTGGGTTCGTCACGTTATATAAGACACCTTACGGTATATTATATATGTATTTTGGAGACCATAAGGTATAGTTTTCAAATCTATATATATATATATATATATATATATATATATATATATATATATATATATATATATATATATATATATATATATATATATATATATATATATATATATATATATATATATATATATATATATATATATATATATATATATATATATATATATATATATATATATTGTATATATATTCTTCAATGATAATTGTAAGTCAAACATTAAACCATTATTGGTAGGTAAGTTGTTTGACCCCCAAGGTAAGATTCTCTTATATTACCATGTTATAGTGCAAGTTAGAGTATCTCATGTCAGGAAGGAAAAAGGTATGAATTCACATCTCCTTCTGAACGCCGAGTATCAAAAGTCAGTGAATGAAACACAACCGTTTGTAAAAATATTTTTTTTTCTAAAATATATCCTCTTTTGGCTTCCAACATGCGGCTTTATATCAGAACACATATATTAGAAATAAATAATATATTATAATCAGCATTATATATATATATATATATATATATATATATATATATATATATATATATATATATATTGGAGAAAATCAGATTGCGAAGAAGGAAAGATCTCCCCCGCTTCTACTTTCATCATTAAAGTAATTTGGTTTAAAATATAGCATTTTTGGTGCCGAATAGGGAACTCCTTCATACCATAACTTGACTATTTATTATTAATAAATAATATCAACATTATTACAGCGCTTTTCATAGAATCTCAGATCTAAAATATAGTAATGTACCATGATTAGCGTTATTATAGCGTCTCAGATCCGAAGAGAAAAACGGATACTTCCGCTTCTCCTTTCAACAATGGTATTAAGCCAAATATTGAAACCAATGAGTAAATAATTTTTGAGGCTATATGTATAAAAGTAATTTGATATAAAATAAATCATGTTAGGTGCCAACTTAAAATACTTCATATAACATTTATATTATAAAGAAACAATATATTAACACTATCAGTATTATTATAATACATGCTACTGATTTCAGCTAAGGAGCGGAAAAGTGATGCCTCTGATAATTAAGAAGCCAATAAAATTATTAGCACTACCATTTGTAGGGAAGTAATTTGATTTAAAATATAACAAGTTTGGCGCCCAACATGGGATTTTTTTTATAGCATATCGCTATTACCTTCCAACCTACATATACATATGTAAGTATAGCAGGTTATGCAATCGACTTTTTTTCACTAACGCTAAATCAACTTATTTGCGCATTTTAGAACTTTTGGCCAAGTTTCGCCAAGATCGACCATCATGGGTGCGTGTGTCTGTGGGAGCGCGCGCGAGCGAGCGTGTGTGATTACGTGGATGCGTGTGTGTGTGGATGTATGTTAGTATCCACGATAACTCCAGAACGCTTGTTTTCGTTTAGCTTAGAGCTGATTAGATTTTGGCAGAAATCCAGCGGCGGAGAGGGGGCTTTGTTAGGGACAGTTTTTGGTTTTCATCAAATAGTTCTAAAACAGCTGCATATGGTCTCAAGACTAAAGAAGCTGCTGAAAGGTATCCTGGCGTGCGGTTAACATTCTTACCACGGCCTGTTAAGGCGCTCGACACCATCGCTGAAGGCCAATAGAGGCCATGGTTGCGTGAAATGCTACGATCCTCCACATTTTATGGAGATAGTTTAGAAAAGCACAAATTGATACCGCAGTAACGTAATGTGAAGTAAGCATTGTCCACAAAAAAATCATTATAAATCAAAATGCTTCATCTAATTGGTGTTGAACATGAATTAAATTAAGATTTTCATCCACTGTCTAGAAAAATTATAGCCAACAAAACGAGATTTGAAAAAGTGATTCGAAAAAGAATCCTAGTGGCATCTCTTCAATAGCATAAGCTGTAGAAAAGCTATCGCATACAAACATACCCAATTTAATAAACAACTTCTTGCATTTGTTGGTTAGTTACTGCTGATAATACAAAATAATATTTCTATGTTTGGCAATGTTTATTGATCTACAAGTTCACAATGTATCATAAATGTTCCCTAAGTAAATTAGCCTCATTGGTCATTTCATCTAAACTTCTGATTGTTTTTTCTTCGTCATCTTTATCGTGTCTGGCTAATTCAAGATAAATATCGTCATTGTACTTAAAGTCCCCTGCTTTTCTCGGTAATATGTGACAGTGAACATGCTGAAACACAAAGAAAATAGTAATGGTTAATTTTTTTATTTTGACTACAAAACGTCAAGGTTGCAATTGGAAATTAAGTTTAAGTCTCAGTGGAAACATAATACAGTAACTGTGATTATATTCATAGTCTTAATTGTTAAAGTTATTATCATTCTACCACATTAACATAAGTAAAAAAACAATAATTTAAACTATAATATTTAAACAAATTATCATTATCACAAGCATAATCATAACAAGAGACAGTTCCAATCATACTCATAATCAAAGCTACATTACAATCCTCATAGTAGTAAGCAGTTATAAGAATCAAAACCGCAGTTTCATTCATGGTGGTGATCAAAATAATAATCCGTCATAAACAGTCGTAATTATAGTGGTCCTCATAATCATTTTTGAACAGTGATAATAATAATCAAAATCACAATCATAAGCACTTATAACAAGAATCAGATCCGGAGACATAATCATAGTTATTGTCATAGTTATGTCAATAACCATAACGGCCATAACTATGGTCATAATCATATCCATAGCCAGTCATAACCATAATCATAGCCATGACAATGATTTTAATCTTAGTGATAATCTTAATCACGGTTATAGTTATAATTACAGCCCATTATCAGGCATAATCGTGGTTCATCATAATAGTAAATCAGAAACAATTATAGCGATACTCATAATCATACTCGCCTTAAGTCAGAACAATGGCCATAATCACAGTAATAATTAACATTATCATCATAATCATAGTAAGAAATAATCAGTCATATTCATATTGTCAGCCGTAATTATACTCATACCCATAAGTCTTGATCACCGCCATGACCATAGTCACGAATTAGTCAATAGTCATAATCAATGATAATCAGTCAACAGCATGGTCATCATATTCATAATCACAACTGATCAGGCCATATTCATAGCCATGACCATGATCACAATAATAGTCATGATCAATACCATAGACACGATGATAATCACAGTCATTCATATTCTCAGTCATAATAGTTATAATCATAGGCCGTATCATAGTCATAATCATAGCCAGAATCAGTAAAAATTAGTCACAATCGCAGGGTTAGACACATTAGATTTGTATTGAAAACAACACATTAGTTTAAATAAAATTTCAAATGATTTATCAGTATCTTTTAAATCACCTACTTTGAACAATGAGTTAAATCAAGACAAACCCCATAATTATGCTCGTACTATGGTCGTAATCTCAGTCGTAGTCGTAGTCATAATTATAGTGACATATTCATGATAATAGTCGTGATCAATCATGATCATAACCATAGTCATATTCAACTTCACGATCACAAACAGAATCATGATAGTCATAATTATAGTCATCATCATATTCATATATATAATTATAACTACAGACAGAATCATATTCGTATGCATAATCATAACTGTAATCATAGTTACAATCAGTCAAAAATATTGATGTAATTATACAGGGTGTCATCAGCAATATCTCTGTTGTTTGAATAGATAGGTACCAAGAAAGCTTTCAAACGCACATTGAAATTTCTGCAGGGCGATTCCCTAATTAAAGAAGCTGGCCCTTGTTTCATTTTTTTAATGGCACACCCTGTGTTTAATTGATCTGTCGAATCTAACTGTTTTCCTTATGCCAATCACGTGCCACTTATTTGTAGTGCTGTCATGTTATTAAATTTTTTACATGTTTTAAGAAAAATACATTTTTCATTTTTATCATAGTATGTTGCTTGACATATTTAACAAAACTGCTCAATATAACAAACGATAATAATAAACAAGACAAGGTTAATACATAAAGTGAAACATACAGAAGCTACGCCTATATTTTCTGTATGTTATATAGGTGTATTCCATTTTGTTTGTCATATGGTGCAGTTTTGTTAAATATACAGAACTACATACCAGGATAGAGATAAAATAAATATATTTTCCTTAAAACAAATAAAAACTTAAATAACTTGACAGCGCTACAATGTATGTGGAACATGATTGAAAAGAGGAAGACGAAGATTGGACATTTCAATAAACAGGGCGTGTCATTAGAAAAATAAAACATTAACGCTGTCTTTTATTTCAGAATCACCCTGTAGAAATTTCAATGTGTATTAGAAAGCTTTCTTGGTACTGTAAAAATTACCCCTCTACACCAATAGGTACTGCCGTGGAGCTATTCGTACATCGAATCCGTTACATGTACTCAAATTGCCACACAATACACTACAAATGTATCAATATACAAGGTGATTCTAAAATAGGTGGTCAAAATTAGGGAGCTGATGCAGGATAGCAATGCAAACAAGAAAGTTCCTATCAACTTGGGTCGTAAAACGCACCATTACGGAGATACAGGGTGTTTAGTTTTCAATTTTATAAGTTAATTTATTTAATATTTCCGTTAGTTTTCAATAAATAGCTTTCAAATTTGTAGCATTGCGTATAATTCTTATGCCGAATAACGTGATTTATCTAATTTCAATGTATCGTGCAGATGGCGCTAGTTGCCGCATATTTTTGTGGTTAAAAATGACGTAACTTTTTTCTAACAAAAAGTATCAACTTTCCAAAGGCACGATTGGATTCTGCGATCAAGATTGCATAAAAAAGGTATACCTTATTGAGCTCGCTATCTGTAACCATTTCCGAATAAAACTCAATTTCACATTTGAATTCTCAATTATTGGTATTATTACAATTCGGAGAAGTCAGTAGAATATTATTGAAATACATGATTATAAACAGATTTAACAGAAAATATGAATAAATTACCGATAATGATATCATTTCAATTCTCAAAGTGTCCTCAATTTTCCTGTATACACTGTTGCAGTCTTCTCATAAGTGAAAATACTACACGATTTAGTCTTTGCTCTTATACTATCTCATTGAAAGCGTCTTCAATTCGCTGGCGCATTTCAACAGTTTCAATCAACTGAGCATACACTTTATTTTTCACTTGTCCCCAAATATTGAAATCCATAAGATTGAGATCTGGTGACCTAGGGGGCCAAATTAAAGGAGCCTCATACGACACTGCCGACTAAAATGGGGAGGGTCCCCATCATGCATGTACCATAGGGCATGCCTTCTCGCTAAAGGAATGTCTTCCAAAAGTTCATAAAGTTGATTGGATAAAAAATGGTAGTACGTTTCTCCGGCCTAGAAGTTCAGTCCCAAGTGTTGCAGCCCAGACATTAATTTTGAAAGAATGTTGGTAATGAGTAGTTTTTCTGGCATGCGGATTCTCATCGGCCCAAACATGTTCATTATGCATGTTAAATACTCCGTTTCTGGTGAAAGTAGCCTCATCGCTAAAGATGATATTTGAAAGAAAGTTGGGGTCCTGTTCATGCCTCCTCAGGAGCAATCCACAAAATCTAATGCGTATGGGTCTATCACCTGGCAAAATATCCTGGACTTGACGGTAATGGTACGGATGCAAATATTGTTCTTTTGCAACTCTCCAAACAACTGGTTGTGACCCTTGAATTTGTAGTGACACACGCCTAGTACTAACAGTGGGATTATCTTTAATAATATTCAAAATATTCTTCTCATTTGCAACTGATCTCACCGCCCTTCGTCTTTCCCTAGTAGCAGTCTGAAGCTTCAAACTTCCACTTTCACGTAAGCGGCGTTCAGTAGACAGAAATGTTTTATAATTAGGTAGATGTCTTCTGGGATATTTTTCACTGTACCGTCCCACAGCGGCCCGTGCACTTCCAAGACATTCGCCCAACACCAGCAGCATATCAACATACTCATAAAATGTGTAGAGCGGCATTTTAATTTAACAACGATGCAAAACACAATGTCAAACAATTTAAATATTAATGACAGATAGCGAAATATTATCAAGCTACTGCCTACTTTTTTTTACGTTTCAGTGCCATACGAATGCGAACGTATGATTGAATTACACACGAACAAGGTCCACGTAATGCAAAATTTCATTTTTATCGACAACGTTTGTAGATATCGCGTTTCATAAGTTGATTGAAAGTGTTGAGGAACTGCGCCAGCGAATTGAAGACGCTTTCAATGAACCATAATCAACCATAATCATAATGATCATAATCATGGTAGTCATAATCAGTCATGATAATAGTCATAATCAGTAATAATCGTTAATCAAAGACATAATCATGACCATAATTGTCATAGTCATAATTATACCCAGAATCCTAGTCAAAATTAGTCATGATCGCAGGGTTGGACAAATTAGATTTTTTATTAAAAATTCAACACATTGGTTTAAAGTATAATTTATCTATTTTGTTTGTTTTGCTAGATGGTGCAGTATTGTTAAATATACTGAACATATTAGGATAGACATAAAATAAATTAACAAATGTATTTTTCTTAAAACAAACAAAAACTTGAATAACTTGAGAGCACCACAACTTATGTGAAACGTGGTTGAACAGAGGAACGTGAAGATTCGACAGATCAATACACAGGGCGTGTCATTAAAAAATGAAAGATTTGCAAGGTCTTTTAATTTAGAATCACCCTGTAGAAATTTCAATGTGTGTTACAAACTTTTTTTGGTACTGTAAAAATTAGCTCTCTACACCAATAGATATTGCAGTGGAGCTGTTTGTACATTGAATCCCTTCCACATGTATTTGAGTTGCCACATAATACGCTACAGATGTATCAATAGATAAGCTAGGTAGCAGTGACAAAACACACTAGAAGAGATCGGAGGCATGTCCAAAATCATAGTCGTAATTATAGCGATGATCTGCCATAATCATCATAATAACCATAAGCATACTAGTCATAATCACAATCATACTCATAACCTTAGCCATAATAATCATAATTAAAGTAATAATCATAGTTATAATTAATCATAATCAGAGACATAATCAGTCAGAATCATAATATTCATAATAAATACTGATTAATCATATTCATCCCCATGACCATGTCACAATAATAATCATGATCATAATTATAATCACGATCAATCATAATTGCAACCATAATTATAAGTCAATCATAGTCACAATCATAATGATAGTCATAATCATGGTTATAATAGTCACTTATAGCCATAATCCGTCAATAATAGTTATGGTCATGATATTAAATAATGATCTAATTCAAGTGAACTCTACGATTATTGTAATCATAGTCACAACAGTAATTATGCTTGTACGATGGTCATAATGATCGAATCTGATGGGATTATTATCATTAGCATGCAGCCACATAGTGACAATCGCTATGATAATTACAGTCATACTTATTATAATTGTCATAATTGCGATCATAATAATATTTTTATTCAATCACAAACAGTCATAATAATATTCACATCATAGTCATAGTGAAAATCATAGCTGTAATCATAGCCATTAATTATAGATTTAATCATAGCCATAACTAGTTTACATCCATTGTTATCATGACCACTATGATTATTGTTATCATTCCCATTAGAATAAATTGACAACGAAAGATTATTAATTTGCCTTAAAAAGCAACACTGTCAGAGATTATTATCAGCATTATCATACTCATAGCCACAGTAAAACTCACAGTCATAATAGCTATACTCACAGTCATAAAAATAATTGTAATCATAAACTTTGTCCTGCAAAAATGAGTAATTCATACATTGACAGATGTTTTATTTGACTATTAATATTATAGTAATGTTAAACAAAGACCTTTGGTTAGTCTGCAAAATACAATAAAAAAACTTTCCGGAGGCTAAACATCAAATGCCAGTCTTTTTATAAATTAACAACGTTACAAAGTTCTAATTTGTTCGAATAACCATAATAAATTTCAATTCATTCTCTACAGATTGTCATGCTTTTGTTTATTAGTACATCAGCAGGTAAAATTACATTTAAAAATCTTTTTATATGGATTTTTCTGTATTATTGAATGTATCCTTCACCAAACAACTTTAGGACTGATTGTTGAGATTGCGGGAACACGTTTCGTGAAGTCTTAATAGCAGCATTTTTGTGAATTTTCAAAAAATAACAGTCTGATATTAAAATTTTCTAAATTAGTGTACACATTGTACTCCAGAACTGTAACAACTGAAACAAGCAGAAGTCTTGCTGTCTTTCTTTTTTAGTCTTAAAGGAAACATGGGATTGTTGATACAATTTTAAAACCTACAACCATCGCACACTTCTTTTTGTATTTTAAATAAGAATTTTTTAAATATAAAAACTTCTCCCCTACCGGAATACTTTGTCCTGCTTCAGGCCCATCTTGTACGCAAATTGTCGAAGAACATGACCCGTATATTTTCTCGACCAACTGCTGTACTTTTACAACAGTTTGAAATAGATCAGCAATTTCTTCAGCAGTTAATCCTTCGAGTCGTGTCACTTGGCGTAACGATGCTACTAATACATCTAAATCACATTAAGAAAGAAGAAATAATTTATTAACAATTATTAATAGTTAAGGATACGTCCTGGTACAACACAACGAATATTTGTGAATGCAAAACAATGTGGAGTCGTGTAAAAAACGGTACTAGCTGGAATTATTTTGTCGCTAAACATATAATTGGTCCTATTACTTTCAAGTTTATTATGATTTTGAATTAATGAATAGAGATCATCTCTGCGATGATGAAAAACAGGCACTTTTCGTCGAACATTTTTCAAAAGTTCAAAATCAATATCAGCATATAAAATACTTTCGTTTGTCGCCTTATCCTCCAAATATGGCAGACATTCTGCAATTATTTCACCCCATGGATCAACAATCTGCAACAATATTAGTAGAAACACCATTTCAAAATTGGTGTATCTTACCAAAGCATTTCCGTATGACACTCTCTTATTATTATGAATACCGTACTGAGCAGATGCAACAACGTAGCATTGATTTTCAATCGCACGTGATCTCAAAAGTGTTTTCCAATGTGCGTTACCTGTTGCAACCGTAAATGCAGATGGGAATGTTAAAATATCCGCACCCATTTTTCGTAAAATAATGCTCAATTCCGGAAAGCGTAAATCGTAACACTAAAGCAAAAATTATATTCTATAACTTGAATGTGACAATACCTACTATCATAAGACCTATAGCTCCAACTGAAGTGTTAATAGGTGGTACTATTTCACTACCTGCTGTAATATAACTAGATTCACACAAATTTATCTTATCCTCTGGTAGATTGACATCAAACAAATGCGTTTTTCTGTAAGTTCCCATGATTACTCCTTCTGGATTGATTAGAAGATGTGTGTTGTGCAAAAGTTCCTATAAGCACAAGTGACACCAAGAAATTTTTCATAGTCAGTGATACCTTTTCTTTCACTTGTCGTAATTCGTGAAATCCACCAATAGATAACCACACTTTATGTTTTTGAGCTAAAGTTTTGTAGTCGTTCATTAATTGTCCGTCTAACGTTTCAGCAAATGCTCTCGTCTCAGTCTCATTACTTGCTATATAATCACAGGCTTCTGGTAGAAAAACTACCTAAGCAAAAGATTAATATTAATTTAAGCAAAAGATACATTACCTTGGCCTTTACAGCAGCTAACGATACTAACTTTTGAACTGTTTCTAAATTTTGTTTTTTATCAGATGTCGCTGTAAATTGGCAAACGGCAATTGTATTAGCCATTTTTGATAAATACCTACTAAATGAGTGATAACGTAATCTTAAAGATTTCATACAAACGGAAAACTACAAATGTTCAACAGAAATTGAGGTTAAGTCTTGAAACTCAATAATATCATTTGAACTATATGTGGTTAGACCTACGATGGATTTGTACTACTATAAAAAATAAAAATGAAATTTCAATTTTTAATTATTAGTATTTAAACTTGATTATTAAAGTTGAGCTCTTTTAAAAAAATACGTATCTCGTGTTACTATTTAAGAATTTTTACGTAATTTTTCAAAATTTTACAATATGTTTTTAATACCGGGTGATTTAAATTGATTGTTACGTGAGCTCCATTACAAAATTTAAAAGTTCTCTATTGAATTGTATGTCAATTAACTAAATAGTGCTTTGCTAAAAAAAATAATTTGATACTTACTACTACTTACAAACGATTTTACTTATCTGAAATAAGAATGAAGTAGTGTTCGTACGTACCTTAGAATATAAAATACCAGGAAGGAACATTGAGCCATGTAATGGATGCACGAGAAATTCAAATTTCGCGCTAAGCTATAGGACATTGAATAGTTATGTGTTATTTTTTAGATAAGGAAATGGTTATTTGTTATTGATGTATAATAGTATATTACATGACGAGAGTTGTAAGAAACATATTACGTACGAGTGGAAGAAGTTGCGCACGAGTCGCTAGGCGAATGAAGTAATTCCACGAATACGTAAGTGACTTACAACTCGAGTTGTGTACTATAATTTTCTACGACCATCCATTTTATATCTGCAACTATGAGCTGCAAAAACGGAAGTCCATTTGTAAATTAGATTGAAATCGAAATTCACATTGATTTGAAAATAAGTACTTACCCTGTTTTCAATAATATTAAGTCAGAAAAAAGACCTCTTTTAGTCTATATTTATTAAAATTAACAATTAAATAATCTAACACATAATTTTTCAGTATGGTAATTATAATTGATAGTGAAATTTTTGCAGTGTTTCAATATTAATGGTCTAGATGAAGTGTTGTGTGATAGAACAGTTGTAGATGTTGTTGGATTGTTTTCCTCAACGGTAAGTTTTAGATTCTGCTCCAGAGAAGCAGAAGTTGCAGCTGCGGTCTCCATTATTTTATCTGCAATTACAGTATGGTTGTTTTCCTCGACCGCAAAATCCAAATTTTACTTCAAACAACTAGAAGTTGTAGCTATTATTCCCATTATTTTATCTGAAGTTGTAGTCTGATTGCAAAGAGAATTATTTACATAGCCCTTCGCCACCGCCGAAGAGCGCCATCCTCCATGGCGCTTAGAGGCAAGTAAATCCCCACCAGCATTCACTAGAAGGGTGGCTGAGGTTCTACGAAAACAATGTACGACGAAGGATTTGCCAAGTCCAAATACTACATCGGCGTGCAGTTCAACGTGCACCATGTAGAAGAGGCGAAACCACTAAAGGTGGTCATCAAGACGACAACATGTTAGAAACGGTTCGGAATGATCTCAAATCTATGGGGTTTGATGTCCAGGAGATCAGCAGAACGTTCGCCGGACACGAATACAGTAAAACCGCGATGGCACTGGTCCACCTCGAGAGAAGCTAAAAGGCCAAGGAGATCTTCAACATCACGACGATCGGATACTTGAGTGTGCGAGTGTAGTCTCTTCACAAGAGAAACGGAATAGGATAGTGCTACAAGTGCCAACGGTTGGGGCACACTACAAACGGATGCCACACCCTACCCAGATGTGTGAAGTGCGCGGGGGCTCATCACACCAGGGAATGCACGAAAACCCGAGAGACGGGAGATCCAAAGTGCTACATGCTGCACCGGGTTGAACACTGCTAACTACGGAGGATCCAAGAAACATCAAGGGAGGGAACGCCCCCAGATCAGCACAAGTAAGAAAATCGGCAAGAATGGCCGAGGATAAGCTACGCTTGGATGGCAGCGGATAACAAGAAACAGACACCTGAAGAATCAGAAGACGAAGACTTCGCGCTAATTATCAAGATCGTGAAGGCCCTCAGATCAACGATGCAAGACAACTGATAAACTCCCTACAAGAGGGGGAACAAAACGCCGCAATCATTCAAGCGGCCAACCCAACCACAGAACAGAAGGCAACGACACCGAGGTAACCGGGCGCATAAAAGCTGAAGATCATCTCAGGAAACAACAAAGGTATAGATAAATTTAATGTATTTTTTAGATTTTTTTTAGATATTCCATGTCAGATCTACCCGCTCCTGATGAGTCACAACAATGACGAAACCGGTTGGGTGGTGGTCTTGGCATGGCGTTCTCGCCTCTGAACACCAAGCTTGTCATGTAAGTCATATGTTAACAATTTTGTTAATAGTCAAATTTTATTAAGCTTTGTTTTTGAGAAATATAATTTTCTTATTTTCTTATATACAATAGTATATATCAGTTTGAGAGGTCCCACTCATGGGATACAGATGGCGCTACTTTTAACTCTCACATGTCGACATTTTTTGTGGCCAGCTTATATACGTTCAGAGTCGAGATATTCCATGACAGATCTATCTGCTTCTGACGAGTCACAACAATGACGAAACCGGTGGGGCGGTGGTTTTGTCATGGCGTTCTCGTCACTGAACCTGAACACCAAGAAACGTAAGTCATAATGGTGGGGTTTTGTTAGTAATCAAATTTTATGTAACTAAATTTTCATTTGTACTAAATTTGTGTACTCATTTTTAATTTTCGTAGTTTAAAGAACGAAATTTCTCTTTACTTAACTTAAAGTTAATTTTATTGTAAACTTTACCTTCTATGTAATATCTCTTGTAAATAATAAGTGTTTCGATAAACATTTGTTATTTTTATTTAACAGGTCCGCCACTAAACGATAATTACAACAAGTTATAACAAATATCTTGATCAATATTTTTCCTACCACTCTCCGACGGCCTACACTCTCTTTACCCTTCCCTTCCTCTCAATTTTTTACTCATTTTTTGCTTCTGGTTGGCCTTTCAACCTTTTCCTAGCTCTCATTTCTTAGCTATGCCCACTTTCCACAGAGAATTTCTGCTCCCCACCATATTTCCCACACGTAATCTCTTTTCATTATATCCCCATTCTGAGTCCGTTACCTTTGTTACTGCACGCTCTTTTTTGTATCCCATTTGTTCACCTACGTATCTACTTTCTTCTTACTGCCACTTCGACATTACACCACGTCCTCTCCATTCGCACCCAGGTGCTCTCTTTTGATTGTCGCTTTTCTGTCGTGACAGATTCTGATGGGTTCACTCCACATCAAAAATCCTTTTGTTGGAATTAATCCAGATGTTGGACTCAGATTTAAAGGTCCTTGTGTTAAAATTGGTTCTCTTGAGGATTTTTGTTCTAATTAACTGATTTAGTTAGTGGAGACCAATATAGTTATAATATGTATAAAGCTCTAGTCCAAATTCCGTAAGTACCCAATAACACATTCTTTCATTACACGGGGGTTAATACATGTTCCCCAGTAATGACATTCAGGATTACGTAATACTTTTTAACGGAAACAAAGCAAATCCGTACTCATTGCGCATTCTTTAATAATATGTAGGAAAAAACACCTTGACCTGTAATGACAATTTTTTTTTTTATGATTGTGGACCTGAACAGGCTAAATAAGGCCTGTCGTGCTAAAGCACTCAGGAACACTTAGGAGGATGGATAGAGGGATAATGAATTGCCAATAGATGCCTATGAACAGCTACCTTAAATTTTCTCATATCATGAGTGAGAGGAAAACAGGAACTAGGGAGATCATTCCAGAGTTTAGAAGCCGTGTAGAAAAATGTGGATTGCGCCCGTTTGGTACGACAAGTGGAGATTTGTACTGCATACTGATGATGTGAATGAGCGAACCGAGTGTTTCTCGCAAAGATAGCCGGAGATGGTATCAAAGAATGTAATTCACCAGCACAATAGCCGTTGTAATAACGATAATATAAAGAAAGAACTGAAACCATCCTTCTATGCTCAAGGGACTGTATGTGAGAAGTTAAGGACGGATCATTTATAAGCCTAATCGCTCTCTTTTGAATACGATCAACGATATCGAGAGCGTATTGGGAGCACTAACCCAAATGTGAGAATTATATTCCAGATGAGGCCAAATTTGGGCCTTATACAGCAGAAGGAGTTGTCGGGAGGTAAAGTACTGCTTAGATCTGTACAAAAAGCCTATTTTACGAGCAGCTGTTTTGGTAGTTGACAGAAGATGGTCAACCCATGAGAGATTTGAAGATACAGTCATACCCAACAGAGTAATAGGGTCTGAAAACTTAAGAACTGAGCCATTCATACTTACAACAGGAAATGATCGTTCTTTTTTGGCGGACACAAGCCAACACTGAGTTTTATTAGCATTAAATTTAACTAGATTATTGCTTCCCCATTCGAGAAAACGTTGAATGTCTTTGTTGATTCAATTTGCCATTTCAGCTTTAATTCCTTGATTTGACATAGAAGGTGGATTATCACTATGAGTAGACTGAGATGAACTACAGTGAAGAGTGCTATCGTCAGCAAAGCAATGGATGGGGTTAGTTGTTGAAGAAATAAGGTCGTTTATGTACAGCAGAAAAAGTGTAGGCGCTATAACGGATCCCTGTGGTACGCCCGCGTTAATGCTAACTTCTTTTGAAAAAAAGTCATCAACTACGACACGTATTCGTCTTTTATCCAGGAAACTAGAAACCCAGTTGATGAGGGTATCATTTAACCCAAACGAGGTGAGTTTGGTAAGTAAACACTTATGCCAAACTTGGTCAAATGCCTTTGAGATATCTAAAGCGACTACAACTGTTTCACCGGACTGCTCTACTGTATTGTTCCAAACTTGGGCCACATATGAAAGAAGATCGCCTGTTGAACGACTTTGCCTAAACCCATATTGATGGTCACTAAGGAGTTTGTTAGTTTCAAGAAACGTGAGCAGTTGCTGATTGATGGCTTTTTCCATGATTTTAGACAAAATGGAAGTGATGGCAATTGGTCTGTAATTTGAGGGATCGGTCTTATCACCTTTTTTGGGAATAGGTTGAACATTTGCTAACTTCCATGATGAAGGGAATTCCCCAGAAGATATAGAGATCGTATAGAGCTTAGATAGGACTGGTACTAGTTCGGGAGAACATTTCTTTAAGACAATAGCTGGGATACCGTCTGGGCCAGTCGCCTTATTGAGATTAAGCCTACTGATGATCGATTCCAAGAGCTTGTACCGAAAATGAATTGGTTTCATAACGTATGAAGAAGAGTTGGCTAGGGGCACATCTTTTCCAGAATCATTGAGAGAATTACAATTATTGTCATTAAATATTACCCCCATTAATTTTTTAACCAGACGCCTATGCTCAGATAGAATCCTAAACGTTGCTGATATATATCCTCCTTATTATGGAGGTGGAAGCGACAGGTGCTTGTTGTTGAAGTCCTGAAGTGATCGCTGGCTGGTACAGTGCTGCAAATATTGTTTTGTCAGTCACTAACTGCATGCATTTGAAACATGAGACATCTTTGCCTGTTTGGGGCACTGCCTTGTGTACATTAGCCTCAGGAACATGGAGAAAGTGGGCATGGTGTCATCTTCTGAGAGTTACCCGGACTCGAACAATTTATACAAAGCCTTAATTAAGCAGACATAAAGTTCACGTGTAACAAACGTAATGAAGAGGATATCAACTATTTCCATTTTTATAGGATCAACTTTCTTGTAATTGAAAGTGGCGCGTTTTTCCAACGACGTTGCCATGTGCGGTTTTCTATCGACGATGTTGCTTTTTTTATGGTAGTAATTTTTCTAATAATAAGTGAAATGAGTGGGTTTTCCTGTGACGTCCTGTAAAAGGTGTAGGCTTTTCTAAAGATAGCACGCTACTATAAGACCAGTTAGCTCACAGAACTAGGATTGTTCCTCGGAACAGGACGGATTCAGCGATGAAGACCAATGCGAGAAAAAGGACAATGAATTCATGCGAGAAACATAATTAGAATCGGAACTTGGAACGTTAGATCCTTAAACACAAGAAAATAAGAAACTACTAGAGAACTGACGAAGAAAAATATAGATATATGTGCACTTCAAGCGACAATGAAAAAGGGAAAGGATCAAATTATGTTACACAATTACTGGATGATCTACAGTGGTGTGGCGAATGAAACCAGAGCCAAAGAAGGAGTTGCCCTATTAGTACACAGAAAATTTATGGACCAAGTAGAAGAATGTAAATGTTTCTCAGAAAGAATAGTTTGCGTAGGTATTAAGCTAGATATCAAGTCCTTAAATGTCAGCAATTATGCACCTGAGAACAACAGAGATGTAGACACAAGAGAAAGCTTCTAAGAACACCTCTAGAGTATGATAAACATGATCCCAAAAAATGAATATATGATCATTATGGGCGAGAACTATAGTACATCCTTCTCAAGTTATGAACGTGAGGGCACTGACGAGAGTAGCGGAAAGAAGCAAAAACACGTGTAGAAAGCGATGGAGTCGAAGAAAGTTGAACAAAAATCTTAGACACAGCAAGGAAGCTGTCGGCGAAAGAAAGATAAATAAAAACAAACCGTCCCCAAAGCGAAAAACTACATGGTTCTGTACAGAAGTGAAGGAAACATGTAAAGAAAAGAAAACAGCTTACCTGAAATACATTTCAAACAAAACACAACGTGAGTACGACAATTACAAGAGAATAATGAATGAAGCACATGCACTTGTAAGAGAAATTAAAAACGAACACTTGGAAAGTTTCTGACAAGAAATGAGGCATGACTTTTATAGCCTACAAAAGGAAAAAAGGCGTTTTGTAAGAGATCAGGGAACCGAGGTGAATAATCTAATAGAACCGAAACACATAGAACACGATACATGGATTGACTATCTAAAGAAATTGCATACAGAGAAACAACAAATGACGTTAGAACTAGATACACCAGAAATTACCGCAAAGAAGAAGTTAATATAAACAAACAAGAAGAAAAAAAGGACTCGAAAGGCTGAAGAGTAGAAAATCCGTAGGTAAAGATGGAATAGCAAATGAATTGCTGAGATATTGTGGGACAGCAATGACAGAACAACTAACAACACTAATTAACAAAATTATAAAACAACAAAATACCAGAAGAATGGATGACAAGCGAACTAATCCCACTATTCGAAAAAGGCTATAAAAACAACTAGAAAACTAGAGAGGTATCAACTTGTTAAATACCATTCTGAAACTTATGACTAAAACTTTACACGTACGAATGAATGAAAGGATAAACTTAGCAGACGAGCAACAAGGTTTTCGTACGGGAAGCTTGTGTACAAAATTCGTCATAAAACAAACTATCGAGAAAGCACGTGAATACTATGTTTGATCGACCTGAAGAAAGCGTTCGACAAAGTGAGACTCAAAGATGTAATTCATCGTTTGTATAAGAGATAAATCCTCCTGGATATCATAAAACAATTAAAAACGTTTACCGAAACAACAAGATGGAAGTCAGAATAGATGGACAGCTTATGGAACCTATAAACATAAGCAACGGAATAAGACAAGGAGACTCATTGAGCTCTATGCTATTCAATTTAATCATGCACGAAGTCATCAAAAGCGCTAACAAAGAAAAAGGATACACAATGGGAAACAAAGAAATTAAAACACTCTGTTACGCAGACCATGCGATATCCCAAGACGAAGATGACCTGCAAAGACTAGTCTATAGATTCAACACAAGGGCAAAGGAGTTTAATATGAAGCTCTCAACTCAGAAAACCAAAAAAAATCGTGATTAGTAAACAACAAACTAGATGTAAATTAGAAATCGATGGCATCAGCATTGAGCAAGCAACGGGAACAAAATACATAGGGATTACACAGTTACGGAGACGTGGAGAAGGAAGTGAGAGATAAAGTACAAAAGGCCAATAGATTGGCAGGGTGCCTTAATAACACTATATGACGAAACCGTCACATCAATACTGAGATGAAATCAAGAATTTACAAAGCCACTATAAGGCCAATAATAACGTATACATCAGAAACAAGACCCGACACAGCCACAAGACAAAGGTTACTGGAGACGACGGAGATGAGAATATACTGAGAAGAATTACAGGAAGTACAATCAGAAGAAAATGTAATAAATGAGTGGACACTGAACAAAAAAATAAAATAAAATAGACACATAAATAGAATGGAGGCAGTCAGACTAGTCAAGATAGCAAAGGACAAATCACGAAACGGTAGAAGAAGTATCAGCGAACCGCGCAAAAGTTGGATAGACAACCTTCCAAAGAGGCATCAATCTGCCAATGAATAAGCACAATTGCTTATAGAGAGAGGAAGAAGAAGAAGTTTTGTGATAGATTTGAGTTTTATATTGTCTTTTTAGCAATCGGTTTTAGCTCAGTACACCCACCTCTGCACGATTTTCTTCCGTGCTGATATGGCTCCATTCGACGTCAGGCTGTGTATTTCTATGACTCGATTGGCTACAAATATTTCCCACTGATTGGAACTTTCATCCATTCAAATAATATAATAGAGCCAGTTCAAGTGTATGCTACATTTGATATCTGCAATGCTTTTATTGTTCATTCTTGCTCCGATGTAACTGCAATGTTGGTAGTGTGGGTTTCGTTCTGGCGGTGTACCTTTTGATTTTCTGTTAGTAAATTACTTTCCACGCCGCGTTGTTCACATCGAAGAATTCGCATAATTCTATTTCTTTGTAATTGCTCTATTTCGTATTGAAATCTAATCCATTCTCTCTTGAGTGACTCTGATATGTTTTCATCCCAGGTTAGTACACTTAGTCACAATTTTTGAATGGCCAGTTTCACTGTTATCGTTATCAGATACAGCCAGCGTGGAAGAACAGATAACCTTGCAACCTCTGACAGTGTGCTGCTTTTTGTTACCTGACGGAATGGTTTTGTCGACTTTTAATATGGGCTTGCCTTGGTATGGTATCCATGGTATGCCCAGAGATTTTTTATCTAGTTCTTGTTGAAATTAAACAAGGAGATGTCTCTTGCTACGGTTGGAACTTTGTTCAACAGTTCTTTGTTCGCTGACCATTTGTGTAACGTGAATTTTCCTTCTTTATCATATTTTTTATCTCTTCTCGTACTTTCATAGCGTTGTCATAGTCTATTTTTTAATGCCAGTATCTCATTAGATATGGTTAAAGTCTTCTGATTGCCTTCATACACCATGGTGTTAGTGCTATTACTACTTTATTTAAGAGTCAAGATTTTCCCTGACACTGGCTTGTCTGCTTTAGTGAAGCTGATCTTGATTTTGATAATATCGATGTGGCTCAAGGCTTACTAAGGAATGTTTTAGGAAGGCTGATGAACAGATCATTTAATTTCTGTTTCTGCTTGTTCTTCTCTCGCTCTTTTAACTGCTGGCTATGGGGAAATGGCATATCTTTTGACACATTTTGTGTCTTTCGAATAATTTTATCCCCAGTCACGGTATCCTTTTCGGTTTTACTACTGCCCGTTTTGTCCGCTTTGTTACTCTTCCAAGCCGCACTAAGCGTCGTGCAGGATTACCGAAGTAAGCGGTTTGCCAAGCCAGCTACAGTGGAAATGGGCGGGGTCGATATAAGGAGTAAAATGAGTAAAAGGTAGTTTCAAACACCTTACACTTACCATAAATCTACAAACCACAATGCTCAGTCTAGGAAAAATTGTTTCTAGGCGCCTCCACAATCTTAAATTTTTCTAAAATAAATAGTACTAGGCGGGATGTTAAATTAATCCTATCTGACTGTGGAAGACAGAATTGTAGCCTATTCAGTAAAACCATTCACAACTCAAATTCAATAACACTCCAAAAGAAATTTGTCCAAAAGCTTAATAAAATTTTGAACTTTTTGATCACACCTTGTATATATAACAATTCCAGGTTATAAATCGATAATTCGAATACTTTTTAAGTATTCCTCATATACATATAAATTTATATTTCTAAATGTTTTAAAAGTCTGAACCAAATAAATATTACCCAATTAAAAAAATCAAAATAAAAAGTCGGTTTAATAGTTTTAATATCAACAAAACATTCGTTAGTTGCTGAAAATTTAATATATAATGATCAGTGCTTTCGTCATAAATAATATCTTTATCTTTTATGAATACTTTCTCTTTAAAAATCGTATGTAAACATTCATCAATAGGTTTGAATTGTAATACCTCAAATCTGTAATTTATACTTAATAAAATATTCTGTTATTCGTGTTCTGTATTTTGACTGATTGTCAAATAATTCAAAATAGTTTAAATTTTGTAATCGATCTGGCTCGTTAAGTAATTTCAGATCAATCATTAAAATCAAAATATTCAAAGGTCACTTCAAGTACCAATAGGTGTAACCCGTTATGCAATTTTACACGCGTTAATGCTAAAATTTTTATCTCAGCTGACACAAATAAACAAAAATAAATAAATCATTGGATATATATTGACCAATTTGAAAATGTAAACATGTACAAACACATGGCTTCAAAAAGTACAATCAAATTCCCCCAAAATCAATCGTACTTTTATCTTTTGAACAATTCCTAAAACACTTCTTATAAATTACGTTAATTAATCTTCTGTCCGTGATATAGTGAAGTCCATATGGTCTTCTATATTCTTAAATTTACATAGAAGGTGGCCGTACTGGATGAATAATCCAGCCGCTAAACTCACTATCGAACGCAAATGTCCGTCGTTCACACGCTTGTTTCACATCGGCTTTTGTTGTCAACGTAAACGTTTATCACAACTGTGTTATCATCAATATTAAAATTCTTAGTTGCTTTTATACAATCGCCTTCATATTACTAACAATTCTACACATGTACTTCATTCAATATCAATGATGACCACTAATCTTTTAACTAAATTAATAAACTTGTAATACTTTACTTAAAGGGTTACTTCAGGCTTTCTTTTTATTCTTATCGCACGCTCATTGTAGACAAAATATTTTCTGTGTTATTTTGAAATCTGCTTTTGCACTTTTTAAATTTCTTGAAGAAAATCACTATTCCTTTCTTCAACTTATAATGAAACTGTTTTATTTGTAATGTTTATATACGATCTATCCCCAAGAAATTATTGCAGTCATTTATAAATGTACTGCAGAACTGAATTACAAACAAATTCCAACACTGACCATTCTAAGGTCCCTTCAAAAACACAACGCACGGTCCTGCCTTTACTTAAGCTCTAACCGAACGGTTCTCTCCCACACTTATTAAACTCTCCCTTTTATACCTTCTGCCCGCCATATTGCCAAAATGCCGCAACATATTCGCGCCAATCTCAAAATTTACGATCGTGTATTTCGCGCGTTTCTTTGCCGCGTCGAAACCAGAAACGGAACGACCGTTATCCAACGTAAGAAAAACGTAGCTATCTTGAATTTACTCTGTAAATTCACTCGCAACTCTCCGAAAAAAGTATTAATTGTAATTATATTCACCTGTACGTAATCAAGACCATCACAACTTTCTATATTTTCCCACAATTTAACCAACTCCAGCACATTCTAACAACTTTATTCTCAACATGCATTCAATTTTCCATTATTGCACAATATTACAAAATTTCTCCAACCAAAAATATGCATACATATCCCTTACTGTACATTAATACAATATCAATATATCATAATCTTACTCACTCATACGTCTACAACCATTTCTTTAATCCGAATTCTTTTGTACACAGCAGCAAAAGACCACTGGAATGGGTATCTTTACCAGTGCTGAATCTAAACATTTTATTCAAAAACTATTATTTTATCAACCAAAATTTAATGCTTTCAACATAAAGATCAAAAAAATTCGAATATTCTTTCATATGATTATGCTTCATTAAACATTCTGTGACGTATCGATTTACCAATTTACATTCTCATACAAAGAATTTTTCATCAAACTCACTTTCTATTTACATTCTAAATACGTTCTCATCGTTATGCAAACTGCTTACCGATCTTACTATTTACGGGATCGCTCAAGTTGACATCCTTAGATCGCTCTCTATTTAAATTTAATAGTCTAATTATAGTATAAGATGTTGTAAGCATGCTTTTTATAACAAAAGGTGGTACGTTTATTGGTTACTAAGCTATACAATGACTATATGTCGGTCACTAGGTCAGCAGGTATTATTGATATCTGCTTGTTTTCAAATGAATTCCGAATATTTCCTCTCTCTATTTCCAAATTTAATAAGTCTACACCCATATATAGTATTAAAAGTGCTTGTAAGCTCTTTTTTTATAACAAAAGGTGGTACGTTTACTGGTTACAAGGATAAAATAAATTGACTTATAGTGTCACTAGCCAAGTATAGATAATGATTGTTTTCAAATGATTCAATATTTCTTTGATTATTACAATCTAGCTGGATTTTGAAGTAAAGATACGTGTCTATCTTTTTGTGTGGCTTTATCTAAATGAAATTATACCAATAACCATTGCTCAATGGGTGTAAGATGTGTTTTATTGCAAGATAAACCGCTGGACGTGTTTTCTCCGCTAGGCATGCCGAAGGGTTATAATAAATAGTTGAATGCTTTCCATGAGTTTTGCAGCAACAAATTCATGCTGAGTAAAGTAATGAAAATGACTGTTTGACTGTTAAAGAATCTTAGTCTTGTGAAATAACTATTTAAGATTGATAAATACCATTTATTTAGGACATATCACAACGGCAATCACCCAGGATAGATTAGAACCATAAGACGTTGTTTCTTTCTGCTTCACGAACGAAATTTCTATCGGGCATGATATAACCACCTAACCAAACGCTGGTTGTTTGCTAATATGTAGTACGGGTACACCTATCCATACCTCATCAACTTTGCTTGGTTAAGGCAGTTTGGTCCGGATTCTCTCGTTAGCTGGCAAACTATCGGTATTTTCTTAAGCCCTTCTTCCACGTGATACAGCTCGGACTGTGATTCGAGGCATATCTTTTCTTCTTTCGTCAGTAAGCAGACACTCTGAAAATGGTATGGTTAGTATTCTTTAGTCTCCTGCTTTCAGTGGTATCGTCGTGTCGTTAACAACTCTTCAAAGACTTAGCGCTGTATGTAAAAACGACGTCAAGGTTCTTTTGAAATTGAATAATTAGTTATTAGTATTAGATATATATATATATATATATATATATATATATATATATATATATATATATATATATATTGAGTGGTTAGAAATAATATTAATACAGGCTAAAGTTAACCTAAGATTCTTTATAGTGGCAAATTTAAATAGATTTGAGGATGTTTGCACTTCGTTTTAATAAGAAAAGTAGTAGACGAGGAGAAAATTTGGTTTGATTTAACAAAACAGGCTTTGGTGATTTAAGTTTGTTTTATTCATAAAAGCAATGAGCTATACCAGTAGCATGTGAGGAAGGTCAGAACAATTGATATTTGTGAGTACGTTAGTTTCATAGTACATATTTCAGTATTTTACAGTTTATTCAAATTATTTAAGCAGTTTAGAAACTTTACAGATATTAATCACATTAAGTAAGTAAATACTAATATGTAGAACATGTAAGGCCTTAAAAAGAACCGTCCTTTAACAGTCTTAACTTTCTCCTCAAACATCCATTAAATTGTTCTTTTGAACAAGACCTCAAAAAATATTAATCACAAAAATATATTCAACAATTTTTCCATTACTAAATTTATATTTCTTATAAATTCAAACTTAAAATAACTTTTACATTTAAACGAAACTTCAATCAAATTTTACAATTATTAAAAAAAAATATTTATTTAAATTTTAATTTAAAATTTTAATTTTAATCTAACTTAAACTCTTAATTAAATATACTTTTAAAGGTTGTAAGGGTTTTTTAAATATTCTTTCAATTAACCATAAAGCTTATTTTTATAACAAAAGTGGTACGTTTACTGGTTACTAGTACAATGACTATATTGTCTAGTCCGGTATTATTGATATCTGCTTGTTTTCAAATGAATTCCGAATATTTCTTTTGTTTATTTAGCAATCTGGGACTTCGGGGTTTTGCAATATTTACTTTTAGAAGTAGCGGTGTTTTCTTTTACCACTTTTACAAAATTCTATAATTTCGTATTTATTAAAATAAATTACAGTAGTTTATATTGTGTTTTCTGTTGCGATGAATTATTTTTATCGCTTACTGGAAATAAAACATTACACGAAACGGGATTCTCCTAGAGAAATTAGTTCAGGATTTCTACGTATAAAATTAAAGGAATATATTTTCTCCTTCACGAAGTAGATTTGGAAACTGTATGCGATTAATTATTATCGGTTCTCAGAAATTATACAGGAACAGGAGTTTGAAATCGGAATTTCTACGTTGTAGAAATTTGGTTTAATTTTTAAAGAATTTATTTATTCTTCCGGGAAGCTAATTTTAATACTTTAATAAGTACTCTGGATACGAAATACGGGCTGTTCGAATTAACGACCGGGACTGGTTTAATTTTGTGTCGTCTTTACGGACTGGAATACAGGATGACAGCGGTCTTAATCAGGATAATCTGACAGGAAGCGGATTTTTGGAGATTATTAGGCGATCGGTTTGCGCGTTTTACTGGCTTCCCAGTTCGGTCGTGTTTATGTTAAACATGTGTGTTAGGAAAGGATTAATTAGTCAAACGGGCGTACGCTTCATTGGTTAATTAGACGGACTCCAGAATGAACAGGTATACCTTTCAGAAAAAGAAATGTACAGCAAGTTCCTCTACAGACATACGCCGTAGAGGATAATTCCCTTCGGAAATCTCAGTCATTTTTAGACATACGCCTAAAAGCAAAAAGGAGGATGTTGTCTAATAGTTTGTTTACGCGGGATTACGCTCCAAGTAAGTGTCAGTGTGCAGGTATTGCAGAGTTTTGCAGACAAGATCGATTTATAATCTGCCAAGGCAGAAAAGAAATTTTTCTAACGGAAAGCTAGTCTGGTAAATATGATAGAAAACTTGGACTTACCTCAGGATGGGAAGGCAGGTAGAAATAACATAATTCGGCGGCTAAGTAGGTCGATGAAAACCTCAGGACGGAAGCAATAAGATAGGTAAAAACTTCAGGACAAAAGTCAACAAGACAATCAGTCTTGCATCACGGTTCCGCATGTATAGTCCGCGGTCTAACGTGACGAAAGAAGGTGTTTGTTTGAAATTAAATTTATTGAAGGAATAATATTTATATTTTTATAAGAAATAAAATTAATTTTACATTCTGGATTTTTCATTTCTCCTAGATGATTTAGCCATATGCTTTTGATTTTTTGTTCGGTAGCTATTTTAAGTGTCTTAGTAACAAAGTTATACCAATAACCATTGCTCAATGGGTGAAGATGCCCTTGTAGTTGCCAAAGATAAACCGCTGGACGTGTTTTCCTCCGCTAGGCATGCCGGTGGGTGGATAATAAATAGTTGAATGCTTTCCATGAGTTTTGCAGCAACAAATTCGGAGCGCGTGAGGTAATAGTAATGAAAATGACTGTTTGACTGTTAAAGAATCGCTTAGTCTTGTAAAAGAAACTATTTAAGTATTGAATAACATACCAGTTTATTTACGGACATATCACAACGGCAATCACCCAGGATAGATTAGAACCATAAGACGGTTGGGTTCTGCATTTCTGCTTCACGAACGGAGATTTCTTCGGGCACGACATGTATAACCACCTTAACCAAACGCTGGTTGTTTGCCTAATATGTGTAGTACGGAGTACCACACCTATCCATATACCTCATCAACCTCTTTCGCTCTTGGGTTAAGGCAGTTTGTGTCCGGATTCTCTCGTTAGCTGGCAAACTATCGGTATTTTCTTAAGCCCCTTCTTCCACGTGATACACTCGTCGGGCTGGTGGATTCGAGGCAAGTATCTTTTTCCTTCTTTCGTCGGTAGCTAGCAGGGCCACGTCTGCTGATGGTAGTGGTTTCGTATTCTTTAGTCTCCTGCTTTTCTCAGTGGTAGCGTCGTGTCTGAACACAAATTCTTGCCGCACTTAGCGTACTGTAAAAACGACGTCAAGGTTCTTTTTGAAATTGAATAGATTAGTTATATTTAGTCATATACTATATATATATATATATATATATATATATATATATATATATATATATATACTATATATATTGAGATGGTTAGAAATAATATTAATACAGGGCTAAAGTTATAATATTCTTTATAGTGGGCAAATTTAAATAGATTTGAGGATGTTTGCACTTCGTTTTAATAAGAAAAGTAGTAGACGAGAGGGAAAATTTGGGTTTGATTTAACAAAACAGGCTTTGTGGGATTTAAGTTTGTTTTATTCATAAAAGCAATGAGCTATACCAGTAGCATGTGAGGAAGGTCAGAACAATTGATATTTGTGAGTACGGTTAGTTTCATAGTACATATTTCAGTGATTTTACAGTTTATTCAAATTATTTAAGCAGTTTAGAAACTTTACAGATATTAATCACATTAAGTAAGTAAATACTAATATGTAGAACATGTATAGATTTAGGTACAATGCAGGAACTATGTAAACTTTAAGAAAGGGTTATGATACGAACACTGTATATTTATATTTCACAGACAAAGTGTATAAAAAGTGCAGGAGCAGTGGTAGTGCGTTAGAAACATTGACTAGAACATGAACAGCAGTTCCACAATGTGATATTTAATACAAAATTATATTTTGTGAACAAAATTTACATAAATGTGTTAAACAACATGGATTTCTGATTTGGCAAAGTTTTAGACTATAGAGTGAAAGTAAACAGTATTGATGTTAAAGACAGTTATAAGAACATCATAAATTAACATTTCAAGTGATTTAGACGTTTTAAACGCAAGTTATAAGTAAAAATTGTAAAAAGTTAGATTAAGTATTATATTCAAGAATTTTGCAAATTTATAGTTTTTTAGGATAATTTAAGCTTAAAATAAATTATAAAAGCACATAAATTTACAATGTACAAGTACCTAATATGAACATAAAATTAGAAAAGTTGGGTTAACTACCTAAAATTCTAATATGAAAAAGGAATTTCTGTTAAAATTAAGTTAAATGATTTGAAATAAATGTATTCTGATACAGTTTTTCATGTAGATCCGAATATGTCATTAGTTTAGGTGTAAAATATAGAATTTCTTAGATATAAGTAAAATTAGATTATAAATTGTCAAAATGCAGGGCTTGGAAGCAAAATAGGGCTTATGAGGTATCTTTTTAAGTGGAATTTTGCCCTGATTCCAAATCTGTTTTCAAAAAGTAAATCAGACTTATTTTTAAAAAGTTATAGCATAATTTGTATTTTAGTTAAGTTAACAATTTTGTTTAGACCAATCAGATGCTTGGATCTTTTGTGTGTAATGAACAGAAAAAGTTGAAAATTTGGTATCTAAGAGAAATGTATAAAAGGAATTGCTCCTGATTTCGCCATATCGTCGTTTGTTTTGAAATTTTTGACTTAAAAGTCAAAGAGTTAATAGTGATGGTGTTAACATGTAAGTTCATTACGTTTATATGTTTTGAAACGCGATCAACGTGAGTCGAGACTCAGAAACAATTGTTTTAACTATAACTAAATTTAAAAGTTAGGTTACCGATTAATTGTCATAATAATAAAATTGTCTGATTCGTTCGTGTTATCAAACGGTTGAGTAGTTTTTGTGTTAATTAAAATTATTTCATGAAATGTTCGATTTTAATTATTGAAAAGGAAACAATATTTAATGTACAACTAAATTCTAACAAAAGGCAAAATAAAATAGTTAATTTAGATTTCTGATTTTATAACTTTTAAATGAAAAGACTATTGAAGGCCCAATTAAATTGTTTTGTAATTATATAAACCAACGTCGACCTTACAATTTTATAAATAAGTGTTTATTCTTCAGGTAAAATATGCATGCCGATTTCCGTTTACATCTATTCATTAACGTGGATCGCCGTTATAATTGCAGATTTGGAAAAATTTGAATATGCATACTTTACCATTTGGTTAAGGCAATACCAGGATGATTGGAACATAAGTTGTCCAATTAATTTAAATGGAACAGCTCATGAATAACATCATTAGGAAAATTGCTAGTAACACATGTATCTACAAATTTTATTTCCTAACTACATTAATTGCATTCATTATTCGACTTTTCGCTCTTAGGTTAAGATTTGTGATTTCTTGTGGAAATTCGTATCTAACATGGTTATAATCACTGTCAAGTAAGATCGGGAATTATCAACATTTAATTTGTATTTACAACACATTACATTGAGATCATATTTTCTAGTATTATTTATTATATTTTATAGTATTAAATTAATTCAGTTGAGCTACATGCGTTAAATATGTGCGTTTAACTAAAGTTGTTTCATACAAACCAATTATCATAATTTACAATTTTTTGAAAAAAAAACATTATCCATGTGAAATAAAATTTCATGATTTCACATTTACATTTTAATACAATTATAATAATTTCAAAGATTAGGTTATTTTATTTTATTTGCCAACAATAAGCTTTAAAGCTAATGAACCCTATCCCCAATTGAGATTAAGAGCTAGTACGGTGCATAAATATTTTTGTTTATAAAATGTATTTATTACAAATCACAATTTGAAAACATTATTCCCAATTTAATAAAGATTAAGTTATATTTTTATAAGTATAACATTTCAATATATATATATATATATATATATATATATATATATATATATATATATATGATTGTGAATTATCTTGCACTGCAATCAAGCTACTGTAAAACATCGGCCCTAAAGTAATTGTTTATGGCAAAGGCTTAGTGTTTTTCAACTCGCCCTCCTCTTTCCAAAAGAATTAAACAAAAACCAAGGTCTGTAATTTAGTGACTGAAACGTGCAACTCAGGGAAACTTCCGTTTGAAACAAAGCATAAATCAAGTTACCGAAACGTTCCCTGAAGGATTACAAGCATTTAATTCACAATTTTAAAATGGTAACCATTAAAGGAGCAGCCTAATACTGATGTCAAAAATTAATCTAGTTTCCAAACATAAATCTAAGGTAGAGTGTGTCACATTTTCTATATTTTTCTATTTTGTACTTAATTCTCACTAAATTTAATATGTTGAGATATAGCTCAAAATTAAAACATTTTGGAAATCAAAAAGTAAAAAATCTGTCCAAAAAGTTAAAGAAATCCCTTTTTAAACAAATTAAGGTAAAATGGAATAACGTCACGCACTTTCTAAATTTAGAAGAAAATATGCTTGAAACTATTAACAACCCAATATACATTATTGAATTATCAAAGGTTTGTGGGTTAGATAAGGGTAGGTAATGTACTGATTGAAAATAATTTAAAAAATGTAAAATTTTAGATTTGTGTTCATCAGAAACTGATTTGCATAAAAATTTAATTAATGACTTTGCTAAGAATCAGATTTTACAATTAACAAGTTCACCTAACAAAATTTGGAATCCATTAGGCCCAACTAATAATGTAGTTTTCGATAAAGTTAAACCCTATTATTTGTCCATTCTCCCTATTAACACACCAACATTCGTTTTTAACATGTTGTTGGAAAACGTTTATCAAAAAAAATTATTGAAGATTAACTCAAAACAAGAGATACACTCTAGTGTTAAGAAAAATCGGTTTTTACAATGCCAGTATGTATTCCAGTCATTGGAAAATATAAAAACGTATGCACATGTTTCTATTGTGGAACCACAATTGAACAAAATCATAGAGAAGTTCTTCAAAATTTACTAGAAAATCCTTTCAAAAACCCAAAACTTGAAACTATTACTCAAATCGCCAATTCCTACGATCCTTTAACATCAATTGTTAAGGGGCACAAAAAACATACAAAAATGTTGCACAACAAATCCTCGCCACAAACCAGACATCTCCTTAAAGTATTGCAACAACTTAACTTAGACGCCACAAATTTTCATCATGTTTTAATTTGGCATTCCTTAAAAAACATCTTTAGTGATCTTTACATTCCCAATTACACAGCAATAAATAATATAGCTCACAATATAGCATTTATCATGCAAATGCCTGAAAATAGATACAATTACTGTTCTCGAATTAATATCGAAGATATAATTGAACGAAAAAATCTTATGGAGGTAAATCAGAAAGCATTCGAAAAATTAGAACGTGAAATAGGGCACCAACTCAAGTCAATCTTCAACAAAGATGAACAGGATGGAAATGAACTTACTCATCAATTTTCAAAATTAAATCCGTACATTAAGTGAATTGTGAGTAAAATGTCAATGTAAAATCAAAGCAATAAAAGAAATACTACTTTGCAACAAATTGATTCACTTTTCTGATTAAATGGAAACTATAAAACAAACTCTCCAATTCGGAATAAGACCCGATTTTTATTAAATTTTTCACACGGCCCGAGTTCGACGAGATAAGAGTCTTCCCTGTACCGTTTTGACGGGAACATTCGCATTCGGCCACCGCGCCCCCCCCTTTCGAGATTGCCTCGGTCGCGTTTGCCAGAGATCGAAAGAAAAATTCACCGACGGCCCGACTGGAGGTTAGATTTCGTGACCGACGGCGAAGGAGTGGGGAGGGATTAGGGCGTCGTGACGTATAATCGAAACTACCGTCATACCACCCCGAGAAGATGGAACACACACATATGATGGTGAAGGGTGTTTTTTTTTTGTCCACGCGCATCGGTTCTGAGGGAAGTCGACTACGCGCCGCTCTTAATAACTTCGTTACATACCGACCGATATTTTCGAAACTTTGTACCAAACGCTAAAACCGGATTTTCAAATTTTTTGAATCCCTTCCACTTTTCGAGATATAGAGCCATCATCCTTATTTCGCGCATCCGAACTCTGAAATTTGAAATATAAGTTCTTTGGGACACATAGGTGAAGAATCCGTCAAAAAGTCGACTTTTTTAACCCAAAAATCGAACCTGTAATGGAGCGAATGTTCGAACTCAGGTTAGACGAGTTCTACTATAAGCCTGTAACGTAATACAACTTTAAAACTAATCCTAAACTAAAACCGAGCTATACAATAATCGAAAAATATGACCAACCCCAAATCGCTGCAAACTGCTCTTAAAATCATTTTGTAAACATTTTGGGTTTGAACAAAATTTGGCTCATGTAATATCAACCTCTTCCCAGTCGCTCACAATGTATGTGTATATATATATATATATATATATATATATATATATATATATATATATATATATATATATATATATATATATATATATATATATATATATATATTGTAATGGCTAATACGTGGAAAACTATTTATTTAATCTATTTATATTATTAATCTTCGGTAACTAGGTTCAATTTAAATTTAATTTATAAAAAAAATGTAATTGTTGCGCCGTACTAACTCAAAATCTCTTTTGGGGCTAGGGTTCAGTTATAATAAACACTGATTGTTGGAAAATAAATTAAATCTGGGAATATTCATGTAAATGATCAAACTGTATTTTATAATAAACAGTTACAATGTGAAACCAACTTTGTTGAGATCTGCACAAAATACGCATGCGTTGCGTATTTAATACTGAAATAAATGTAGCCTGTAAAAGATTTCTGCAATTGATCTAAATTATTGAGCACAATTTTAATTTTGTTTGAGGTAAACTTGTTAATTTTATAACAACACTGAATCATTTACTTTTCAGATATTGACACGTGTATTCGTACAAACATTTATAAATTATCAAAAAAAAAAAAAATACAGGACAACAAAAAAAATAATCAGTGCAATAGGGTTATGATAGAGAAATACAACTCACATGTGTTGCTGCAAATTCCATATAATGGTCATGTCGGGTTGCTCCACATTAAACATTGGACGTAGACTTCCTTCCATAAATCGGTGATACTGCTTTGCTGTCCCAAATATACTGCTTAACATTCCATAATTTCATCCATATCAAATAACTGTCAGACAAGCACTTTATTTTATTTGTGGCTTTAAAATGTTGCATTATTTATTTAATAATTTCTCGGATTTAATTTTCTATTTTAATTTTATGTAGATTTTGTACTCACTTGCACCTTTATTTTAGATTTCGTTATGAACTGAAAATTTATTTTATGATCTTAATCACCGTTAACAAAATAAACATCGAATCCAAAATAATTGAAGACATTTATTAACATACAAAAAAATGCACATCACCCTGTATTATATCGTTTTCTCTGTCCAGTGAATTACTACTAATGAATAATTTTCACTTTGCCCTTTTAGCTCAGTCAGTAAACTGACGAATGCTTTCTGTAATATAACTGTCGCCACCTAGCGGTATATTTTAAAAGTGTATACAGGTCCCTGTAATGGTTATGGTGGGAAATTTGAAATAAGTGGTCTAACACTAGCTTTTAAGGTAAGACGTATGCTTCTGGGCTCAACCAACTGATCAACCTCGATCAAATCAAACAACAGGGGCGCACGTCCTAGCCCCTTGGCTAGTATTTGTATTCTAATAAGGGGTTCTAGTGCCAACTTGTAACATAACATAAATAAAGTTTGTCGCAAGTAGCATTTGAACCTACGACTATTCCAGTAAGGGGGCCTAACGCTAACTTATAAGACAGTTATAGGTATTTGCAACTTGATGAGAGCAAATTGTGAAGCCCCATAACTGTCTTATACGTTAGCGTTAGGCCCCCTTATTAAAATACAAATTTCTCCCAATAAGCAATCAGAATGTAAACACTTAATTACAAATTGAAATTTGCCAACAAAGGTGCAAAGCCCCGAAAGCAAGTTACGAAGCCCTGTACCTGTCTTATAAGTTAGCATTAGGCCCCCTTATTAGAATATAAGTTCAAATTTCCCCTCATAGATGGCGCACAAAAAAACTCAAACTTTTGGTCAAGGGAAGAAGTCCTGAGAGTAAGTTGCTAAGCCCTACATATGTCTTACAATTTAGCATTATGCCCCTTATTACAATACAAATTCATATTTCCAGACATAACCTGCAGAGACTTAAATACAAATTCAAGATTTCCTCCAATAGGGCCTCGACAAGGGGCAGAGCCCCGAGAGCAAGTTGCGCAACCCTACACCTGCCTTACAAGTTAGCATTAGGCCTCTTATTATAATACAAATTCAAATGTTCCGCATGGGTACCACGACAGTACACGAACAAGTTCCGATCACGACAAAGGACGAAGGACCGAAAACAGGTTGCGACGCTCTACACCTGTCTTACAATCTCGGTTATGTTCGGGGGAGGGTTGGTGTGGGGGGTTACCAAAATAGCTTTCGCCGAAAGCCTCGCGTAGCTAAATTTTACCTATATGAAGAAGTTTATCGCTTTTCTTAAAAACAACGGTGAATGCTTTCAGATCCGACTGTCTTCGTGTTAAGAACTCATATCCAAATCCCCTTGCCAAACATTCCGATAACCGCTAGTATATAGCTGTTATCTATTACTGTAATTACTTAAAGATCGCATATCACAAAGATTTCTCGCTGCGTGGTGTATACTTTTTGGTTTTCTGTAGCAACACTAATATCTCTCCTGGGCGTACATTTTATAAATCTAAAATCCTTTTTGGACAGTTCAGCCGAGACAGAACCTGTATGTAAAGCCGTCTTATGTGATAGTATGGCATGACAGACCCTTATCGGTAAAAATACGAAGATTAAAGAGATAGTGTTCTAAATAGAGGCTGGTATACTTAATTTCAGCTGTGTAGAGGCAAAATCTAGCTTAAAGAAGCAGAAGGCACAAGACATTTAATCGGCGTATACACCGCTATATTGAAGATGCTATCTTGTGTATTAGAAAACATGCTACTGATCAGGAATTGGATAATCTCAAGAAAGATGTATGCGGTGCAGCTTCAGGGGCGAAGAATAATTGATAATATAGTATTTCAAGGTGGTGTGGGGAAATTAGCTAACTTTAAGAATAATTCCATATCTGTGTAATAATAATAGCGGCAAATAAAGATTGTATATTATCCGCTGCATGTATTTTTTGAACCATAAATACAATCGAATGAGTATTATTATGAAGCAGGATCAGGGTATTAGCTGTTTTACTTGTTAATAAGCTAGATAACCGCTCAAGATGAAAATGGTGAAGTTGATGCTGATAGTGATGTCCTCTATTAAGATCCAGATAGGTTAACTGACGTTGCCCTTAATTTTGAACCTATCCCCAAATTCTTGACTGCCGAAAATGTCTTCACACTAATATTTAACATAGGAAATTATGGATTACCTAGATTTGAGGGTGTTTTCGATAAATTACTGTAGCACCTTTTTTGCGACCCTGATCTATGTAAATAAAGAGTAATCTGTATTATAAGATTTATGGCTATGAATATATTTTACTGTTTTTAAAGAGAGTATGATATTCCACATCAGTAATCAATCAATTTACGTAGTTTAATCTGAGTGTTAAAAGTCATCCCTAAACTAACGCACGCTTACTTATGAGTGAGGTATAAAGAAGATCCCCAATTAATCATTATTAATACTAAAACAAGACAGTCAGTTATTAAAATCCAAAACAATTTTTTACGCTATTAAAAGGAGTTCAAAACGAAATGTAAAAACAGTCTATAAAGCATATGTGTAACTATTTAGTGTATTTATTTTCTGCTTATACCTTGTACACATAATTTTAACAGTCAACCTTCAATATTTATTTTTTAATTAATATGTGTATAAACTAACGTATTAATGCAATTTTATTTTCCGGTTAAACCTTTAGCATATAATTTAGCAGTCGACCTTCAATATTTTACTTTTAATTGATAGCACTATTATAGGGAGTACACAATGAAGCGTAAAACAGACTATAATGCATATCATATTAATGCATTTTATTTCTGCTTAGACCTTGTACACATAATTTAACGTTCTCAAGGTGAAAATCGTATAAAGCGTGTTTTGTAAAGCAAAGTAATTATGTAGCTTAATTACTCATTTATATCCTTGATAAAAACCAAAACAACCCTAATAAATATTAATAAACACAGATTAAATAACATCTTTTTATTATGAAAACACTTGTCATCTTTACATGTCTTATCTATTAATTCTTTCCCATTATCATTAGAATACATTTTTTAGGACAGGGGCGAAGCTCGCGAACAGATTCCCGTCTTACAAGACTAGGACCCCCTACTAGAATGCAACCCCCGATGCATAAATAAATTAGGTCACAATCTGTAGTTGGGATTAAAGGAAATGTAATAATAATTGTGCAATCTCCTTTGATAAAAACGGGTCCTAATTAATAACTTTTTATTCTCAGGTGAAAAAAATACGATCCTCACGTGGGCATATAAAAAAAATGGCGACCAAAGGTGCCCCAAGGGTGACGTCACAAAGAACAAAATGGCGGATGGTGCTCTGGTACTACTTATACTGTTAGAAATAGCTACCTACTTGATTAAATTTTAATTCACAAGATAGAATTTCTACTCTAATAGAACAATTAACTTTTTTCATGATTTTAACAATAATAGTATCTTATGTTGTAGCATTGAGTATATATATATATATATATATATATATATATATATATATATATATATATATATATATATATATATATATATATATATATATTAATTATACTCAATGGTTGTAGTTTCAATCATAACAAATATATATTTAAATCTATACTTATTGGAAGTTCAAACTATTGAATTTATTTGAACTATTTCTCCTTGCCACTTTTAATAGATGAAATTAACTCTCCAGAAGTTACAATTAAATCAATTGGCCATTATTGAATTGATCTTACGAAATGTCAAGATTTTAAAAATGTCAAATTTGATTGTTAATTCTATGTTCTTAATTAGAACAGACATTAAATTATACTTCTAGATATTGATAGTCGTTTATCTATTCCCTACCATTCCATTAGACGAATAATCGTTTCATCAATTGTGCGTGCATGGTATTTGTCTTTCTCCCTCCGAATGCATACTATCTTCTTTGTGTGTGCACCCACGAAGTTATTCTTGTTAAGCTCTTAAATGTTTAGATTTGGTTAAGATATTATTTTTACCTTGGGCTTTAATTGAAGAATCCTTTAAATGTGCATTATCAATTTCTTTATCTGAAATGTTCTCTAATACATTGATTTTAGTGTTCAAACATTCTAATAAATGTCAAAACAAAGGCAATGCAGTTATTTGAATCCGGTTTATCATTCAATTTTTCCTCCCATTCTCGATTTATATTTAAATCTAATGTGATTAAAATTATAGGTATATCAAATGAGCATCCCACTTATCAACATTCAGTTTATTAGATCTTAAGCATTGAAGATTGTTTTCCATGGTATCTATAAACCTTACTTATTACTCAGAGTAAACAATAAATATGTACATTTCCTTTAAAAGTGAAATTCAACAAAAATGATTTATTGTGTTTATAAACTAAATACATTAACCTAACTTAAATGGTTTTACAAATGAACGTTTCCGTTTTAGTTTCTTACGAGTTAATTCTAACTGCTGTAATTCTGGTTGTATTTCAGTAAAAATCTCTATTTGCTCTTGTTCTGGTATTGTTTTCCTGTATGAGAAAAATTAAAGTACAACCAAATCGGCAATATTACACTTACATATAAATTTTCATTAAATCGTGCTTTAACCAAGGTGTTGCTACCTTTTCAGCTCTTGCTTTATCACGAGGTGAAACTTGTAATTCTTTGACCCCTTCTAAATTTTTCCTTTCCCATCGTTCCAACCATGGTTTCGGTTTTAATTTTACTTTAAGAGTGTTTATAGGTACGGATGCACCTTCAGGAAGGAGTTCCATTTCCATATTTGGATCAAATGTGCTGTATTCCGCTAATGCATCTCTTAAATATAGTAACTCATCATCTAACCGTTTCTCCAATCGTAAAACTTCAATTTTTAATAAAGCAGGATCGTACATTTCGTATAATATTTCAACACCCTAAAACCCAACAATGCATATAAGTAAATAATAAGCCAAATTACACATACTTGATGATCTATTACATTCCTTAACAAAAATTTAGCTCGTAACCCACACCCTTCTCGCTTTATACATATACCAACAAACCGATTTGTTTTGCCGATTGAATGTGAATCTGAAGATGTAACTGCTAAAATTGAACCTAAATACGTTTATGGTTAAGAAATGTTACTAATAATTCAAAGTACATTACCAACATAAAATTCTGGTATATCAATATGAGTTCTACGTGCAAGCATATCTAATCTTTCAAGTTTTTCTCGAATCGGATTACGAAATTCAACGTTCGGATCAGGTAAAAACTCTACATATACGTTACGGTAATCTGATACTTTTAGGTTTTTGTTTGGGTTTTCTGATGATGGTGTTGCATGAGATGAGAAATTAGTTAAAAGATCCAGTGTTGGTAGTATAATTATCTTTTTAGCATTGTTAAAACTTATAGACTTAACGTGTTTAATTGTAGAAATCAACATCATGTATTGTGCCTTTGCCAGGAAATGTACAGTTCCAATAAGGCCCAAGTTTAGTAGAATAAAAAGATGAAATTTATAACCTATACAAGCACATAACCTGTTTTTTCTAGACTGTTTATTGCGTTTGCTTTGATTTTGTTACTAGAAAAATCAATACCAAAATTGTTTTTCTTCTTAAATTTGTAGAATATAAATTTCTTGTATTCAGGTAAAAGTACTTTATTCACTGAATTACACAATGTTTGGATGCGGTCAGAAAGCTCTCTGCTGAATGCGGTTCTATTGTTCTATATAATGTGTTTATGATCTGCATTGATATGGATAGACGGCAGCATACAACCGCAGAAAATTAACCCTTAATCCTTTTCTGTGGTACCAATAACATAAGTGAGTGTTCTGTGACTAACATACAGTAAGGTCCGAAAGTCCTGTCACCCCCCCTTTTTTGTGTTATGATGCATACTTATATGTAATTTTTCTTTTTAGGAGATGGACACAAGTACGTATAGTGTGGAAGAACGTGTTTTGGCAAGTGCATGGGCTCATGAACGTGCACAGTCCGGGAAAACCATGAGAGATGTGCAAGGAGATTTTGCGGCACGATTCAATAAAGAAGCGCCACCCAAGAGAACGATACTGCGATGTCAACAGAAACTGTTCACAACTGGATCCGTTCTGGATGGAAAGAGGACAGGTCGACCATCAACACGACAAGAAACTTGTGCAGCAGTGGCGGATTATGTGACCAGGATCTCCCAAGAAATCATTGCGAAAAAGGTCTTCTGAACTTGGAATTCCAAAAACGACTCTGCTGACACACATGAAAAAAGATCTGGAATTAAAATGTTTTAAGCCAACATTCGTAAACGAGTTGAGTGATGAGGACATTCGGCTTGCTCAAAATTCCTCGATGTGTTTGTGACACTCCCGCAGCGAGGCAAAGTTTTCTTTTCCGACGAATGTGCAATTTACCGATCTTTTCGGAATAGGGGTATTTTCTTCTGGAGCAAAGAAAATCCATATTATTATGAAGAGTTAGAGAATAATCCACCACATGTTATGATCTGGGCAGCAATGTCCGGTAGACATCTGATAGGGCCGTATTTTTTTGACGGTACAGTCAATCAACATTCTTACTTGGAAATGTTGCAAGAATGGTTCATTCCACAGCTTCAAAGACTGAACATTCTTGATGACAGTTGGCTTCAACAAGATGGAGCTCCTGCTCACTACGCTCTCCGTGTCCGAGAATTCTTGGCTACCCCAGAGGTGGATAGGGAGAGAATCGCAGCATCTGCTAGCGCCGATCGAGTGCGACATCATGCGACAATTCTCTGTGGGGAATAATTTAGCAGAAGGTCTTGAAACAACGATATCAGTCTGTTGAAGAATTGAAGGAAGCTGTTAGGGAGGCATTCAGGGATATCATCCTGCCTATTCTTCGGAAAATCTCACACAGGACCTGGCGCCGCATCATTCTGTGCCGTGACAATGACGGTGTCCATACTGATATTCTGGACCACTAAACAACCTAAAACTGTAACTATCAACATATGCTGTGGAATGTTCGCAAATACACATACAACACATACAATCATCACACAAATAGGGGGTTGTGACAGGACTTTCGGACCTTACTGTACATCACTTAGGTTTATTGAGATAGGAATCTCAATGCTTAGGTTAGATAAATGGAAGTGCAACATACACTGTTAAAAATAAAACCCTTGATTCTTTGACAAAGGTACTATCGCGCTCAAAAAATACTGGTACAACATTTTGGCTGTGTGCATTTGATTTGACGGCACATAATCAATTGTGTTAGCAGGCTATGACCAAGAAATATCAAAGTGACAGTTTCGAAGAGTCTAAATCTATTAAATTTGTCAGTTTGACAAATGCTTAACCCCTACTTGAAAATCGTGAGATGTCCGATTTACGTACAACAAATGTGTCTACATCACAATTTGAATTTTGGAAGTGTCTACAGTAACAAGCTGTACTAGAATCCATACATGTAATAGAATATTACATATATGCTAGAATCAATGAACTATAATAGTTCATTGTCTAGAATTTTTTGAGAGCGATAGTACCATCACACTTAGGTTGTTACTGTAGACACTTCCAAAATTAAAATGTTGAAAATGAAAAGACACATTTTTTATGAATTTTTCGCGATAGTAAAATATTTGTCTGTCATCGAGATAAAACAAAACCAACATCTACTGTAAACTAGGATTCAAGCTGTGGTATTCTACAATCCATTAAAAGGATCCTGGGTTTTCATTTTTAATTTCCATTTTTTAAACAGATTGAGGCTGCGTTATCACGATTACAGTCCAAAATTTTACTGTCGCGAGACACACCTCATTCATTGTATTAAATTGGATATCTCACAATTTTCAAGTATTTCAAGCATCTGCCAAACTGGCAAATTTGATAGATTAGGCTTCATTTACATTGAAATTCACTTCGAGGTCAAATTGGAAATTGTACGCATGCATTGTTAGGTGTGCGTTTACATTTCGAATTTAGTATGCGCATGAGCACAAACTCAATTTCAATTCATTCCAAGCGCAATAAAATTGCAAACACGCATCGAATTTTGTGAGGTTATTGTAGTTTGTTTACCTTATGAAATGTTGATTACCTTTCACAAAATTATCTTTCCAACGGAAACAGGCGTGTTTTATTTCAGCAAATACGTACTGTAACCTAGGATGCAAGCTATGGTACTCTACAATCCATTGTAAGGATCCTAGAATACCGTAGATTTTAGTTTTCTTTTTTAATTTCCATTTTTTTGACAGATTTAGGGTGCATTATCACTATTACAGCCAAAACTTTTACTGTCGCGAAACACTCGTCATTTTTTTATGTAAATTGGATATCTCACGATTTCCAAGTATTTCAAGCATTTGTCGAACTGGCAAATTCGATAGATTAGACTCTCATAAACTGTCACTTTGATATTTCATGGTCATAGCCTGCTAACGCAATTGATTTTGTGCGGTAAAACCAAATGCACACAGCCAAAATATTGCTGTACCAGTATCTTTTGAGCGCGATAGTACTGTAGCGCAACAAACTTGTTTTTGAGCATTTTATGACATAAAGAGGTTTGTGTTGGTTTATTGTTATAGCAGTGTGATAGACTCAAAATAATTCAAGTTTTGGTTTGGCTTATATATATATATATATATATATATATATATATATATATATATATATATATATTATAATTGTGGACCAAAGGCTAAATTTGGCCTATCATGCTAAAGCACTCAAGAACACTTAGGAGGATGGATAGAGGGATAATGAATTACCTATAGATGCCTATGAACAGCTACTTTAAATTTTCTCATATCATAAGTGAGAGGAAAACAGGAACTAGGGAGATCATTCCAGAGTTTAGAAGCCGTGTAGAAAAACGTGGATTGCGCCCGTTTGGTACGACAAGTGGAGATTTCTACTGCATACTGATGATATGAATGAGCGAACCGAGTGTTTCTCGCAAAGATAGCCCGAGATGGTATCAAAGAATATAATTCAGCAGCACAATAGCCGTTGTAATAACGATAATACAAAGAAAGAACTGAAACCATCCTTCTATGCTCAAGGGACTGTATGTGAGAAGTTAAGGACGGGCCATTTATAAGCCTAATCGCTCTCTTTTACATACGATCAACGATATCGAGAGCGTATTGGGGGGCACTAACCCAGAGGTGAGAATTATATTCCAGATGAGGCCGAATTTGGGCCTTATATACAGCAGAATGAGTTGTCGAGAGGTAAAATACTGCTTAGATCTGAGAGATTTGAAGATACAGTCATACCCAACAGAGTAATAGAGTCTGAAAACTTAAGAACTGAGCCATTCATACTTACAACAGGAAATGATCGATATTTTTGGCGGACACAAGGCAACACAGAGTTTTGTTAGCATTAAATTTAATTAGATTATTGCTTCCCCATTCGAGAATACGTTGAATGTCTTTGCTGATTGAATTTGCCATTTCAGCTTTAATTTCTTGATTTGACATAGAAGGTGGTTTATTACTATGAGTAGACTGAGATGAACTACAGTGAAGAGTGCTATCGTCAGCAAAGCAATGGATGGGGTTAGTTGTTGAAGAGATAAGGTCATTTATGTACAGAAAAAGGGCAGGCGCTATAACGGATCCCTGGGGTACGCCCGCGTTAATGCTAACTTCTTTTGAAAAAAAGCCATCAACTACGACACGTATTCATATTTTATCAAGGAAACTAGAAACCCAGTTGATGAGCGTATCATTTAACCCAAACGAGGTGAGTTTGGCAAGTAAACACTTATGCCAAACTTGGTCAAATGCCTTTGAGATACTAAAGCGACTACAACTGTTTCACCGGACTGCTCTACTGTATTGTTCCAAACTTGGCTCACATATGAAAGAAGATCACCTGTTGAACGACTTTGCCTAAACCCATATTGGTGGTCACTAAGGAGCTTGTTAGTTTCAAGGAACGTGAGCAGTTGCTGATTGATGGCTTTTTTCATGATTTTAGACAAAATGGAAGTGATGGCAACTGGTCGGTAGTTGGAGGGATCGGTCTTATCGCCTTTTTTGGGAATATGTTGAACATTTGCTAACTTTCATGATGAAGGGAATTCCCCAGAATACATAGAGATCGCATAGAGCTTAGATAGGACTGGTACTAGTTCGGAGGAACATTTCTTTAAGACAATAGCTGGGATACCGTCTGGGCCAGTCGCCTTATTGAGATCAAGCCTACTGATGATCGATTCCAAGAGCTTGTACCGAAAATGAATTGGTTTCATAGCGTATGAAGAAGAGTTGACTAGGGGCACATCTTTTCCAGAATCATTGAAACACGAGTTTGATGCAAACAAATCCACAAAAACATTGGCTTTGTCTACAGAATCAGCAACTACCGATCCGTCAATAGATGTCAGGGGGAATAAAGATGTTCGAAAGTTTTTACTAATGGCTTTAGCTAAACACCAAAATGTATGACTGCCTAAAGGAGATGTAGCTAGTTCATTGCATTTTCGTTGTTCGAACAACTTTTTAGTTTTAGTGATGTCACTTTTGCAGATATTTCTATCACCAACGTATTCTACATGACTGTCGACCGATTTATTAGATTTCCATTTAATGTAATATTTATTTTTTTAAAGATATTGCATCAGCACAAGCCTTATTGAACCAGGGTTGGGAACGTGAATGACCTATACGGTACTGTTTTTTGGGAATGTATAACTCCATCCCCATGAGGATAACTTCAGATACTGAAAGAGCGATGTCCGAAGAAGAGGACAGCTTAAAGCAATATTCACGCCATGGAAAGGTTGCAAAGAATAAAGTGCAAAACAATAAAGTGGAATGTAACGTATGAGTGACCGTAAATAATTTGTACCAAAATAGTATAGAAATGTATTTACTTTGAAAAAACGCAAATATATTGAAGAAAATACAGAGACGAAATTATATAAATGCAGTACTTTTAGAAAAATAGTATATTTAAGCGAATACTAGTAAATGAGTTCATTTTTACAGGTCTAAAAATTGATTAAATCGTGCAGCGTAGGTACCGAATGTAACAACAGCTCTGATGGAGATATACCACAGGGGAGTGTTGTAACAAAGTAATGGCCTGCAATTTATGTTTAAGAGCCTGTACGTTCCGTTCGAGTTGAGTCTATTGTCCGTGCATTCTTGGAGAAACGGACTTTCACCTATCGATATTTTACGTCAACCACAATGAAAAAATGATATTCTTGGAATGGTCCAGCGTAATCCATGTGAACCCGACATTTTGTGATGGTTCATCCTAGTTGTGTATCATTACTTTTGGAGGGTTTTTCCTACTCGGCCGCAGCCTTGACATGATTTACCGAGGCGTACAGTATCTTTATCTATGTTTTTCCAATGAATATGTTGCCTGGATAGATGTTTCATTTTTAGTATACCTACATGAGTGTGGTGAAGTTAGTTCATTGAGCAATATTTGTTGCATGGAGGTGGGTACAACTACTTACTGTGCTTTAAAGATAATGTCATTTTGAAAATAGAACTCAGGGTCATACTTTCCGCCATGTATAAAATCTAGTTTTATTTTTGACAGTTGTTCATCACGCGAAATTCTTTCAGCAAGTGTTTTGTAATTAAGAGTGTCGTTGGAGATTTGATAAATGACTTCATTTGAAAGTAAAGGGATTTCTTCAAAATATTGTTTAATCTGAGAAACATTTTTTAGAATGGAAATCTAGGCAAAAAATCAGTATGGACATTCTCTTCGGCATTTTTTGCCCACTTTGTCGAAGCCAAGTTATCGTAAGTATTGTGGACCATAAATATAATAATAACATTTTTTCAGGGTGAACACAGTCGCCTCTATCGAGTTGGCTGTAATTCACCTGAGTTTTTATTAATGACCTTAACGCGAAGGCGATAGGTTTATCTACGCCGTTTATGGTATACGAGAGTATTCCTGATACACATGTTGGCGATGCATCGCAATCTATTGTAAGTGGGAAGTCTAGAGATAAATGGCGTTAAAACTCTGTCGCTTGCAATTTCGTTTTTCGCTGATCCGCATGTTGAAGACCAGTAGAACTTACAAGGTTTTTGTGGTTTTTATCTGGTATAAACTTTGAGTAATAGGTAACCATTCCTAAAGATTTTTTAACATCGTCTTGACTTTTTGGTCTTGGTGCATTAATCATTGCTTTCACTTTGGTCGGATTTTTAGATATTTTTCCTTGTTCAATTACATATCCAAGGTACTGAACTTTTGTTTTAAGAAACTCACACTTTTATTTATTGAGATACAGGTCAAATTCTTGTAGCCGCTCAAGGTAGGCAATTAGATATCCATAGCATTTTTCTCATGTTTTAGCATGAATTATTATGTTGTCGAAGTATGTTGTAATGCCTGTAAGGTCAGCCAAGACTTTGTCCATAACAAGATGGAAGTCATCTGGTGCGGTTTTGATACCAAATGAGAGCCAATTACATGAATGGGTAATAATCGTTTGAATTTTGGAACTTTTCTTATCTGCTGAAGCGTGAAGATAAGCATTCACCAGATCCAAGGAACAATAATAAAGAATTGTTAAGTGCTGTTAGAAGGTCATCAATTCTTGGTATAGGGTAGTGTGTATCTTAAAATTGGGATTTTACTCCCACTTTATGGCCGACAGACAAACGTATGGTACCATCAGGTTTTGGAATAACAACAAGGGGCGATGCTCAGTCGCTTTCTTGGACTTTTGAGATAATACCTTGGTTTTCTAGTGTTTCGTCGAGATCTTGCTCTACCTTTACTTTGAGTGCCTGTGGGACCGCTCTGGTTTTGAAAGCTACAGGTTTTGCATTTTGCCTTAATTTAACGGAAATTGTAATATTCTTGCAGCAGCCGACTGGCTTTTGAAATAGTTCATAGTTGTTATTGGATATCTCTTCTTCTATGTTGGTTGGGCTGGCTACTTATGGAGAGTATTGAGCTGGTATTAATTGTTTTCGTATCGATGTCTTGTAAATTAATGTTTAGACGTCTAATCCAGGAATGGCCTAGGAGCGAAGAAAAGCTACCTGAAACAACGTAAAGCATTTCTTTTGACTTTTGTTCTTATATTGGACTTCGATAGCACTAAAAATGTCAGCAGTGTATGAACTAAATCGCACTTTAATTTCTTGAGGTTAAGTACTGAGGTTTAGTTTGTCAAAGTTTGATTTATTTAAAAGTGCTCCTTAGTCCACTTCAAACAACTGATCCTGGTTGTTGATTTTTACTTGAATTAAACATTTTTCTGTGTCTTGATTAAAACTGTTGATTTCATATATATATATATATATATATATATATATATATATATATATATATATATATATATATAATACTAGTTCGTTGAGGAGGCAGTCAATTTATGTAGGTTTAGTTAGGCCAGGGTTAAGCAGACTCTTTGATATGTGTCGAGCTTTCGAGAAGGTTTATTCTCATTTTCAAGACAACTGAAAATTGTTACATAGGAACATGTCAGTAATACTAAACATTTTAAAGAACTTACATGTCGTGAGACTAATAAATAAAGCAGCGTTGAAATTTTTCTTCTACACAGAGAAGAAAAATTTCGACACATATCAAAGAGTCTGCTTAACCCTGGCCTAACTAAACCTACATAAATTGACTGCCTCCTCAACAAACTAGTATTATTAATTACTATCAGTCAATAGTACCTTCTCTTTTATATATATATATATATATATATATATATATATATATATATATATATATATATATATATATATATATATATATATATATATATATATATATACACATCACACACACACACACACACACACACACAACACACATATATATATATATATATATATATATATATATATATATATATATATATATATACTTGATCTTGAAGGAATTTTCCGTATCAACCGATGCTTTAGATTTAGACGAGGTCTGTATTGTGGCGAAGGAACTCTTTGATACTCTCTATTTTTTTATTGTTTTACTCTCTTTCTTTTGGTCTTGTGTTAAAACTGTTTGTATTTCTACTTCGTGATCTAGAGATCCTATATGCACTGGCTGACGCGTTTTCGACTGGTGTATCGAACTGTTGATTAGCTAGTGTTGATTCGCGTGTGAAATCACAGGGTGGATTAAATTTACGTAACTGTGTTACATAATTTTGAATACACTGGCCAAGTTCTTGTTTTTGTGATATGAATTTGTGTTTTTCAACTAAAACTTTCTTTTTTCTGTTAGCTGATCGTTCAAGGCTTGAACTATTTCCGACATATTTAGTGCGTTTTATGTTGGTGCTACTGATAATTTAAGTCATTCGAAATATTCAGGTCCTATGCTATTTAGAAGAATTGTTTTTGATGTGTTTTTGACTGATTGTAATCCTTTCATTGTAAGAAAGTTGATGAATTTTTATTGTATTATTGGAAAGTTTTTTATTATCAAAATTAACACATTTTGTTGATTGTTGGACGGTTTTGATTTAAATATGCAAATTTTTGAATCATTGTTAAAAAGTTTTGTTGCTGTTATTGCAGAAACTGTTTTTCGTTCATTTTGATGTTTAAGTATTATTCATTATAGCTATATTTGTCTCCTCGTCGCCAATCAAATTGAGTAAAAAAAAACATGTATTTAATATGGAAAAGTCATTTATATTTACACAGAATATCATCATTTGATAATGATAACGTCACTGACAACTCGAACATTCCATATCTCGATCTTATTTGTCATTAACGATTTACAACATTTACCTTGGATAAATGGCATGCACTGGTTATCACGGCCAGAGGAATCTTAAGGACAAGTACACCACATTTAAGGAGGCATATAGCATATATCTTTACTTGTACAAGTGCTGAGACAATCGAATCGGCTGTGTTTAGTATAAGCCGAGAAGAGCAACGCAGCTATAGGAATTGAACAGGGTTAGAGCGAAACCCAAAACGATACGAAAACGATTGATCGTCCTCAGTAAGTGGTAAATATCTGTAAGAATTGCTTGAACTGTTAAAACAAATTTATGAAAAAAATTTGTTCTAATAGATAGAATGTCCCTTAAACACAAACGTGTTTGCAACTCGTTTACCTGTATAATTAATGTATCGGACCTTACACTGTTCACGAAAAAGTTTTATCCGATTCTGTCCTCTAAGTGGGCCTTTACGAAGGAAGGAGATACGCCGCATGATGAAATGGAGAGTTAGTGAAAGGTTCATATCCTGATCTTCGAACCAGATTGTAGTAGTAACAAAAAATGGAGCAATACGTATATGTTCGAAGGCGAAAGCTATTAATAAAACAATAGTGTCAGGCAGAGGAGCAGCTCCGATAATATAAGAGTTATTGCAGAAGTTTAGTGGAACCATTGATTATGTATGATATAATTACATAATCATTGGTGTAACTTAACGTGTGGGTACCACTAGATGAAGAGTTAAAGAAATTACCTCTTTTTTGGAGGGTGAACAAATCTGAATTTTTGTAAGGAATCATTTTTAGGCATTGAAGTAGACTTCAAAAAATTGACACTATAAAAAAGTTTTAAACCACTGAGGAATAAGAAGCAATTGCAATCCTTTTTGTAGTATTCTCTCTTCTTGTATATTTACATGTAGAAAATTATTCACAAACTGCTACAGTCGTGAGACAATTAAAAATTTAGGAGCTTAAAGTAAAAAAGTTTTTTATTTCATACCAATACATTATAAACAAATAAACCCTTAGTTACTGTAACTGTAAACATATTCATAACTCCCTAGGGAGTTATAGTGGGGAATTGTAGATCTATAACCCCCTCTAATGTATTTTGACAAATACTTGCAAGCTTGTCAGTTGATATATCGATAGTAAGAGTACCTACTTATTTTTTAAAAGTTCGTTTAATTTTAATAACCAACAAAACTTCCTTTTATTATTTATTTCATATTTCACAAATGAAATATGAAATAAAATTATTTTTGTAATCGTTACTTTTAATGCATAAAGAGAAAAGTGGTATATAACTAAATATATAAACTTTTTTATTTATGTATTTAATTTGACATTTGTCAACAAATATTTCAAAATTTAATTTTTTTCTAATTTTATGTGAACGATTACAAAAAAATGTATTCGCAACACGTGCGCTGTCACCTTTTTGGTGCTCGGCCATATATTTTATCCCTCGGCTACGCCTCGGGTAAAAAAGAACAGCCTCGCACCAAGAAATGTGTAAACAGCGCACTAGTTGCGAAATCTACTATTATCTATCACGTGAGTTATGTATGTTAATAACCTCATAACTCCCTTGACATAAATAGCTATTAATTGCGTATTTGTGTTTTTTTTTTGAGTATGGATTCTTTGGATGCAGCCCAAGACTGCCCATAGACCCCAAACTCAGCTAAACAACAATTGTGATTGAATGCGACTAAAAAAATCAAATTTGTTATTGTAATGTCAATACCAGTTTTATAAAAATGTTGACTTGATCTTTTTAATACTTTGAATCTAAATTTCTTATTTTAAAACCAAAAAAATCAATGGAGATTAATGTAGAAACAGCTGTACGCATTTGCCCCATTTCTTACTCTAACAGAGATTTATTATGTGTACAACCCGATGTCTACAATAACAATATTAAATTGGGTAATGTACAATCAATTCCAGTTCAGTATGCCCTTCCAATAGATTGCACTCAAAATGGATTATACACAACAACAATAACACCATTTATGAATTATTTTTTTGAAGGCTGTGATGTATCAATTGTAACGTTTGGTCAGACAAACACTGGAAAGTCGTACACTCTTTTAGGGCCTACTTTAAGCTGTACGCTAAGTGAAAAGGAACATGGGATTATACCTCGCTTTTTACGACAGATGTTTGCTAATGTAAATCAGGATACGGATAAGAATTTTTTAATTCAGATAGCATGGACTCAAATTTGTGGTGAAAATATTTATGATCTCTTAGGGGCGGGAAGTGTTGAGTGTAATAACATTAGTGATGCTATTGAGCTGTTAAAATTGGGTATGGCAAATATTGCGAATTATGCACATACACTTTTTACAGTTACGTTAGAGCAGCATTATTCAGTTGATGGATGTATTCAACACAAAGTATCAACAGCTAGCTTCATTGATTTATCAAGCTCCGAAAAGATAGCAGTGATCGATAATAATGGCTTAACACAATATTTACCAACAGATCCCGGCCTTCTTGCACTTTATAAATGTGTTTGGATGCTTTCCGAGCTCTCCAGCACAATCTACAATCAAAACTTAATCCCATACAATCAATCTGCATTAACAATGCTGTTGAAAGACTCTTTCGGTGGCCGTGCAAAAACTTTGCTTATTTGCTGCATATCACCATTAGTAAATGACTTTATGGAAACCTTAACTTCATTACAATTTCTACAACGTGCCCAGCTAGTTAAGAATTACGTCACTGTTAATTCCTATGTGACATACGAGACATATGAAAATACAGACATTTTTGGATTACAATTCGCAACAAATCAGTTATTTAAGCTAGTTTCGAATGCAGAATTGCTGTTTAAAAACTTGCTCGGGACTGGAACTATTCCGAAATTACAGATAGAGCAGATTTCTGAATGGTTAACATTGAAGCAAGAATGCCAAGATTGTATTAGTGAATCGTCCGAACCTCATAGATCATTAGATATAATAGAGGAAGAAATTGAAGATCGGTCTAAAAGTGAGAGTGAAAGTGAAAGTGACGTACAAAATCTGGCTGATTTAATACATAATTTTCGTTTAAAAACCGATAGACTAGTTTCGATGGTTAATCATGAAAATGTGAATGTAAGTGATGCCAAAGAGAGTAAAAGTAGTTATTATAATGAGTATCATTTAAAAGGCGCACGTGGTCGTAGAGGAAGCATTCATTCCGCCGATGAATTGCTAAATTGTGATATAAAATTAGATGAGTTAACATCTAATGGTGTTGATACTTTAAGTAACGGTAAAAACAAAAAGATTTTAAAACAAATTTGTGACGACATCGAAAGTTATCAGAAACAAATCGAGGAGTTGGTGCAGACAATGCAGGTTAAAGAAAAGTTAATGCAGCAGTTACTTAAAAATAAACAAACCAAAGTTAATGTTAGAAAAAAGTTTAAACAAAAATGTCTTAAATTGCAGAGCGATCAAAATATTGCACATTCAAAATTGAGAGAGGCAAAGTCTGTTAATAATCATCTTTTAGAATCAAAATTGGACTTGGAGATATCAGAGTTGGCGAAGAAAATTAATAAAACAGAATTTATTAAGAGTATTGCCGAAGATGATCCTACAGCGATAGTTGAGCTCCAAAGTAGTTTAAATAATTCGAAGAAACAACTGGAGAAGTTAAAGAAGTGTTTACATCGGAAGGAGAAGTGTAAGTTAGAATTGGAATATGATCTAAAACAAAGTAATAAGTGTTCAAGCCAGAGTACCGTAAAATCAGATGTAGCGAAAAAACAAAATTTTGAGAGTTACTCACAAGAGTGTGGAGGTGAAAATTTGGATAATATAAAGCACCAAATAAAGGAATTGAGGAAGACACGGGATCGCCTTTTAGAGCAACGGTATAAAATAGACACAAAAGCACATAATAAGAAGCTTCTCACAGATTCGGAAGAAATGCAGTTATTACAGTGTGAAGAAGCAATTGAAGTAATTGATTTAGCGATTGAGTACAAAAATCAGAAAATTTGTGGATCTGTTGAGCTACCACAAAACAGTATTGATGAAAACATATATAAATTACTAACACAGCAATTCTTCAAGTTGAGCAATGAAGAAATATTAATATTATTACAAAAGTATTACCGTAAAATTGTAGAGTTAAGAGGCTGTACAAAGAAATTAGATCAGCAATTAATACAGGCTGAATGTCAGAATGATTCTCTACAACACCAGATTCAAAATTTAAGTTTAGTGTTACAAAGGGTGAGATCGGAAGCGGAACGTAGGGTGCTATCATTGGAACAACAACACGATCATAAGTTACAGTTAATCATGCATCATTTATCACAGGAGGCGGGTGAAGACGACCGGTTTATATCGAGAGTTGTCGAAAGATCGAAGCAAACTGCTTTAGCACTACAAGTGGCACAAGGACGAAATAAGCAGATTGATAAGGGTAGTCTTATAGCGAGGTTTACACGATATGCAAGGCATGAGAGTGTTCCACAACAGTTACAGATGGCGTTAGTTCCTTCACAAGCAAAAGTGACAAGACAGAGAAATAAACTTATTATTCAACAAAATAATAAATGAGGTTAGGATTAAATTTTTTTAATTATTTAATTATAAACTTATTGTAGGTGTATGAAAAGTTGATAATATATGGATAACCTGGTTACTACAAGAAGAAGATGATTGATGATTTCTAATTCATAACACTACGAAGCTTTATTTAATGTTAAACTGTGATTGCATGCATTATTACATTTTTGAATGTTCAACAATTTATCCTATTTAATAAGTAGATTGACGTGTAGAATATGTAAAAATGTTTAATAAAGTTCTACATATGTACTTATATTATGTTCAATAAGATCACCTCTCGAAATTAATTCTGATACCTCTTTTGAACTGTACAAGGCTATTAAAATAATCAAACCATTGGACATTTGGGTCTTCCGATAACCTTTCAAAACCTATTTTGAGATTTTAAGTAGGCGGAACTGAATTTAAACTAATAGAATGTTGCATTCTTTTGTTTTTTTAAATTGCAGATTTTGGGTGGAAAGTTATAAGGGTATCACATCTCTAATTTCAGCTGTTTTTGGGATGCTTTCAATTTTTTCTGGATATCAGATGCAAGTTTTGTGTTGCATATAATAAACTAATAGTGACATTTCTGAAGTATCCTATATATAATAATATTTACCTCCCTTTATCAGTGTGTGCAGAGATAACACGCACTTGAGTCATTCGTCCAGGTACAAACATGCAACCTATATTGGTTTCATTTCGATATTGCAATAAAATGTGATTGCATTAAAAGTAGAAATTGGAGGTACCTAAACACATTAAAGCACTAATATAATACATTTTGAATTCGGTAGTGTCGTTAAAACTAATACAATTAATTAGCCAGACCTTTTCAACCTGGATAATTAACAATTGGCCACATACAAATCAAGTTCGATCGTAGTCTTTAATACTTTAATAATAATAATATCAGGGCAGTTCGAACATCGGTATCGAACGTAAGCCCCTTCTAGCGTAAGAGCTTTTGTGTGCATTACAAATCTCTTAATTCCAAAAAAGACTTCATCGTTCCGGCATCGTAATCTTGGCCGCTTCGGAGTTTAGATCTGTCATTGCTTGCATACAGATCATACGAACATAGATAAATGTGGTTTATCTATGAATACGAAGAAGCGGTCATCAATAGAGGAGCCACAGCCTAGCAGGAGCCGCCGGAATACAGCAAGGAGCGGAGAACGAAAATAAAAGAAGCATTCAGACCACCGCCACCGCCAACTATGATCGACGTCGGGTACAATAGGTACCGCTTAATAAAAAATATTTTTTAATTTATTGTTTTATTTTAACACTTGTTTTCCTCCTTTTTGTATTTGGGTCTCTGGTTTCCAAGTCTTTATTCTTCGGGGTGTGAGCCTGCACCTCCGCGGAGACCCGGCCTTTCTTTAAAACAATTCCTTTTCTTTTTACTCTTCAAACCCTGACGCCGCCCGTCCACCTACACCTACACACACAGCACACTAGTAGAACAGGGGTACCATGCGCCATCTTGGATTTTGATGTCGCAAGGATGCCCCACGTGGGAGACCGTATTTTCAACCCCTAAGGTTTCTTTTCGGTGGCCTTTTTCAACCCCTTTTCGTCCCTAATTACTGCCTGTTTGTTTTTACTCGCTCCCGTGGGGGAGAAATGAGAAAGGCGAGAGAGAGAGAGAAAACGAGAAAGAGACACAGGAGAAGTGAGAGAAACGAGAAAGGCAAGGGGGAGAGAGAAGCGACGGAAACGCGAGAGGGGAGAGGGCGACAGAAACGAGAGAAGTGAGAGAGAGAAGAGAAAGAAACAAGAGAGAGGGAGACACGGAGAAGCAAGACAGACGAGAAAGGCGCGCGAGATAGAGAGAGAGAGGCGAGAGAAACCAGAAGAACACGAGAGAGAAAAGACAGGACGTTTAAACTAATGGAATTGCCACATTTCGCAACAAGACATGAATAAAATTAACGAAGCTTCTATGTAAAAAATTAAACGTATTATAAAATCTAGAGGCTGTAGGAAATTGGAGCTGTTATCCGAGGGGACAGAATTAGTTATAATAGGTATTAAACCGATAACCACAAGAAATAAATTACATTGGATATTACATTTCGACGATCTGGATACGTTATGTATATCTAATTATTGGTTAGAAAGAGAATTGGAAGAACAAAGTATAGATTTAAATTATAAAATTAAAATTAAATTGGATGCACTAAAGCAGACGCCTATTAGGCATAAAGAGAAAATTGTAATTTGTGTGTAAAAATGTTACCTATTTTTTGTGTAAAAAATAAAAGTGTTGCAAAACTTGTTTATTTGATTTTATTTAAATTATATTGTAGGAATGGGTGTAAGTACTCAACAATGTTCGGATAGGGTCGGTTATCTTCGGGAGTCGAGGAGTGGGGTCACACTAACTATAGCACGGTTAATGCGATTCGTACCTATATGAAAACATCGCATCGCAAAATGTTACCTATGTATATAGTTTCCAGCGAGTAAGCATTATTATTATAATGTATTCTCCTGTTTATGAACCAACATCAGAGGACATTAGAGATTTTAGGGATTTGTTAGTAAACTACTACAATGTAACTGTTCAAACTGATGATGAAAACGATGAAGTGGCTGAGATGAAAGTATCTCACACTTGTGATGATGATGATTCACAGAAGAAGACCGATGAGTTAGAGGGAAAGAACGAATCTCAAGACCATGATGATTGTGACTAATTACAGTCGAAAAAAGAATAAGACTGATAACAATCTTATTAAATTAAATAAATAAATGATGTAGTGTTTTAAATATATTTTTTAAAGGCTAAGTTTTCTTTCAATTTTTTATTAATAATCTTGTTTTCGGAATGGACTTGCGGGTTTGTTTATAATATGTATATTTAAGAAGCCAGTTTCTATCAATCTTATTGGATTTAATAAACGTGACTTTCGTCTCTCCCGTCCGCCGCGTTTCTCTTGTCCCTTTCGTCTCTCACGTCTGTCGTGTCCGAAGTTTGAGCTTGTTTGTCGCGCCATCTAGTGGTGTATGAGCTAACAAACATTTTTCTGTAACCGAGCTTGATCATGGCTCCACGTAGCTGTATATTTCAAAACTACATACAGTTCCTAGGAACTTGCGCTCGGGTCTTCGCCCCTTGTCGCGGACCCCTGGCATAAAATTCTCAAAAGGTCTGTGTAAATAAAACATATTAGCAAGCAAGACCGCTTATTCAACGCGTGTTTAAATTGCATGTTAACAAATAACATTTTGATGTATACCAACCAACTCTTAATTACACATTTATTTTTAAAGTAATGAGTTGAATTATATTTGTTATTGCACTGTATACTGTACATAGGTGGTTGAGCATTTTTAACAACAACTAGGACGTTCGGTCTTGTTTTATAAAAAAAATAAAAAGACACAACCTTTTTTTGAATTTATTTATTTCGCTATTTAAATGGATAAATTAAAACATTCTTATGTATCTGGCTTGATTGATTGTTTTGAAGGTTGTTTCCTCAAAAGGAAATTATGTTTTACCAAAATTGAAAATGCAATGGTAAATTTTAGGCATCCTTTTTTATATCAAAATGATCATTAATAGAAATGTGCTAATTTTAATGACAATCATGGTAATAAAAATTTAAAAACTCTAATAAAAATAATATGGGGAAATACACGTTAATTTTTAACGGTATGTTGCACACGTAGTTATTACATTCCAAACTTTTAATGAGGTTTTTATAACTGTTAATGAATGCGTTTCAATAAACAATTTGTGTGTCCGTATGTACAATATGAATATTTTTCAAATCGCTTTGAAAAAAATTACTTTTACTGGCAGAGAACCAGTTATATATCAACTATGCATAAGTAAAAACGTAGAAAGTGATTTAGTTTGATTAGACGAGTCACACAAAGCAGTGACTATCACTCGTAAACCAATTCTCCAAATCATTCTTTCTGTACAAGATAGTATTAGGCCTCCTTATTAGAATACAACTTCAAATTACCAGTCATAACCTACAAAGGCAAATACAATTTCCAACCAAGGGCCACGACAGGGGGGGAACGCCTACACTTGTCTTATAAGGTTAGAATCCCCATACCATTTCCAACCAGGGTGTACGACATGAGGGAGGGCCTACACTTGTCTTATAAGATTAGGTTAGGGCTTACATACAATTACACCAAAAAGACCGAGACAGGGGGCGAAGGCATACACTTGTCTTATAAGGTTAGATTAGAGCTTACATACACCAAGGAGACACGACAATGGGGGGAAGGCCTACACCTGTCTTACAAGTTAGCATTAGGGCCCCTTATTAGAATACAACTCTAATGTATCAGACTTAAATTTTAAAAATAACCAAACGTTTTGCGAGAATAATCATCTGTAGAAACATAAGTACATACTTTGAACCACCTAGACTGATTTCCGATATTGCACCTCAGATACCTGTATGTATTAGCTGCAATAACCCATTGGCTCATCTGGATTGCCCCTTTGGAAAACTCTTCAGCTTCAAAACAATGTACACATTGGGGATTTGTATAACCTTGAACATTGACTCCATCAGTGAATTTATTTGCTAATAAAGAAATGCTACGGTTACGAAGATGCCCAAGACGTAAGAGTCTATGCAGTGTCTTCACTTCAACTACCTTGTGTATTATTCTCGATATAAGGCGGTCGATCTACCTTGTAAATGCCACCAATTTTGAAACCGGTAAATTCAATTAGTCCAGAAATATTTGCCTTATTCTTTAAAACCAACTTCTTTAAACATAAGTACATAGCCTTTATCTGCCATCTGACTTACAGATAATAAATTTGTAGCTTTGAGCACATTTCACATCGGTAATAGTTTCAACAAAACTAGTTTGGTTAAATGAATTTAATAAAGGTGTGATAACGTTAATACAACCTTTGCTTAAAAGTTTTTTTGTCTGCAGTACAGAGAGAAGTTTCTATATATGGGTTAAAATTTTCCAACCACTAACATGATTACTGGCGCAACTATTTACATACCATTACAATCAAAAGAGCCTGTAGCAAATACAAAACATGAAAAAAGAATAGTTTTGTTGTCCTGTGACTTGGACGACTTTGATTTATTGTTCTTAAGTTTAGATTTACTATAGCTACCTTTAAATTTAGGATATTTTGGACTAATATGACCCCCAACACCGCACTCATGTCAAACTGTACGTTTCTTTTCATATGACTTTGATAGCTTAAGCCGCGCTGTAAAGTCGTCTCTCAATCCACGACGAGCTTCTTCCTCTAGCAAGGTTTTAATGACATCTTCACTGGTTAGTGCGGTGTGGATGCACCATAACCGCTTAGCATGGTTTCATATGAATCTGGTAAATCAGCAATAAACATCCCTATTTCATTATCATCTACAGTTATTTTTATGTCTGATAACTGTTGAACTAGGGATAAAATGGTACTTACTCATTTATAGAGAATATTCTTCAAATCTAGCTCTATATTACTTTCGATTTAAAAAAAAACTTGACGGCTTAAGCGAGAACTTTGAAATGCTTTTTCTAGATTGTCCCATGCTTCTTTAGACGATTTGGCACCACGGATATGGCTAACACATGTAGAATTTCCTAAAGTACTTATTTTGTCAAGCGCCCTCTGGTCTTTTTCTTGGTCTACGCCTCATCAATTAAAATCATTTTCATTTGGAACTTCCAATTGTCATAATTTTGATATTTTTCGATACCCGAGGCACCAACAGGACCCATATAACCAGCTTGGACCGCTACAGGAATCTGCACATTATTTTCAGTGCCATTTTGGCTTAATATGTCTTCACTTAACAACTATAAAAAATCACGTACATTCTACCGAAACCACAGTTTAACCATTATTGGATCCATAACCTATTGGGAAATACTGTTTGGTAGAATAATACTTGTAGTCTACAAAACTGGTTTTAATAAGTACAAAAATATCGTCGTACAATTATACCCAACTATATTATTCGTTATCATGACATAACATACTTATCTATACTTAAAAAAAATAAAGAGAGAAGTTAGTGACTGTGGCGCTTCTCTAACATTATTTATTACATAGGTGTTTCATTAAATATGCTATTTTTTACTTAGACTATCCCATTGTGAATCTGTATATTATTTAACTAATAATAGTAGATTATTATATAAGGCGTGTAAGTTGATCATTATTGAGCGAAATATTGAACAACTTACACGTCAAACGCAATATACTATTTTATCTTCAAACCTCAAATAAGTATCCTTCGGAGTGATGACTGATGACAAGTATGCGTCACTCTGACAGAATGTTTCTGTCTAAAAATGTTTATCAAAATCACATTGTCCTAGTCCCATTATTAGTTTCAACTTCAGTATCATTATTAGATTGAAATTAATAGTGGTACAAGGCGTATGTGATTTGAAATTAATTATTTTAATCAACACCAAATTAGCTACGAAAGGCAATCTTTTCACCCCACAACGTTCAAGTGTGACTTCTTTCCATCACCTCACTTATAATCGTATTCCTTAAAAACGTTAAGGGCATGTAACGCTACGATAAATTAGACCCTTGCTCAATAACCACGTTTTAATATTAACGCGAATGCCGTTTTAGCCTTAGCAGTAAACAAATCTAAGACAGAAACGAATAATTTAAACAAACCTGTAATTTCTAGTAAGATTATTTTGCGTTTACAAGAACACATCAGAATAACTAATGATGGCTGTTCAGTTTTCTTTTGGGTTCTACGACTGCCCATCTATAAATGGGAAGAAACTAATTTTTTTTTGCGGAGATAGTCGTATTCAATAAATTCATCTATTCTTTGTGTTTATGGTGTCGCCATCTGCAGAACTACAAAAATTAAACGCCTAGTTGACTGTTGTAATAATCAGTTGAATCCAGCCAGCGTGATCACAATTTAGAATGGTAGCGTTCAACACGATTCATTTTTGAATTCCCCAATTTAATTTATTTTTTTACCAATATTTATTAATAGTAGTATTTAATTTAGAATTACTTGCTGCGTAAAAAAGAAAATCTGTTCTGAAAAACCAAAATTAGTATAAATTTTTATTTGAAGTTTCAATCAAAGTTTTTTGAATTTACAATGTTGCACTGTCAAGGTCAGACACAGGTATGACATTACACGAGTCGCAAAGCTAAAACGGATAAAATAAAACAAATATTGAATTGAAAATGTAAATAAAATTTATTAAAAATTTACAAAAACATTCTACTTAAAACATGAGGCTCTTATGGCTTTCTTTTTTCTTGGTTGCTTTTCGATGTATCTATTCACTACCCGATGAGGGAAGATGGAACTATAACTTGACGAAGGTAACAATTACTCATCTATTAAAACTTAACATTAATTATTTAACCGTAGGAAAATAATGAGATAATTGTACCTAAAAGTTTGTATAATAATTCGCAAGTTTTTATAACAGGTAATTAGCAGACGACGTTTCTTTAGAGTAACATTTTACACATTTTAGTAAACTGTGAAAGTGCACAAGTTATCAATGTGATGATTAGTTGGATTGTAATACAATCACGATGTTGGGATTTCTCCGAAGCCATACTGCAAGGAACCGAAGTAAGGATCGTGTTTGTATTTCATATTGTTAAAAATTAAACTTTTAGCTATTATCATCTAATAAAACTATAGAAGGTACATACCACAAATCTCTGGATGTCTCTTATAAATGCAATGATCACATAATATTAGATGAAGTGAAGCTTGAAAAAGATCAACAATCCTTAAAAAATTCCCATCCTTTATATATTATCCCAAAGGATGGAGTTTATGTACTGATTTTTCATGTAAGTGGTGGTATTGCACCCTTTAATTTGGGCGTGCATGTAGAAATGAAGAGTGATTATGGTTATTTATCAGCAGCAGATTGGCCTTTACTACCGTTTTATGGAATAATGTGTATTTTATATGTTATATTTGGTTTAATATGGTTAATTGTATCATTTATGCAATGGCGTGATTTATTAAGAGTGCAATTTTGGATTGGCGGCGTAATTTTGTTAGGAATGTTAGAAAAAGCGACGTTTTATGCGGAATTTCAAAGTATTAATAATAGTGGAGTACGTGTGCAGGGAGCTATGATTTTTGCAGAGTGGGTATCATGTGCTAAACGCACATTAGCGAGGATGTTAGTCATAATCGTCAGTTTAGGTTTTGGTATTGTAAAACCAAGATTAGGAGCTGCTTTGCATCGTGTTCTCGGAGTTGGGCTTTTATACTTTTTGCTTGCTGCTTGTGAGTCTTATTTGAGGATAACTAAACCTAAAACTGATCAAACAAAAGACTTACTAGTTGCATCAGTTCCATTAGCAGTTTTAGATTCTGCGATCTGTTGGTGGATTTTTAATGCGCTCGTAAACACGACTAGAACTTTAAGATTAAGAAGAAATGAAGTTAAACTATCACTTTATAGACATTTTACGAATACTTTAATATTTTCTGTTGTCGCTTCTGTTATTTTTATGTTGTATGCGATTAAAATGCATCGTGTAGTCACTTGTTTGCTAGTTTGGAAGGATCTATGGTTGGAAGAAGCTTATTGGCACATTTTATTTTCCGCAGTTTTACTAGTAATCATGATTCTTTGGCGACCAACGAATAATAACCAAAGATATGCCTTTGTTCCATTATTGGAAACAGGTGATGATGAAGAAGAGGAACAATTGGTGAATGATGCGTACGGTGTTAAGATTAGAATAAATCATCAACGCCCGAATTCGCCTAAAACACATAGCATTGAAGATGATATAAAGTGGTTAGAGGATAATATAACTAGTGATCCGACTTTACCCATCCTCGATTCAGATGAGGAGGTTGTTAATACAAGATTTGAAGTATCAAAAATGCAGTAGTTACCAAATTACGTGTGATTGTGATTTACTTAATATATTTAGTTTGTTTTACTGTCACTTTTGAATTGGAAAAATCGTGTCCATCAATTTTGTAATATTGCTTAACCATTTACTTTTGTAAGAAGTATTAAAATGTTTGTCCAATATTTTAAGTTTTTATTAATGATTAAAAATTAACATAAATTTATTTTTTATTAATAAACAATCTGTGCTAATCTTTGTGTTTTGTACAGTCAACTAGCTTGTTTGTTTATGTATGTGGATCTTTCTATAATGTTGCATATGATGGAAATACCATTTATATGTTAAAATTTTGGTCTCAGATTTGGATATTTGTCAGCGGAAACAAATGATATAGGGAACAATGTAGATATGGCGTTACATCCTGCAGTTGAAGTCATCCCTTCAGTTGAATTCAACATTGTAATCAAGGATGTGTATAAATATTATTTCTCAACTTGTAATGTGCCAATTTTTTGGCTATTGTTACCTGTATTGAAATTTTGTATTTATGTTGATATTCATAAATTTATTTACATTATTTTGTCTAGGCATTTGTAGCATTTTTTTTTAAATATTTAAATTTGAGGGAATATGTTGATATCTTCTTGTTAGGATTATACATAACTTTAATATCAGTGTATATTTTATACCATATTGAAGTGAAGCAATTGTTTTGTTATCCTGAATTTAGCATTACTTTGTATCAGTATTGAGTTTATATGAAACAAAGTTTGTGCTGTGACTTGAGTACTTAACAATTTATGACAAGCTACCGGATTTGACGTTATTTGTTTTGTTCTGCGTCTATTTTATTTTTGTAAAAGTATGATCAATGGAGACCACTTAGGGCGAATTAAAAAAATTTGGCACAAAATTAATTAAAAATTGATATCTGTTTTGATTGGGTAAAAGTTTAATACATTTATATTAGGATATCTTAGTCTTATAAAAATTATTAAATCAGAAATATGCATTAAATTTAGCGAATTATTCTGAAATTTATGTTGATTTACGCATAAAATGAGGCATAAGGAAAATAAAATTGATCAAGACCATCTTAATAACGCCTTATTCGAATTCTTATTAAAGATTGAATGTTTTAATAGCCGGAGAAGGCAACATATATAAAAGAATTATTAGGGGTGAGAACGAGATAGTCTTGATTTAACACCAACGCAGAGCTGTTAACTATTTCGTGTGGCCATATTGATGTGTCAATATAAAAATTTAAAATAAGTTCAAACTGAAAATTGGAAATTTTTTCACCGACAATAATTGAAGATAAGTAAACGAGTGATGTTTAACATTTGTGGGTACTGAATTTAATACCTTCTAGATAATAGACACAGTATATTAATATCTATAAATTTATCCGAATAAGGGCCGGCCTTTCCTTCCCCAGATAAAGTTTCAGTTAGTTAACATTCAGATATATCACAGCTAGCGTTATTTCCGTCTTTCCAACGTCAGTTACCTCTTATCCAGTAGTTAACCTCCTAAACTAGAGGATAAATTTAACAGTCACATGAAGTACCCGATAGCGCTGTATCTCGCGGATAAGCGCTGTCGAAAACGTACGAATTATGAGTTTATGACGGTAACTTAAAAATCGTAACCTCAAAATGTCACTACGCGGTTTTATTGTACAAGGTACTCATTAATAGAATAGTTTTTACATAATTTTACTATGGACGATTTGACTAATGAAGCGTTGGAAGTACAAGCGATCGAGATATTAAACCAGATAAATCCAGATCGCCGACCATATGCTCAACGTATTAATCATTTTGACATATGGGATGATCTGGATTTTTTCGAAGGTTTCGGTTAAAGAAGGGCACTGTTGAAAGGTTGCTGCAACAGATCGAACATCACTTGTTACATCGTACTAACAGATAATTTTATATTAATGATTCTTGAAAATAGAAACTAATAACCAAACCTTTTAGAAATAATTGTGTTACACCGATGGGCCAGTTACTTCTTACGTTACGGTTTTATGCAAGCGGTTCCATTATACATAGTTGCAGCAGACTTTGTCGGTGTAACTAAAGCTACAGCCGGAATGATAATTTCTAGGGTAACAAATGCAATTGCAAGTCTGCGCCACAGTATATTGCATTGCCAAATACTGAAGACGAGAGGAGTAATGCTATTGAGAATTTCTATAGATGGGCTCGTTTCCCGCGGACTATTGGAGCAGTAGACTGTACCCACATTCGTATTCAGTCACTAGGTAGTGAATAGCTTTTCACCTACATAAATTAGTACCTGCTGAACTGTATTTTGATTTTAGGTGGAAATTTAGTAGAGCATTACCGAAACCGTAAAGGATGCTTTTCTGTAAATGTGCAGGTTGTGTGTGATGCTCAACTACGATTTATTGACATTGTCGCTCGTTGGCCTGGTGCGTCGCATGATGTGCCATTCGTGCACAGGATCAGGACAGCAATGAAATGTCAGGATGATGTTACCTTTGAAAATTATTATAAATTCTGTCATGTTGTCAGTCTATTAGTCATAACAATAGAAATGTCGTACACCGTTTCAGAAAGAATCGAAACTAGAATTATTACCAAATTTGAAAATAGTGGAGTGGTGCTTCCTTTGTGTAAATGCGCCAAGGATTATGAAGCCAATATTCAAAGAAATGTGTTTGGGATTGAAAATTTTCAGATGTATTAACTGTAGTTGTTGAAAGTCCTGGTATACGTTCTCGAGTAATTGCGAATCAGTTTGGAATGTATAGTACTACCGCGTTAAAAATTTTGAAAAAAAATAATTTCCATTCGGACAAACTTCAGTGTCATTAGGAGTTGACTGAGGGGGATTTTGAGAGAAGAGCAGAGCTTTGTTATGGGCTGCTGGGGAAGGCTAATCGAGACCGAAATTTTTTTGGTACTTTTACGTTAAAGAATGAACCAAACGTGCAAAATTATAGGATTTGGTCAACAAAAAGGCCTGAAATTATTGTTGAAAGCCGATCTCAATATCGACAAAAAATTAATGTTTGGTAGCAATATTCGGACAACCATTTTTTTATGAGGCAAATCTAAGCGCGGGTTAGTTTTTGGATCTGCTGTAAGAGCAAATTTTACTGGCTCTAGCAGAAGTAGCTCCCGAGGAAGAAGAAATTTGATTTCAAATGGATGGTTGCCATGTTCACAACAGTCCAAAAGTTAAATACTTTATTAATAATTGTTTTAATAACTGTGTAATCGGACCAAATTGTGCAATTAAGTGACCTCCAAGATCTGGAGCCCCACATGACTATTATCTCTGGGGAAATTTAAAATCTAAAATTTCACTTCTGAAGGGTTTGCAGATTTAAGGGCTTTAAAGATACGCACCAGCGAAGAATGCGCGAAAATAACGCCCCGCATTCTTGCCAATGTTAAAAAAGAATGTTATGATAGATTAGGATGTTGGTTAGCTCAAAATGGTGGCTTATTTGATCATGTGCTATAATTTTTGTAATTTGTAATTGTTAATTATTATTGATATTTCTACCAGGATTTTTAATAACTGCAGTTAATACATTTGTAGTATTTTCATTTTTAAACATTTCTTTGAATGTTTTTTTTTGTCACAATTACCCAAAGGAAACAACGTTCCACTATTTTTAAATTTGGTAGTAATTCTTCCAATAAATGGTTTTGATTAATTTGTTGGACAATTAAATTTTACCTTGTTGATTAATCTGTTATTCTTTCGTTGATTATTTAGATGGTTTGACGTTTGAAAGATTGTGTCATTTTGACATTTCATTGCTGCTCTGATGCTGTGCAGAAATGGTACATAATTTTTACAATTTTGAAATTGGCGTAAGCTGTAAAATATTTTTAACAGTTTCATCTGATAGAGAATTCAATTGTTTAAAGAAAAGTTCCTATAGAGTTCTCACCTAAAATAATTAGGGAAGCAGGAATTCGAGAGAGTATGATTTCCCATTGGACTTCCTACTCGACCATTCACCACCCGGTATGGAGAATGGATCGTGAGTTACGAATCAGACAAAGAATGTTACGGGCGAAAATGGTAGTAGATCGGAAATAACAGATAAGGAAGAGGCCGGTAGCTCAGTGGAATAATGGGCGTGGGTGTGTTACTAATTTTGCATTTATGATAGCTCGTAATACATAAAACACGGCAAAGCTAAGTCATAAATCAGGAAAAATATGTCACAAAGGTGCCACCTGTTAAAGAAATTTATAGCGAGAAACACGCCATGAACTAGATCTTAAAATAATGGCCTAACATGAAACCGTAATGTTCACTCGGAAAGAAAACACTCCCTATACTTGAAAATTCTACTTCAAAAATACCTACGCAAAGTTACTGAATTTGAAAAATTCAAACATAAACATGTTTATGTTTGAATTTTTCAAATTTGACAAAATTGTTTACTACATCTTTAACAATTTTTAACAAACATTACTACTGACATAGATAACTGTAAGTGTTATCGAAACGTTTAGATTGTATAATTTAAAGTACACCATTAAAAAATCCCAAAAAAGATAAGTATTTTATTATGAGTGTTAATGGTGAAAGTTTACATTTTCATACAAAAAAAACAAGTTTCGTTATCATAAATTGAACCACTAGCAAAAAAGAATAAAAAGAAAAAAAATACGTACATATATACAGAGCGTCCAAATGCACATGACAGATAATATTAAAAGTTCGTGCGATTTTTAGGTTAGTTATCATCAAACTCGTCAAATTAAAGAATTACATTCAAGATAAGGCTCTTTTGGCTATGATATGTTAAAATCTGTATGTTATAGATTCGTTACTACACTGAAATACCAAGCTACAAGGCTTTCAATATAATATTTACAAAATTAATTGAACCTTATACCAAAATGGCACCACAAGCAGTTATTACAAACAAGTTTAATCATTTTCTGATAGTGTTAATAAAACTCAGGTTAAATTTAGATTTTACTTTGTTTTCTTATACATTTCATGTTAGTATCTCAACTATTTCTAGAATTTTCTATTCCACACTAAATCTAATGCACTTTTGACTATGTAAATTTATTGTATGCCCTTAAAGAGACAAATTAATAAAAGCAATGTCACCTTGTTTTAAACAGGCATTTGGGAATAGAGTCACCGTAATTATGGATTGCTTTGAAATTAAATTGCAAAAGACAAAAAAATTGAAAATAAAGTGCACAACTTGGTCTACTATAAACATCGTAATACTATCAAAATTCTCATAAGGATAACACCAGCAGGCTCGATATCTTATATTTCACAAGCAGATGGTGGAATCACTTAAAGCCATTTTCCTGGAATTTACCAAACTTCACATTGGCTTTACTTTATTAAAGCAAGTAACAAAATACTTACAAATTTCTATTGCAATGTCGTAAAGGCACGAATACGTGTTCATAAAATCTAACTCAACTATAATATACACTAATAATCTCCACTAATTAACTATGAAATCTCTTAACATTATATACTAACACTACAATAAGTCAATTAACACGATTTTTTTCTGGAGAAAACACTGAAAAACAACAGAAAAACGCGTAGGTTCCTATGAAACATTAACACAAGTTGTCCAAGATCAGATGTTAGAGGCGGAGCTTGTGACGTCAGTGTGACGTACTTGCCTAATCTTGGGGTACTAGTGAAGCAATGTGCGATAGTCTAATAATTCAGCTGAAGTGTCAGATGAAGTCTATAAGTATTATGGCTTTCTATCGTCCACCGCAAGCAAATCTTGAAAAAAAGCATTAATTCCGTAGAAAGACAACTCCTAAAATTTAAAAACACTATCCTAATTGGAGATATGAACATAAACTATTGGATCACTCTAAACACTGTAAATGAATACTTGACTTCACTTGAAACAATTTCCTGTGACATAGTAAATACCATAGATGAAATAAATGCAACAAGGGAGACACAGTATAGTAAAACCATAATTGACCATATTATAACCGACATGAAATACCTAAAATGCAGTATAAAAATAGAATTAATTGATCATCAAGTCTCCGACCAGAAACTAACGTTTGTCATCAATCTAGTAGAACCTAAAAGGACTTATCAAAAAATTACATATGAACGCGTATGTTTTCAAAGCTTAAAAGAAAGCTTAGAACAAAAGTTGCAAAATAAAACCATAGAGACTTTCACACAGTTGACTATAGAAATTCAAGCATGTAAGAAAGAAAATACAAGAACTATTCAAAGAAATCAAAAAACTAGCTATTAATGGATTAATGAAGACTTAATTAGAATAATAACTAATATAAATAAAGCCTAAGAACGTAAACAAAAATCCCAATGACTCGCAGCTAACAGAAATATACAAATTTTACAAAAATCAGGCAAAGAATCAAACAAACATTTGGAAACCCAAGAAGAATGTGGCAATTGATAAATGGAACGCTAAAAAACTTCTGTGACGCAAATAAACTAACGCGTGCAAATTTAGAGGTACTGTAAAATAGTACCAGAACGATGAAAGACCAAGAAGGAATAGCAATTGAATTAAACAAATATTTTACAAAAGTGGGAAGGCAAATAAGTTGCAATACACGAGACACTGCAAATCATAGTCTCAGAACAGAAGGCATGATGACGAACAAAAACAATAACAATATATACATTTTTCCGACAGACCCAGAAGAAATACGCAATCTCATCAGTAAACTCTAAAAGAGACTAAAGATATTATTACTCCGTTTATAGCAAAATTAATAAATAAACACTTGCTAGAGGGAACTTTTCCGGAAGGGTTTAAACATGATATAACAGTCCCTATTTATAAATCGGGCGCAAAAGATACACCTAGCAATTACAGACCAATATCCTTGTTAAATACGCTGTCCAAAATTTTTGAAAATCTGCTAAATAATAGGATGGTTAAGTTCTTAAAAAACAATTGGCTTTCAAGCCAGGTCAAATACTCAAGCGGCGCTGTTGCAATTTGTGTTTATGAAAACCTAAATGAAGTAAAATATGTAGTGACACAGTTAACTACGAAAAGCTGTTGCAGATATTAGAGATGAAGGGAATTAGAGCAACTGCGCAGGAGATTTTTAGATCATATTTGACTGGCCGAACTAAACAAACTAAAATTACTTACTAAAATTAACGTACTTAGCAGTTCCAGTTCAATTACTACAGGAGTGCCGCAAGGTTCGATACTGGGGCCAGTACTTTTTATTGTCTACGTAGAAAATTTACGTTTCAGAAACCTTCATGGATCGTATATTACCTATACTGATGATACGTCCATCACATACACAGGCAAAACAAGAGAAGAAATACAAACAACAATTGACCTAAACTTGAAACATGGCTCTATACAAATAAACTGGCAATTAATACTAACAAAACCGCATTTTTCTTTTTTTTTTTATGATTGTGGACTTGAACAGGCTAAATAAGGCCTATCGTGCTAAAGCACTCAGGAACACTTAGGAGGATGGATAGAGGGATAATGAATTGCCAATAGATGCCTATGAACAGCTACCTTAAATTTTCTCATATCATAAGTGAGAGGAAAACAGGAACTAGGGAGATCATTCCAGAGTTTAGAAGCCGTGTAGAAAAATGTGGATTGCGCCCGTTTGGTACGACAAGTGGAGATTTGTACTGCATACTCATGATGTGAATGAGCGAACCGAGTGTTTCTCGCAAAGATAGCCGGAGATGGTATCAAAGAATGTAATTCACCAGCACAATAGCCGTTGTAATATCGATAATACAAAGAAAGAACTGAAACCATCCTTCTATGCTCAAGGGACTGTATGTGAGAAGTTAAGGACGGGTCATTTATAAGCCTAATCGCTCTCTTTTGAATACGATCAACGATATCGAGAGCGTATTGGGGAGCACTAACCCAAAGGTGAGAATTATATTCCAGATGAGGCCGAATTTGGGCCTTATATAGCAGAAGGAGTTGTCGAGAGGTAAAGTACTGCTTAGATCTGTACAAAAAGCCTATTTTACGAGCAGCTGTTTTGGTAGCTGACAGAAAATGGTCAACCCATGAGAGATTTGAAGATACAGTCATACCCAACAGAGTAATAGAGTCTGAAAACTTAAGAACTGAGCCATTCATACTTACAACAGGAAATGATCGTTCTTTTTTGGCGGACATAAGGCAACACTGAGTTTTGTTAGCATTAAATTTAACTAGATTATTGCTTCCCCATTCGAGAATACGTTGAATGTCTTTGTTGATTGAATTTGCCATTTCAGCTTTAATTTCTTGATTTGACATAGAAGGTGGATTATCACTATGAGTAGACTGAGATGAACTTCAGTGAAGAGTGCTATCGTCAGCAAAGCAATGGATGGGGTTAGTTGTTGAAGAAATAAGGTCGTTTATGTACAGCAGAAAAGTGTAGGCGCTATAACGTATCCCTGTGGTACGCCCGCGTTAATGCTAACTTCTTTTAAGAAAAAGCCATCAACTACGACACGTATTCGTCTTTTATCAAGGAAATAGAAACCCAGTTGACGAGCGTATCATTTAACCCAAACGAGGTGAGTTTGGCAAGTAAACACTTATGCCAAACTTGGTCAAATGCCTTTGAGATATCTAAAGCGACTACAACTGTTTCACCGGACTGCTCTACTGTATTGTTCCAAACTTGGGTCACATATGAAAGAAGATCGCCTGTTGAACGACTTTGCCTAAACCTATATTGGTGGTCACTAAGGAGTTTGTTAGTTTCAAGGAACGTGAGCAGTTGCTGATTGATGGCTTTTTCCATAATTTTAGACAAAATGGAAGTGATGGCAATTGGTCTGTAATTTGAGGGATCGGTCTTATCACCTTTTTGGGAATAGTCTTCCAACAAAGAAAACCGAATATTAACCTAAACTTTATAATAAACAATGGAACAATAAAAAAAAGTGAGTCAGTTAAATATCTAGGTGTACTAAACCACAATGGGATAGCCACATAAAGCACACAATCAAAAAAATGGCACCCATAGCAGCAGCACTAAGAAGAATGCATATACCAGTCAAATTTAAAGATCTAGTCTATCATGTCTATATACGTTACGTACGGATCAATAGTTTGGTGCAATGCAGCAAAAGGCATTTTAAATAAACTTAGCAGAACCCATTCAAAAGTAATAAAAATCATCTGTAATCAAAACTGGCTGACTTCCACAAAAGAACTTTACACAAATAAACTTAAATTACAAGATTTAATTACGATAGAAAAAGCTACGATGTCATACCTGGTGTACAATAAACTAATTAAAACCATCAGACAAATTACACAGAATAAAGAGATTCATAGACATAATACAAGGATGAAGCAATCAAGTCATCTAGAACAATAAAAAATAATGCGGGGAAGAAAACCTTAAACTACCATACATACGAAGTTTTCCACAGGCTTCCAGAGGAAATTCAAGAGGTAAACATCTACAAACCTTTAAGAAGAAAATTAAAGCATATTATTACAGCCTACAGTGCCCCAACTAACTCGTCAAATAAAATTGGGACTTCGGTGCAATTTATTTTCTAAGTTACGCCTTTTTCTGTCCTTAAAAAGTTATAGATTTAATCTTAAGGCTATGACAAATTGTATATTACATCTTTAGTTAGATATCATGTAGTGCAATACACAATTCTTAAGTTACCATTTACTCTATGTTTCTTTTTCTTAAGAAAGTTATGAATTTAAACTTAAGTTTGCAAAAAAATTATATAATTTTTCTTTAATTAATTACTTAGCTATAACTTAGTCTTAAGCTAGTGCTAGTGTAAACAATTTTCTCATTAATATCACTGAAAGGTGAAAATGAGGAAGATAGACATGTCTTTATTCTGTGGTTTTATAAGTATTTTTCTAACCTATGTTACCCTGTGTGGAAATAAAATTTATTTATCTTATCTATCATGTGTTAATTTTTTTTTACATAATTTTTCATTACATTTTATTCAGGATCCTTCTGTATTTACATTCTTTTCTTATTTAAATCAAGAAAGAGTAACAAATCACAATTCCATTTTGATTCACCCTGTACGTATACACTTTCTTGTCTTGGACACAGAAGTGGAATTAGTTATTATTTTAACAAAAAAAAAACTGTAACCTAACATTCCGTTCTAGTCTTATGTGCCAATTATTTCTATGAGATGAGTAAAATCCCGTTTTGTTTTCATTTTAGAAATTTTTAATAAAAATAATTTCACTTTTAAATTAAGTACAAACCCATAAAAATGCATAAGAAATTATAATAAATTTAGTACAGATGTGGTTTTGTTGTGTATATAAACATGTATTTATTAAGCGATATTCACTTCTGGAGTACATTTGAGGATATTATAATAAAACATGTAGATTTCTCCGCATTTAAGTATGTATAAATAATCAGTATTAAACATATTGATCATGAGTAATTGCAGGTATTTTACACGTAAAGAAACAAATGATCAATTACTGTATAAAAGCAAAAAATCGTACTGTGAACAGCGAGGTGTTATTTGGCACCCAACAAATAAGCGCCCTTTCAAAGTTAAAGATCGGTTAAAAGAGCTGGAGGTGCGTAAATTATTGTTTTTGACACATCGACTTTACATAGTGTTTTAGGAGTGTTTATTGCAGAGTAAGGTAATATGCACTTCATGTGTGGATAACAACTTTCGGTTATTATTAGCCAATGGCTTATTGGTGAAAATTATGATAAATCCGAGCACTTGTGATATTACAAATATTTCGTTTGAGAAATCGTTAGCTGCTAAAGTACAAAGTGAATTGATATGTCACGGGATAATCGATAGGGAACAAATAGCTTGTGTAAGTACTGATGGACGTGTATTCTGTTATGGGGGTATGTGGCGTGAAGGCTGGATTATTGATAGTGGAGCTAAGAAAAAATTGATTTATACAACGAATTACTATGTGTTTGGGGTGGTGTTAACACAGAAAAACCACAACCATGGAGTCCACTAGCCAAAGATCATCAACGGGCAAATTTACTTTTGTATTGGATTGGAGTAAGGGGGCCTGAATTGTTTGCGTATAAAAAAACTGAAGGTGAACCGATCTCGGTTATTGTTAGTAAAGTACTTAACAAAAGTTTGATTTCTATTGAACAAAAAGTGTCTATTCGTGGTAAGTTACCTTAATTAAAAACCAAGATTGAGTATTAAAACTTCAGGTGCCGTCTCGATTGAAGTGAATGTTTTGGAAGTAACCTCAAATTTATTAAAACGAACATCTGTGATTTCCGTGCCTTTACAAACACAGATTAGTTGCTGTGCACTAAGTAATAACGAGAGTCGACTTTTATTAGGTTGTATCGATGGATCTGTCGCATTACTTGATCGTTTTAGTGGTGCCACTCAAATAATAAAAAGTGCAATTATACCCACATATGCGCTTTGGCACACATACGATGCAGTAGCTGTTATTTCTAATGAAAAAGGCCAGTTGCAATATTACGATACTGCATTAAATCGTATAAACACACAATTGAATGCAGATGAAGGGATATCAATTCCGTTATTAGATTTGTCGTCTTATTTTAATATACAACCAAATATTTCTTCAATTAAATGGAGTATGTATGGTATAATGATTATATTCGAACACGGGCCGTTAGTTATTGTCACACATTTGGATAAAAGCCTTACATTTCATTCGTTAGCACAGCAGTACATTAAAACAGGAAAAATTAAGAAAGCAATTACACTTTTATTATCGTGGGATTGGGATGAACACTTTTTTGGTGTTTTGCAAACTATTGTTTTGTCTTTGTTGAAATGTCCATTAACTGAAGATAATTCTGAGAGTTTGCAAAAGGCTTTGAGTTGTTTTTATAGCCCTGTAGTACGATTGAACAGTGATATTAAGGAAAAGTATGTAGGGAAGGTAAGCTATTTTACATTGTTGAAAAAATTGGGGACTGAGGATAACACGTTTATTTGTAGAATAAAAATACTTCTTTTATTTTGATAATGTGAATTTATTATTGTTACTAGTCTTCTATCGGTTTCTAGGTCTCAGCTCATAAATACATTAAATATTTTCATGTACTGTTAGTGAGCTAGTTGGAGCTGTGGTAACGCAATCTAGTTAGCGTTTGAGAGGTAATAAGTTCGATTTCCGTACCGTCTACCCTATATGTGGTTGTTTTTGATCATACACATATAGCATCATGGTCACTGGGTATATGCACATCATGTGTGGCTATTTGGCAAATGATGTAATATCTTTCCTCTCACAACCCTATCTCTATTCCTTATGATCCTATCCCGACTGCACCCATCATTAATTCCACCATGCATATATATGTAATTTATATAATTATGTATGCTGGGAATCCATCACTTTGGCTAAAGGACCACGGTAAGCTGCCACTTCCCCTTTGCGGAGAGAATGAAACATCTTGCTTTCCTTTCTTTCTTTCATGTACTGTGTATACAATTATACATCTCAGTATTTTTATAACTGCCAATACTTTCATAACTATTGATATTTTAAAAATTTGTGTGCACTCTATGGTCTATTGTATTTAACCTGGAAACGCCCTTAACTATTTTTTTTCAGTTATATTTGTGCATTTTTCATATGGTACTCTAAATTGTATGTAAAACACTAAAAAAACGTCAAAAAAAATCTTTGAAAATGCTTAACATTGAATTTGACCTGTACCCATATAGACTCCGTGGGCATTCAAAGAATAAATGTATTAAATCACATAACAGATAAGATAAAAGAATAAATGTATTTTTATTTAACAAAAGGAACTATAAAAATGAAAATAAGTAAATTTAACGTTTAGTGTGATAATTTATAAAACATGGAATACATAATCGGACGTTACATTTTGTGCACAGAGTTCTGACTTTACTCTTACAGCTTTCGACATATCAACCAAGCATTATTGACGCACAAATCAATAAGCCATGTAAAGGTATTCCACCACCATTTTTTTCCTCGTATATTGTTTCTATATTCTGTCAGATTTCGATCCATTTGGTCTGTTCCCCCCATATACTCATTATATTTGCCTATAACAAACGGCCGTGGAACTTGAGTATTCTTATGTTGTACCTTGGAATATCTCTTTACAGGACGTACAGGTTCAACGCCATGACATGTTGAGACTACGGACACAACATCGTTGTCTTTCCATCTAACGAAAAATATCCCTGATTTTCTTTCTATGGCACTCAAGAATTGTCCTCTGTTTTTCAATAATTGTTGATTGAGTACCTCTGAAAGACCTTTCTTACGGTTAGGTTTAGTTTTTGTTTCTTACTTCTTTCCTTGACAAGTTTCTTCGATTTTGCCAAAGGAGTATTCGGTTTTGCTTCTCTTATTTCTAATTTGGGAATTCTGTTACTTCTCATTGTTCCAGTAGCTTGATAACCTTCAAATCTAAGGAAACCAAACAAGTTTACTGAAGTAAATAGGTTGTCCAGATAAAAATGGTACGGCAACTTAATTTTTTGTGTGGGAAATTCACTTAAAAGTTTTACAAAAGGAGAAGCAGCCTTTCCAAAACTTGTGCTATAAGCATCAGGAATTGTTGCATTTTGTCCTTGATACAAATCGAAAGTCACGCAATAGCCTTCTTTTGTGTTAATACACCAGGCCTTATAGCCAAACCTTATCAGTTTGCCTTTAATGAATTGTTTGGCACTGTGCTTTCCAAAATACTTTATCATGCTTTTGTCGAAATTTAAATTTTCTTCCGGCACAAAAAGCCCCAGGAATCTTGCTTTAATCATATTCATTATAGGTCTGATCTTCGCATTCAGTCATATCAAGTTTAGTATTGTCTGAACAGTGAATGAACTTCATGATTGATAGGAATCTGTTTCTCCGCATAGCTCTTGATACCAAGTCATTTCTAATGTCTTCGGACTTCTCCCAATAGTGACGTTTCGATGGTACTGAATTGTAACCACTCAAAATCAGAATTCCTATGAAGCGTTTTATTTCATCCACTGCAATATTTTGGTTCTCTTGATTTTTAAAAGCTGTATATTTATTGGTTTCGTGAGCCAAGTGTTCAATAATCTCATTGGTAAAAAACATTTCAAACACCTCAATAGGGGTTTTGTTTTTGTAAAGCTCATAATTCGGCGCAGGAAAATTATCTTTTACAGATTTTATTACATCACCTTGAATATACTCAACGTTTTGTAAATTTTCTCTTTGGTAATCCAACCAAGAACTAATAAATGTTGGAGTGTTATCTACATTTTGTTGGTCAATACTTTCAGAAAAAGTAGCTTCATTATTAATCTTTTTTACAACTGAAGAAGTACTGGGACCTGGTGTAAACTGATGAGATGAGGATGGAACGGCTGAAGGAATACATGAAAGTTCTTGAGTAGTATCATCTGAATTACCTCCAATACGACCGTTAGCAAAAACTAGCTCTACAGGTGTTAAAAGTTGTTTACCAGGTAAATGTTCCAAAGTTCCGCCTTCATCCTCGTCTCCGGATTCTTCATCAGTAAGTATACTACTTGGTGGAGGTTCAACAAAAATCTTTTCTGGGGTTTCATTTTCATCATCTTCTAAGAAAACCTCTATTGCTTCTTGTAGAGAAAAACCGGGCCTGAAACCAAAGAGAAGTTTAAATGCCCACGGGGTCCATATGGGTACAGCGTGAAAAAGTCCTGAATATATGCAACTTGCACAAACATAAATTATCAAACAATCTATACTCAAAATATCTCAACCTTTATAAATATTACTACGACAAAATTAGAGCCATAACACAGAGCTTACCTTAAAATATCTTTCATGCCTTGAAGATCGAAAGAAAAAGTCATCCATTTTAACTGTATGCAAAAAAAACACATGGTTCACTTTACCAAATAAATGCTAGACTGACAAGTTATCTATGAAACTTGTGAACAATCATTGTTTTAAATCGACACTGATGATGCTAGAGTAAAAGGTAATCATATATTGTATACAGGGACTAGGTCCCAAGAAAGTTATAAATATAATACTTATCTATGCTGGATTCATAGCAACATTGTTTTAAAGTCAAATTATGATCAGAGAGCATGTCACAAGTAATTCACTTATATTGTAATACAGGGTTACTAAATAGAAACGTTGTATAAATAATAATAATTTATTTATTTGTAGTGATTTTACAAAGTAAATTGCTAGCATAGTCATAAAATAAACTGAACGTAATGTCACAGACAATTTGTCACTTATGTAAATAGACTAAATAATACTAAATGAAAACGTTGTAATAATAAAAATTCAGTTTACTAGTAACTAAGAACACTGTTTGTACTTAACAGCATTTATATTAAATTATACTTGAATGGTATAATGGCTTTAAACAAGTATGAAGGTGATTAAGATACTTGTGAAGCATATGCCATTCAACGTAATGATAATCGACAGTCTTGTACATTTAATAATTCGTGTGTACTGTACTAATACGCTGGTCATTGTATTGAAATTATCGTTTTAAGACTTGTTTTAGTTTCATTTATCAAAGTTGCTTAAATATGCTATATGGAAGGCTGATTAAATACACTTTGTGATACATATTCTTTGGGCAACATTTGCGACTTAATAATCGACAGTATTTAAAGTACAAAATCACCCTATTCTCTGTACTATTGGTACAGTAATTGTAAATTATAGCGAGTTTAAATTTAAATTTAGTTTGGCAATAAAATTACTCTTCTATTTATAATAAACTTATGAAGGACAGAGTCAAAATACGCAATTTTTGAAATTGGGTTTTGACAATCAATCTCTGTATCCTAGAGCTGTATATATCCGCATTTATGCCCGTCTCTGTAATTTAAAAGCTCTAGAAGATGCCGGACACCCATACGAGTATGCCATAATTGAGTAGACAGTCAATTGTTGCAAAATAGGCGGTTCTTAATATCTTTTTTGAGACATTTTCTCAATCGACGTAAGATCAAAATTGACTTACAGATTTTAGAACTGATTTTATCTATTTCAAGAGCAAATTTTAATTTAAGGTCTAACAGTATTCCTAAAAAAATTACTGATGTCGGATTTGTATACAAATGAGGTCGTAATGACAAAATCAATGTTTTTGTTTTCTTACTATTTAAGCATAGTTCATTATTGATGCACCAGTTTTGTGCTAGCGTCTGAATTTCCAATTTAGCTGTAAAAAGTTCTGCAACTCGTTTAGATTTTATTAATAATGTAGTATATAAGATAGGATCACAAATACTGCTGATGCACATGGGGAAGTCGTTAAAAAAGATTAAAAACAACAACGGTCCTAAAATTGACCCTTGAGGCATGCCTCTATTTACCTCAAGTGTACCAGATATCTTGCCGTTCACTGTTACTTGGTGAAATCTATTTGTTAAATATGATTTTATGACTTTTAAGCTATTACTATCAAAATTGTAAAATATTTGTAATTTACATAACAGAATTTCATGTGATACACAGTCGAAAGCTCTGGATAGGTCAAGAAACATTGCAAGTAGATAGTCGCCTTTTTCGAAACAGCTTGAAGTAGTATTAACCAAATTAGCTAAGGCCCCCATTGTATTTTTTTCTCTTCTGTACCCATACTGCGCACTATGAAAGAGATCATGTGATTCAAAATAAGTTGATATTTGATTATATATTACTTTTTCAAAGACCTTAGAAAAAACAGGTAATATCGATATAGGCCTATAATTGCTAATGTCGTTTACATCTCCCGACTTGAATAAAGGTATTATGTTAGCCACTTTGAGTAAATCAGGAAATATGCCTGTCTTTAAGGTTAAATTTACAAGTTTTGTTAGGGGCGATACATATTGACTTATCTGCTTTTTGATGATATAGGTTGAAATCCCATAGACATCTTTTGTAGTGATGGATTTTAGTGATTTTAACGAATCTCGTATATGTGATAGAGGAGGTCATTTGGCACTTATTTAACCTTATATGGTATTAATCAAAATGTTATCATTTTCAAGATATCGAGCATTTTTTATTTCTTTATTTTATTTTGCCACCATAATGTTCTTTATACGCCCCCAAATGCGGGCGTAATGTGGTCTTTATAGCACGGAAATGTCATTGTTGCTAAGCAGCATGATTGACAGCAAAAACATGACATGATATGTGACGTAAGTTGAAAGAAGTATTGAAACAACAACCTTACTATACAACCCTTATTAAGAAAAATAATAGTAATGAAACTTATTCTTTAATTCATCTAAAATTTCTTGTGAAAAAGTTTTTGCGTTTTCACCTTCCATTTTAGAATGCAAATTATTTACAAACAGTACCTTAGCAACAATTTAGCAATATCACAGTATCTTAGTAATAACAAATTAGCCTGCTGTCGACTTTATTTCACTGCATTTGCATTTAAAAACTTGCCGAAAATACTGAATCTTTTTAAAATTTTATTCCAGTTTCATGGTGCAAAATAAAATAAAACATTGTATGTACCACGGACATAATTGTAGATTATGGCTCTCAGGAATATAAAAGCCCTCCGCTTCGCGTTGGGCTTTTAACATTCCCTCGAGCCATAATCTTCTGATTATGCCCTTAATACATAAATATCTATTATTTTATTTTGCCACCATAATGTTCTTTATACGCCTCCAAATGCGGGCGTAATGTGGTCTTTATAGCACGGAAATGTCATTGATGCTAAGCAGCATGATTGACAGCAAACACATGACATGATATAAAATAGCAATATCACAGTATCTTAGTAACAACAAATTAGCCTACTGTCGACTTTATTTCACTGCATTTGCATTTAAAAACTTGCCGAAAATACTGAATCTTTTTAAAATTTTGTTCCAGTTTCATGGTGCAAAATAAAATAAAACATTATGTACCACGGGCATAATTTAGATTATGGCTCTCAGGAATATAAAGCCCTCCGCTTCGCGTTGGGCTTTTAACATTCCCTCGAGCCATAATCTTCTGATTATGCCCTTAATATAAATATCTATTATTTTATTTTGCCACCATAATGTTCTTATACGCCTCAAATGCGGGCGTAATGTGGTCTTTATAGCACGGAAATGTCATTGATGCTAAGCAGCATGATTGACAGCAAACACATGACATGATATATAATAGCAATATCACAGTATCTTAGTAACAACAAATTAGCCTACTGTCGACTTTATTTCACTGCATTTGCATTTAAAAACTTGCCGAAAATACTGAATCTTTTTAATATTTTGTTCCAGTTTCATGGTGCAAAATAAAATAAAACATTGTATGTACCTCAGGAATATAAAAGCCCTCCGCTTCGCGTTGGGCTTTTAACATTCCCTCGAGCCATAATCTTCTGATTATGCCCTTAATACATAAATATCTATTATGATATTGTGATTTTGCTTCAATAAAACTACCATAAAAAAATATTACAAGTATTTAATTATTTATATTTTCGGGATCCTCATTCCTTATTAAACTCATGATAATAAAGCAATCTGTGATTTAAATTTTATATGGCGACTAATATGTACATATATTTTTTAAATTTAAGGATTTAAAATTACTCAAAATCACATTAAGTCAAATTATCACTATCTTTTTGAAATGAAAGTGATACTTTAATTGAGATTTAAGAAGTTTTTAAAATAAATTGAATGAATGTACATGTTATAGGTATGTATAAAATAAATTTGAAGCTTTCAATCCTTAAATTTAAAAAATTATTGTACATATTAGCACAGTATAAACACGAACAGTAATTTCACTAGAGGAAATTTATCAATTCACACTTATTTCGCGCCAAATGCGCGTGGCACCCTGCGCTTTGAACTGTGACAAAAAAAAAATGGCTAATTTTACGTGAATGTTTTATTTGCATATAGGGCTTTGATTGTTAGTACATACAATTGTACTAAATTTATTACATTTTGTAGATTTAGTACGCAGTACACCACAGTGTATATATTATTATACTGTGTTAACACCTTCCTCATACAAACTCTATTCGAGAAAGAACTAGTACGCCTATGAGCAGTAAAATATACGCCGCCACTGTTACATACAAACCCTTATACAAACGACAATTTATCATGACACTGGCACCCTGCGCAGTAGATTTTAAAAAAATATTCGTTACAGCAATATCAAAGACGCCGACAAGGAGTGAAATTACTGTTCGTGTTTATACTGTGATATTAGTCTTCATATAAAATTTAAGCTATCACGATTGCATATTCCTTTATTATTAATAAGGCACACATTGAGGATTCCGAAATATAAATAATGAATAATTAAATACTTGTAATATTTTTTTATGGTAGTTTTATTGAAGCAAAATCACAATATCATAAAAAAATAAAAAATGCTAAAATCTTGAAAATGATTTTGTTTAATACCATATCAGGTCAAATAAATGCCAAATGACCTCCTCTATTACATATTTATAACTTTCTATCGGGCCCCCAGTAACCCTGTATGTTAGTCTGTGAAAATGTTGCTCCCCCTTGTAGTATATAGTGTTTCAAAAAGTTTGCTATTGTTATTCTCACATTTATGACATTGCAAATATATGAACAATTAATAACATTGTTTATTTCTGGGAACATATTTTTCATTTATATACAGTGTTTTCAAATAATTTTTTATTTTTAAATACTATAACCAGATATCTTTGTACTTATTAAACCAATTAATAGCAATATTTTGGGAATATATTTCATTTGTGTTTAGTATTAGTATACAGTGTGTTTCAAATAGTTTGCCACTGTTATTTTGAACTTTATACATTTTTGCAAACAGAGATTTTGTAAGTATATAATTACTTTACAGTAGCGTCGATCTCTAAAACATTTTATATTACTGGGTGATAAATAATTTTTTTTTGATAACACTAGAGAATATATCAGATTTATTAAATAATTGTAAAAGGATTTGTGGATTTTCAAATATCTTAAGAGATGGAGATTTTACAAAAGAATTTAGTATATAGGGTGTTTCAAATGGATTTTGTAAATATGTAATACTCTCCATTATAATATGTTTCATATATAAAGGGTGGAAAAATAAAAATTGTTTTTGATAACTTAATAATAAAATTTCGAAGTTAATAAGTTTTAGTAACAAAATTAGATTTTGCTTTTGATATAAGAGATTCTATAAATGTATTTTGTAATTGGTTTTAAAAAGTTGGATGCTAGTAGTCTGAAATTTATATATCTTTGCAAACTGAGATTTTGTGAATAGTTAATAGTTTGCAATAGTGCTTCATGTACATATTTTTATAAAACATGTATCATATGTACTGAGTGGTCAAATTGTGATAAAACGATTCTGAAACTGTTAAACCAATTAACAATAAAATTTTGGAGATATCTTCCTTTTGTATCAAAGATAAAACTGTTTAAATATAATTTAGTCTACAGTGCGTTTAAAAAATTTTACTATTATTTAGAAATGTATACATTCTTGCAAATTAGATTATATATACAGTGTGTTTCAATAAAACGTTCCGCTAATTTCTAGGGTAAATAGGATATTAAAAATAACTTTGGTTAATAAATGTGTCCGAAAAGAAGATACGTTCCTTTAAAAGTGGCCCCAAAAATCCTTTTTTTATTATCATCTCTGAAACGGTTTAAGATAAGATAGCGTTGACAAATTTGTAATATTTTGTAGGAAAGGGAAGGAAAGGGCCACATATTTCATTCCCTCCCTAAGGGGCGGGCTGCTCGAGCTTTCCAAGTTCCTTCAGTCATAATCATGGATTTTCAGCATACATACATACATTACGTATATATGCATGGTGGGATTAAGGATGGGTGTGGTCAGGATAGGATCTGAAGGAATGGAGTTAGGGTTCTGAGGGGGAAAATACTACCTCAGCATTCGCCTAGGTAGCCGCACATGGTGTGCATATATGCAGTGACCATGTCGCTACATGTGTATGAGGAAAACCCCCTGAAAAAACCTCATACAAGGTAGACGGTAACGGGAATCGAACCCATTACCTCCCGAATGCTAAGCAGGTAGTGTCACCACTACGCTACCAGCTCGGTCATTTTGTATAGGAGCATCGCTAAAGGGGGGGATGCCATTTATTTTGCCTCCCAACTTTTTTTTTGTGGTGATATTTTTAATGTTTTACAAAAATAGTATTTTTTAAACAATTTTCCACAAAAAAGATACTCTTGTTGAAAGTCAAAAAATTACTGGTTTGGATTTATTTGAGGTTTTAGCAAGCAATGCTGACCGAATTAATAAATTATTTTAAAGTGAAACAATTAATAATTTTCATGCGCGAGAACGAACTACCTCGGGGAATAATGATTGTTTCAGAAACAACTAGCTAAGTATTATTATTTAAATTGTTAATGAAAATGGAAGGTTTGGTGGAATTTAGTTTTAATACTGTGACTTACAGAAAGGAATTATATTTAGGAATTTGAAATATGTCGTTATGATACCTTTATGTATTTGTTGTGAAAGCGAACCTTAGAAATCGTTTCTTCACTTTTTGGAGTGTTTCCAGATGATTTGAAATTTTGTGATAAAAGTATGTAGTAAACGGTTGTAAATACTGATTCAAATATTGATTTTTGCCGTCTCATATAAATGTGTTATTCTTGGTCGATCCATTATAAGAATATTGGTTATGATAATTCTTGTTCAGGTTGTAGCATTAACAAGGCGATTTTTTCATCAATTGGTACGATACAAAATGTTTGAAACTGCTTTTTTACTAGCGGTTGATATTGGTCACCATGATTTATTTATGGATCTATATTATTGTGCGATTAAAATGGATGAGAAGGAAATGGCTGCGGCTGCACGTGCACATGCATCTGCTATACTGAGTAGATGTTCTAGTGAAGGTAATTACACAGTATTACGCACTTACTCTTAAACTAATACTTACAGATTCATGCTGTTCACAATCGTCATGCTCACAATGCTCAGAGAGCTTCACAGACAATGAGAGTAACGAAAGCAGTATTCAGGAAAAATCAACTCACGAACATCCTTCGTCAAGTGAGAATTATTTAACAACAAATTTCAATGAATGTAGCCCTAGTACCTATAATGAAACGTCCAGCTACCATCCGCCCACAACTAGACTGGACGATTTGCAAACACGATTATTACAGAATTTTAACGAAATCCCAGCCCCTCCACTTCCAATAGCACCATCGTTCAATGTACAATACTCATTACAGAACCGAACAATTCCTCATCGTCCATTATTGCCCAAATCTTTAGTGAATAACAGAGAAAGAGTTTGGACATACACAACACCACCACCTCCAGTTCAGACCGTTCCCATATCTACTCCCTCTACCCCAGCCGCAACACATGTAAGTGGAAAGAAGCCCCAAGCAAAAGTGAAATTTTCAGATACAGTTACTGCCTTTATCGTCCCCGAAATTAAAAGACCACCACGTCCTCCACCCCCACCCCATATAACCAATCCTCAACGAGAACTTGCTGATAGTTTACCTTTGTGCCATCCAAATGAAGATTATTTAAAGGATTTTACGCCTGTCCGACATGAATCTGACGAAACAATAACAAAACCAAAAATCAAAGTTGTTCACTTTGGTGTTGTTTAATAATAAGTACAATGTATATTATTTTAATTATGTATTTATATTTTTATATGTAACAAATATTATATACAATCTAATTTATCTTTCATTAATTATTTGTATATACAGGGTGTCCCAATATCGATTATTCAGTCGATACCTCCTTAGCAATTAAACTTAGAAGATAAGTTTAAATACAAAAGTTGTGTATTTTTATAAGCTACATAATCTAAAAATAGTTTGGTTTCTACAGGGTGTAATATAAAAGCGGTACAATATAGAACTTTTGATTTTTAAATAGAACGCCCTATATATAATTTTATTTTTCAATTCTTATAATTTTACATCTATTTTATAAGAATTACTTACAAGCTAAATCTTACAGTTTTTGAGATATTTGCAAAGTTAACTAAAAACTGACATTTTTATGTAGTAATTCAAGTAGGCGTATCTCAGTTATTTTTAAAGATAAAAAAATAATCTTTGGTATAGAATTTATTCATACATGAGCTTACTTTAATCTATTGTCAAAATTGGATTTCAATATAGAGTGATCACAAAAATTAATTCAATAACAAATTTAAAAATGCTGTATCTTCATTTTTTAAATGGCACACCCTATATTTTTTTAATGCCTTGTCTTCGTCTATTAGTCGACTTTCATTTCTGTTAATTATGTTCTATACCTATCTCTAATAGGTTCGGAGATATTTAAATTTGTTCAATTGTTTTCGTTGATAACACTGAAGAAGAGTAACATTAGTCGGTCAAAGCAAGCTATGAATACATATGAAACTAAAAAACATACTAACAGAAATAGAAACACTTAAAATTATAATAAATGTTCAATGTGACCACCATTTTGTTGCTGGCAAACATGAAGTCTTTGAATCAACGACAAATTTACTTTTCGTAACGTGGAAACATTTATATTTTGAATGACGTCTCTAATGGTATTTAGACCCCATATACCAATTTTCAACCAAATCAGAAAAAAAAATACCATTTATTTCCCTCTGCTTTTATTACGAAACATCAAAAATTCTAGTTTTACCTGGAAATAGTTTTAATAACATAAATTATATCATTTTAGGTCAAAATTAATAAAATATTTGTAAAATAGACAATTTGTGAGAGGAAAATATAGAAAATACGATTTAGCCTCGTCACTGGTTGTGTTCATGCCCTGTATATTGAGGCGCATGAGCTAACCGGTAAATAAAATGTAAACGAACTAATATTTGTAATTAAAACTTAACAACACATTATTTATCCTTATTAAATTTAATATTGATTAGTACATTTGAAATTAGTGATATTTTGGAATTTAATAAGTTGGCTTTGGAAAAAATTTAATATTTCTGCTTATAAGGATGAAAAGTATTGCTCTTTAAAGTGCACCTCATAGTTTAAAATACTTTCTGATTTGGTTGAAAATTGGTACATGGTGTCTTTGTTTCATTCTAAATACATTTTATTAATATAATTTTTCGATATCTTGTCAATTTGACCCATTTTTTGGCATCACAGTTAACATTTTTCAAAATTCCCGCCAAATCTATGGTCACGTGACAAATGTCGCAATGAATTTTTTGGTTGTCAAGACATGCAGACGCGAACCGCCAATAGAGTTTTTAGAAATTTCAATATATATATATATATATATATATATATATATATATATATATATATATTATATATATATATATATATATATTGCTCCGTGTTACTCGATTCGAGTAATACGGAGCCGACAAATCAGTTGGAGAAGGAGAAACTTGAAAATGGCAAATGAGACTTTGCCGAAACGTCGTTTTTGTACTGACAGGAGTCAGAAACATCACCAGCAGACGCGAGACAACGCCCGGATAAACAACAGTGTTTCATACTACACTCGCGGAAACCTAAAATCAACCATATATATATATATATATATATATATATATATATATATATATATATATATATATACATTTTTCACTTACATACCCTTCAATCACATCACGTTTCAACCAGATCACCTACGTGATTCTTGGCTCTCACGCCAACTTAAACGTTTCCATCCTCTGAATTTCACTTTTATTCAATTAAAGGATAACAATAAATAACAATAATGGCCCTGTTAGCTCTCCCGACATTAATTTTCCATTAAAATCAAACATAGTAACAAAGGTGAAAGTTAGCTTAAATTTTGAAGTCAAGGAAAAATATAGTATAAGACAATATGCAACAAAATGTTACAATTAAACTTAAAATCTTATATAGTACCAAAAGTAAAAGTTGGGCCAATCTTCAAATTTTAAAACAAAGAAAAAATGTTCAAAAACTTACCACTTATATACAGATCTGCCATGCATAGTTTTCATCTTTTGTATTTTATATTTGTGTCAGTACGATTTTATGAGTTTCAACAATCATCTGGCATGGGTTTTAAAGGAACCGTATTTTTCGTAGAAGTTCAATGCCATACCAACCCTAAATATTATTTACTCGCCTTTTTCATTTAAAGAGGCATCTTACACGTTATAAAATTCTACTGTTTAGATTATTATTTAACAAACAAAATACACCCACGTACCACACAAAATTAAAAAACACCGAACGCGTTTCGATAGCTACGCTATCATCATCAGCGGTCGACTAGGGCGGCAAATGACAGTCTCCCGTTCCTTGATACTCTGGTAATAAGAATGAGTTCTGAGTTGCCTAAAGGTCCTTAATCATCATTACTCATTAGAATTTGTTTGTTTTTGAAGATCTCTAAACTTTCATAACAATCAAGTTCGTACTTATTACTAACATGTTTTATTAATGATACCTCATCTACTACATTATTTTTATCAAACATATGTAGGGCTACGGCAGACTTGTCCCAACGTTTGTATTGTATATGAGCTAAATGTTCTTTAAAGCGAATTTTGATAGGTCGTTTAGTTTGCCCCACATATATTTGTTCACAATTTTTACAATTAATCTTATAAATTCTCGACCTATCCTTATCCACTTTATCTTTTGGATTGCCTAAAAGAGTTTGCAAACTATTATCTGAAGTAGTGACTGTTTTCAAATTAATTTTGGAAAAGATTTTAGGTAGACCTTTTGTATAAGCAGGACAGTTTGGTAACTTTACATACTTTGTTTCTATTTGTTCTCTAGAGTTACCTAATGTAGTTACGTTCTTAACCTTATCCTATGTGTTTGTTTCCTAACTATATTCATTACCACTTCATCTGAAAACCCATTGTATGCAGCAATTCCTTCATAGTGCGCAATTCTTTATTATAATTTTGAACTGAAAGAGGAAAATTAAGCAATCTATGAATCAAAAAGTTTATGCTGTCTACAGTGATTTGAGTCATTGGTTATGAATCTTTTAGTGCTAGTTTCCTTACGATAAGTATCTATATCTAGTTTACTACCATTTCTTGTTACCAGAGTATCAAGGAACGGGAGAGTGTCATTTGCCGGCATAGTCGACCGCTGATGATGATACCGTAGCTATCGAAACGCGTTCGGTGTTTTTTAATTCTGTGTGCTACGTGGGTGTATTTTGTTTGTTACAGATCCTGCCACAGTTCCAGATTTTTCTAGATTATTATTATTATTGTTTATTAGTAATATTGAAACCGATAAAAATCTATTCAGTAACTTCCTACTTATATTTAGATTAGATTGTTAACGCGAGTTGCTGTTATTTATTTGAGAAAAGAAAAATTATTTAATTACTTTCATTTAGAAAAAAAAATTAACTTATTGCTATTACGTATAGACTTATAGACTGTACCTGATGCATTGAAAGCAGACTGCGTACATATAATCTAATTCTAACTGTTCATGTTAAATGATTGTTGTTGTGTGATGATTAAGCATATTTTATTGGTGAAACATTTACTTTAAGGTGTAGGAATAACGGCATAAAACCCAGGTTAAAATTAAGACACCATTCTGCTTTTTTTTCAACTACAAGACGCCAACACCTATTTAATCGGAGATTTTTTCTTGAATGCTGAAGACATTTCAATATTTGTATATCTCAATAGCATCTCGTTGTAAACGAACGGAGTGATGAGTTTGTCATTATAAAATTTCCATATTATTAAATAGTGTCACGGTATTAGAACCGTTTTCAAACTCGCAAGAAAGCAACATAGCTTTAATACCAGATGTAAACAAGGTTTTCCAGACTGATGCACCTAACAAAGTCTGCAGTAACTTAACATGCTTTAAATAACTTAAATCATGACATTCAACTTGATAATATTGAAATTTCATCAAGGTAAACTTATAAATGCTATTGAGATATATAATCATCCAAATAACATCAACAGACAAGAAGAAAATGTTTTACGAAATAGGTATTGGCACCTTCTTATTAAAAACGCAGAATCACACGTAATAATTTTAACTTTTGGTATGTCTAAGTTTTTTTCTTTTTTTGAAGAATACATAGATATGATAATGGTGTATGGAGCTGTTGAAGGAAACGCTGAACGTGCAAGGCATCTATTTGGAACGATTTTTATTATTCATGCATACCTACCGTAAAAATAATACCACTACAAAATTAATTTATCAGAGTGTGTGGGAAGTGCTTCTGTTTCTATGTAAACGTGAATCATAAAAAGTCACCGGCACTCAATATGTGGGCTTTAATTTATAAGAACTTCAAACCGTTGTAACTTTCTTATTATTACCATTTGATCTAAATTTTTTTTAAAAAACAACTTTATTTTGATCCCTTCCACTTGCCCTTTCAATTTCCTCCGTAGGTTAGAAATCACACTGTATATTAGAAATTTCTTTAGTATCAGTCGACCACTGATGATAATTATTTAGCTATTAAAACGTAAAAAAATTAATTAAACGGTTTACAATTTATTTAACACAAATTCAGTATTTCCCAAATATTTGCAGAAGTCTATAGATCTGCTAGTAAGGATTTTACGTAGGTGATAATCAATCTCAAATTCACCAAGCCAGTCTATTGCATTTCCGATGAGACATCCACATAAAGAGAATCTAGATGTTCTGTCAGTGGCGTTTCGTGAGGCACTGAGTAGTGCCAGTGCATGTTACAATACGTTAAATTTAAATCTTTCTTCTGATAAGTTTTGCCAAACATTTCAATTCCACAAGGCCATTTCTACAGATTTGCGACTTACTGGCCACCTTTGCATTTATACTGTCCGCTTGATATGAGGTCATTGGAAAAGCAATTAAAAGCTCAATTTGAAAAAAAACCAGTCATTACAAGCAATTATGCAAGGTCATTAAAAGCAATTAGGAGAGAATTTACAAAGCAGTTAAAACTCATGCAACATCCAAGATGTCTTCGCAAATGTCCTGATTCTGTGCTAATAAATAAAATATGGGTTCTATTCATACACATTCACTGTAAGTATATACATCGACTGAAACCGGAGGTTAAGTACTGTTTCCTCAGATTAATTCAGGAAGTCCAAGTAGGAGTTGAAATCTACAAGTAAAAGTTGAAATTATAAAAAAAAAAATTTAAAAATTCTTCATAAAGTGTAATTAACAGGTAAAACTACCTTTACCCTAGTAGGTATGGCCTTTTTTCCCATTTTCATTTATCTTTTGTCTTAATTTTTATAAATTCTTGAATAGTTTCTCAATTATGTGTCTATTTATGGGAATGGTTTTCTGTTTTATTTTTCCTTACAATGGATCATTCTTTCGGGACCAAACAATTCCTTATTTATTTTTTGTAAAATCAGTAAACTTTACTTGTGGTTAAACCGTGATTTAATTCTTATAATTGAACCGAATCTCAAATAATACAACAGTTACAACCTTTATTATCCGTCCACCTCTACGTTATATAATCAATCTTTGAAAACTTGCCGATAGTTTGGGTTTATACGATTCGTTATAGGATTTTACACCTTTTCAACATGAATCTGATGAAACAATAAAAAAACTTAAAAATTTGTTGTTTTTTTTTCTTTAATAATAAATACAGTGAATATTATGAATTATATTTTGATATTTAATAAATGTTATTTATGATCTACATTATTTTTTACTAGGTCCACCTAATGTATCTAATTGTTGCTTTAAATTCGCTAATTCTATATCAGGTACGTAACGTATTTCTTCACATGAATCTTCGTGCGGCATTATTTTAATTGTAACTCCAGCAGGGTACTTGAATCTAACACTTGTAACAGCGTTGATAACTAAAAATTAAAATTCCAGTTTATAAGTCATTAATTTGTTTCTGAGTAATATATGTGTCGGTAAACTAAGAACAATCTGCACAGATACTCTTACGGAAATTAATAAAATCAATAAATAGCAAACCTGTAGTGATGTAATACTGTTAATTTGCAGTGTTCGCTCATACACTTTTAATTCGAATTGTGAATTAACAACTTCAGAGTTCGGTTTATATGAAGAAATTTGTAATTGTTTTGCAGGGGTTGCCCAACCATTCTCAACATCTAAATTCATATTTTTAGATATATTATTAAGCCATCTCTGATATGATTCTAAAATGCAAAAGTCATACCCACGTAACTGTATATTAATGACATCATATATTGGTATTTTTGATTTCATGGCCTAAAAGAAATTGTATACGAAATGAACACCATTTCATACTGGTACCTGTAAATAAGTGGGTTCATAAAGATCTTTATTATAAAATCGAGAGCATTGTAACGCGACGTTTCGCCTACAACTCCATAGGGCACGAAAAATCATTTTTCAAAAAAATTTTAAAATAAGTAAATAAAAATTTTTTAAGGTTAAGGTATAGACTAGTGGAAGTGTCTCACGTATAATCGCAGAAGTAACTAATCTAGAACTCTATGATCAAAAATTTGTGAGCAAGATTTCAAAATACGTTAAAAGATGGATGAAAAGTTTCAAGAATTACAAAATCTTTATTGTGAATTAAAGAAAACGCAATTCTTACACCGTAAGAATTACTTAAATAATACTGATCAAGACCAACCATACAATGTCCGTTTTCAATCATTAATGGAATGTTTGAATAATATTTTAACAACTATAACACTGAAAGATGACTTATACGTCAAAATATTGACAATGAAGTCTTCATTATACTATGAACAATCAAAAATGTTGATGTTAACTGAAAATTTAAACATGTCCAAAGAAGCGCTACAGAATGCCCTCGATGTAATAAAAGACTATCACTCTCATGACCAAGTAACGTTTCTATACATGCGATTAATCAATCATCTCGCTTATTTATTTTCCAAAGACGGAAATTATGAAGAATCGTGCACATTGTTAGAAGGCGTTACAGAATACGATGACCCTAAAGACATGCTTATTTACAAGTAAAATATCTATATTCGTTTTATAAGATTGTATTACACATTTGTAGCACCGACGAATTGTTTTTCAATCAAACTTTAAAGAAAGATGAAGCGAAATTAAAATTTAACAAACTAATCGCAAATAATTTGCAAATGTTAGCTTGGATTTATGGAAAATTTGGTCGCACCGATATGCACGCTGCTAAACAACATTTAGCGTTGCGAAAGCAGCTTGAAGCGAATGATTTTGAACCAATTGGATGGGTGTATCGATGTATTAAGCTAGCGTCAGTATACTTAGCAGGAAGTAACTGGAAATCTGCATGGTAATCTTTAGTTTGTGTTGACTTAAAAATGCATTTTTTAATATTGTATAGTTACCATCTAGTAGCATCTGGAGCCATGTTGAGTCGTTTAGAAAAAGATATAACGGATAGTTCAGAGTTAGCACATGCATGGGCCGATTTGTCACGTGCTTGGATTAGTTATGGTTTAAATCTCTTCGGTTCAAGCAAACTGTACTTTGCTGATCGTAAATATCCAGGATACTTTGAAACTGGTGAAACAAAAAGTCGTTCTTTTTTGTAAAATTGTATGATGGTAAATATAGTTCTTAGATTTTAGAAAAACGTTAGAAGAAAATAAGGTAGCTGATTTTTCATTTCCTGGTTTGGAGATAAATACTAGTGATATACCTTCTGAACTTATAAAGAGTTCAGCGGAAGCTCGCAATTTATTCTTGCATACTTATGAATGGTTAAAGAGAACTAAGATACACTATAACTTACGAGACTACCCAATTGAGTACGTTAATACTGTTTTAGATTTGAGCGAATTACTACGTTTGCTCGCTTTTTACGAACCAGATTTAGATTCACAATATAACGTTCAAAAAAGAAGGGCAGATGCTTTAGAAACGCTTAGCTCAATTTTACGTGAAGTTAGACCTCAAAGTTATGCTACTGTGAGTGTTGAATTATTAAGAGAACTCTCAGAAGTACAAATTGAAATGATGGGCATTAATTTAAGGCGTCTTCATACTGAGAAATTGGCTGGTAAGCATTAAGAACGTTAAAATCGCAGTTGAATTACTTTCACTCTCTACCTATACCTGTTCTCTCACCTCCATTAACACAAAATTGCATTATAATAACATTGTAACTACATATATGCTTAATGAGAAAAAAAGTACAACTTAATTATATATACAATGGACAGGTTATTGTAGGGTGTAGAACGATTATACAATAGAGGTACAACAGTCGGGTTTTTTTATTTTAATAGTTGTGTACGATCAGAGAGCTTCTCAATATTGTGCTTATAGAGCGTAACTTAAGAAACTGTGAAATTCAACTTCAATGCTATACTGGCTACACTTACTCTAACGGAAAAACTATAATTTAAAAAAATTAAACTACTTAGTGAAAAATGGAAGTAACCGGATCTTTCACGTAAAGATTATTTTACATACGGTAGTTGTAAATGTGCATTGCATTATTATTGCGGTTTGCACAATGCATTTACAAATATCAACTTATTCTTCAGTTTTCTAATATCTACTGACTTTTAATAACAAAAATCCTTTCTCTTTTACTGAGTGATACGGATCAATCTTCATTAAATCTTATACTCATTTAGCGAATGTAACACTTATAAATTTGTAAATTAATAATCCAGTAACTATGTGCTAAAAAATATTGCTTAAGGATAAGTAAACTTGACACGTACGTAGCGTAATTGAATTGTCACTTGATAAGTGCATTCCGGATACACTGCGTTCATCGGACAAACCACCGATTAAGCATTTTATATTAATATTTGTTTTTTAGATGACGGGATGGACGTTGGTTCCAATCTGAAGCGAAGAATCTCAGCTATATCCCGCATACAACACAAATTAAGTAGTTTTGACCCTGAAACAAGTAAACATGTTGAGGAAGATCAAGATAGTGTGAGCGTTAGTAAAAGTTCGACGGGTGATCCTGAAGGTTCCTCTGATGAAAAAGTTATCAACGATAAAACGTTTGATAATTAATTAAAAGTCACTTAGTAAAGTTTAGTAAAGTTTAGTTTAGTAGAGTTTAAAGTTTCTTTGTAATGTTTGTATTCTATCTGTGATGGGTGGTATGTTTGCGTGTTGTGTTGTGAGTTGATTAGGGTTTATATTTGTGTATAAGGGTGCCAGATAATTCATTACAGGGCGAATGTATGTTTTGTAGGTATGTTGTAGTATTTTGGGGTGGCAACCTCTTATTTAACCTTGGATGGCGCCCAGTAGGTTTGTTCGGCTTCGTATCCTGTCTAATCAGGAGATAGTTCAGGCTTTTTGTAAATATGATTCCTAAGTAAGTGGCTTGTTGTTGTAGTATGAGTCTTTCATTGTTGAGAGGATATGGAAACATTGCTGTCGGCCAGATTGGGAAATTTGTCTTTGTGATAGTTTGGATGTCGGAAGAGGATCGCTTGTGTTTTTGTTGGGTTGACGACTCCACCGGTCTGCACAGATGGAAAAGTTCCGAAGAGTTTTGGATATAAGGCGGTCGGTCGATTCGCTGTTCCGATGCATTGTCCAGAAGGGAGTGACATATGCAAACTGCGTAACACAAACTCCGACTTGTGTAGCAGTGGGAATGTCAAAAGCGAAGATGTGTAAAAGATTTGGGCTAAAACAGAACCTTTCCTCAGCTGTGAGTTAGAATGGATCGAAAAAGGCATTGTCCACTTCGACCCGTACTGACCGATTAGTTAGGTACGAAAGTAGTAGTCTAGAGAAGTAATCTGGGATGTTTAGGTTACGGATTTCGTCAAGAAAACCGGCGAGCCAAACCCTGTCAAATGCTTACTTAATATCCAGAAATACAGCCAAATTTTAACTTCAACATGGGATCGTGATATGTTTGGTTAGGATGGAAGTCGAATTGGCTGTTAGGAATAAGTTTATTAAATTCGAGGTTATGTATAGGTCGCCTGGTTAGAATATGCTCAAAACATTTTCTGAGGCAGCTTAAGAGCGAGATGGGTCTACAGCAGGAGGGGGTGGTAGGGCTTGAGTACGGTTTGGGTATCATGACGGTGGAAGCCCATATCCAGTCCGATTGGAAGTAGAAGAGTGATGCATTTGTTGTATATATCCTATATATCGTAGGGGGCTCGGCCGGACAAGTATTGTAATATTTTTCGGTCTTGACCTGGGACGGAATTGCGTTCTTTTAAGGTACGCATTGACTTGACTGGGTGTGATGGAGGACTGCCATTATCCAAATATGGATGTCGGGAAGGTTTAGGTTATGGAATCGGGTGCCAAATTGACGATCTTCGAGGGATCGGAAAATGAATTGTAGGTGAAAACGGAATAAGTCGGCGTTCCCTGGATCTCTGGAGATTATGTTGCTCTGTGGGTCTGTGAGATGGGGTTTGGGGGTGGCTTTTCTTCGGGTCGGTCTATTGAACTGTTGCCAGAAGAGTTTTCCATTACGGTAATCTAACTCGGAGGTGACCTTCCTTCAGCAGTCTTTGGTGTGTCTGTTTGTTTCTCGCCTGATTATGGTATTGAAGCGAATGTATTTCGTCTTGAGAGCCGGATGCCCGAATCGCAAGAATTGACGATAGATTCGTCTTTTCTCTTTGACCCAGTATACGGTTTGCCGTGGGAGCGGTTTGAGGAATATGTTTTTAGTGGGGTTGAGGTTTTGACCGCTTCCGTAATTACAGAGGTTGTCTCGAATTACCCTTTCAAGTTGTGGGAAGGTTGTTGAAAATGTGTTCGGTGAACGCAACACAGTTTTTAATTTCGGTATGTGTCTGGTAAAGCTGGAAAAATAAAGTTTTGGACAGTAGTAGCAAGTGATCTAAAGTGACCGTGGTCACTTTTTTTGTCGTTCAGGATTTTACACTCTTAATTTCTTTTTTTGTTGTATAAATTTAATTACTGTTTTTTATTGTTATTACTGCTCGGCTTTCTATTGAATTATTTTTTTAAATAAAATATTATCTTTGTCTGAAGTACCGCTCGGCTAATTATTTATCTTTATTTTTCTGTTTTTATTCATAATTAGATAAATATTTACAATTATTCATTTATTCGCTTTTTAAGTTAAACTTTACTGTTTTCCTTTGCCTGATAATTTATTCTCCGCAGTAGTTAGCACTGCGTTAAATTTTTTGAAGATCATGTTTACAGGTTGAGATTCCCCCTGCTGAAACGTTTCTGGAGATTGTATCTTTGACGGGAATCTAAACCTTGACAGAAAAGAAGCCCGAATACCTACCTGCATTGACGTCCGACTTTTGCTGGTACCGTAACCGTCAACTAGCGTTCCGTGTCGGACTGCAAATTTAATTAGCGTAAATTCTTTTATCTAAATTAATAAATGATTCATTCTGACCGATTACTTTTTTCTCCAATAGGGATTTCATATTATTTTAGATTATTTTTTATTAATTTCACTCTCAAGTGTAAGTTATATGAGTATAGGGTACAATTCGAAGGTAGTATATACTCTTATCTGAGTATTGCGGCCTAATTATTTAGACATGCGTGAGTATTTTAAAAAGTTTGAATTAAAATTTGTATGGGTATAAGTTACGATTTCTTAACACTTGTTGGGTTAGGTTTCTGCGGTTATGCAGTATAATGGAAATTTCCGCGTATCCTAATAGGTTCAAGGTACGTAATGTTTTGTTTTTTTTCTTGATAACTAAGGTTGGTTGTTTAGTTAACGTAAAGCTGTAGGGATTCTGTAACAAGCATGAGTCGAACGATAATGTGTGGCGGGTAAGTGGAAGGTCATGGTATTTCAGCCCTCGTACGAACAATATGGTATGATTGCATTTTATAGTGTTTTAAAGGGTAATTTGACTGTTACGTGGATATTAATTGCCAAATTCCGGAATTCAACATTAAGTAACCTGCACTGTAAGTGAAATTTATCATTTGCATAATGAACAGGAAACACTTTTTGAGCGATGTTTGAAATAATGATACAGTGATTGAACCCACCGGGACGAAGAATTATAAGTATTGAGGTAATACAGACTCCATAATTTAGTGCGGCCTTTAAAAAAAACTTTCAAGAATGGAAATTAACCTAAAACATAATTTCTGCTAGATCGGATGATGCATCAACGGCGGTAATAATCAAAATATTTTATGTGAGATCTTTAGTAACTAATTTTCCGCACTTTCTTTGCAAATTCTTAATTTAATTCGGAATGATTTTGTTTTAACGGGTCTTATAGAATCCTTAACGTCGAGGAAGTTCTAGTTCTAATGAAAAAAGCGACACCTTTATATTACACTTAAATAGCTGTATTTTTTTCAACATATGCGTTACGTTTAATCGTGTTGTGTCTGAAATATTGGTCGAGGCAGTGTATTAATTTCTGATACCATATTGTGTATTCTACGTACTCATATGTATCACGAAATGTTTCTATTACGCAACAACCTGTTTTATTCAAAGACGCAGTGAACTAAGATTAAATAAAGAGGAGAATGTATAACAGGCACTCTAGCTAGCTCCATAAGAAACCGAGCCAGTGGAGTTGTGGTAACACGATCTTCGTAGCATTCCGGTGGTAATGGGTTTGATTCCCGTTACCTTCTACTCTGTATGAGGTTTTTTCAGAGGGTTTTCTTCATACTCGTGTAGTGATATGGTTACTGCGTATACGCACACCATGCGCGGCCACCCAGGCGAATAGTGGGATAGTATGTTCCCCTTTAGAACCATTCCTTCCGGATTCTATCCTGACAACAACCATCCTTAATCCCACTTCGGCTAAAGGACCCCATTGAGCATTGAGTGTCTACCCACTGAGCTTAACCGCAGCAGTCAGCGGCGCACCCCTTGCACCGCTGGTAGGGTCGCTACTGACCAGGTATGGCGGTTATGGACCTGGATATAGGAATTCTGTCCCATTATCAGCGGAACGTTACCAGATTTATGAAATGTATTTTAGTAGACCGGCAGAATAGAGATACGGTATTTGGATAAAATTACGCTGTGTGTAAATCCTCTCGGTCTTATTTCAGTAACATCCGAAGTGATCATGTCAACAGGCCGACCTGGACGGGGATCATCATCTAGTGATTCTCGGCCATGTTTAAACAATTTTGACCATTCACAAATAGTCGACTTGGAAGGTCAATTATCCCCATATACAATCAACATTTCTTCACGAATAACTTTTGGAGATTTTCCTTGTTTTGTAAGAAACTCGATACAGCTCGATATTCAAGTTTGTCCATTTTGAGACGTTAAAACACAAACTGACAGATATTAGAACTAATAATGCTGCAATTGTTTTGTAAATTGTCAAACACGTTACCATGGCATATGTGATTTAAAATCAATAAAAAAAAACATTGTAAATTGCCTAGTCCGGGAATATAAAAACGACCTCTCGTATTTCATGAATTAAAAATTTAAGGATTTGAGTCAAATTAACTTCTTGTTGTAGCTTCTTCAACATAACTACCTTCCGTTAAAGAGTCTTCATTTCAAGAAAATTGGACGATATTAAATTAAATTCTATTATTTCATGTGACATATTTTTTTTTAGCTGATGACAGATTGCAACTGACGTATAAAGATCGAACTTCCTAGCAAATTAAATATAAACCAACGTACCTACGGAAATACACGTAATTCGAATTAGTTTAATGATTTATTAAAGAGTTACTCAAAAGGTATTGTGCTTGCCTTTCGTCAACAGAGTAACAAATTACATAATGTAAAACAGAAACAAAGTTCACTTTTCGAACGTAAGTTTACAACAGGAATTGAATACAGAAATTGTCTAGCAGTTTTATGGAACTTGGTCAACTTTTGCACATGATTTCGCGTACCTTCATTTACATAAACCTACACACGCCTGAAGGTGTATGTAAATGAAGTTATCCCGTTGTACTATTAGCTACTTTGTGTGGTTGTGTGGCCGAACTAGGCCAGCTTCCTATCCGGCCAACCAAGTTATGAAGCGGTTCCAGGCTTACTTCCCGGTTTTCCGTGTATTGTATGTATTGTTTAAAAACTTAACGTGTAGGCGATATCGAGCAGTAAGTAGAAGCTGGTCGGGAGCTGGTCCGGTCTCTACTGGACTTGCATAATGGTGAGAAAGCCCGAATAAGAAGATGTAAGTGAATGTGAAGAGAATGAATCTAACGTAATTGAGATCTAAATCTGTTTAACCGACTATCGCATACCTCGGATAATCTCTGGGATAAACTCTGATAATCTCGGGGATAGTTCTCTGTCTGTCGGCAAAAGAAAATGGAAAAGGCCACGTGTTTCATTTCCTCCCCAAGGGGGAGGGCGGGCTACTTGAGTTTTCCAAGCTCCTTCAGCCACAATGAGGGATTCCCAGCATGCATTCGTACATTACGTATATATGCATGGTGGGATTAAAATGGGTGTGGTCAGGATAGGATCGGATGGAACGGAGTTAAGGTTCTGGGGAAGGGGGGGGGAAGATACCCAGCTTTGGCCGAAATAGCCGCACATGGTGTACGTATACGAAGTGACCATGCCGCTACATGTGTAAGAGGAAAACCCCCTGAAAAAAGTTTATACAAGGTAGACGGTAACGGGAATCGAACCATTACCTCCCGAATGCTAAGCAGTTCGTGCTACCACAACTCTACTAGCTCGGCAGCGGACATTGGGGTTTTATAAAAACTCAGTGGTGGGAATCGGTGGCTATCGTGGTGATGTAAACCTCGTAGTTGGTTTTTCTCAGGAGTAGTCCGCGGATAGTGGGGAGCTCTGTTGCAGAAAGCTTTCGACGGTTTCTATTTACAATAGAAGGAGTATAGATTACTTATTGATTATTTCTGGCCTATATAATTAAAAAAATAGTTCTGAAATTCTTGCAAATTCTTTACAAGTTTGCGTGCTGGTTGATATAAGAATTTTCTATTTTTCTGTGGTTTTTACCAAACGACTGATAATAAATTCTGATTTTAGGCAGTTTTGCGTTTATACAAGTAAGTTAACAATGCAAGCTTACATTTTGATTGAAGTTTCTTTACCAAACTTGCATTGGATGATAAGTTTCACGTAAGCTTTAACAACCTTGAGATGCAAACAAAATGTAAAATCTACACCCATAGATTTTTTACATTCTTTCTTTAAAATCACGTGCGTATTTGTATGCATCGTTAGTTAATTCCGCAACTGCCCTTTTTAGACACCCGTTTAGATGTGAATACAACGTTTTGTAACTGTGCATTGAATGTTTTGAGTTGAGTATAGCGACATGTTTTGCAAGTTATAAGAAAGTAATGTCCGTTACTAATTAAATGATTATAAGTAAAAAGAAGAGGTATCGAATACGTAAATTTCTTGTAACTGTACTGTTAGTTTCAATACTATATAAGTAAATTTAGTGTCGTATACAGAGTTTACAAATCATAAATAATTGTGTGGTCATGGCTTGTGACGCTGTACGGCGGGTTTTATTTGGTGAGTGATTTTCACTTGTTTTTTTCCTAAAATTTTTATTTAATTTTTTTTGTATGATTTGAATAGGCTATTTAAACAACTATCAATGAAAATTAATAATTTCAAATTAAATTAGCGCTTTGCCAATTTTTATTTAACTGGACATTACACATGTGATTACACGTTTTATCTGTTTACAGTGGCTGCTTGAAAGCTCTTTAACGAAGGTAGTGTAATTAAGGTTGGCGACATATTTTGTAGCTGATTATAATCAGGACACGCCAAAATAGAAGGTATATGTGCTATTAAAAAATATGTAAATTATTTTTTAAATTTTTTTTTAAGTCCACGTTCAGAGTTAAAAATTAAAGAGATTATTAAAAAATGGTTACTAATGAATTTATTTTTGTAAAGTACTTGATAATTGTAAATTTATTTTAATTTTAATTAAATCAAAGAAGAGATCTGCTAAATTGGCATATTGTATTAACAATGTTGGTAATTTACAGTCACGAGCAGAAAAAACTGGGCCACCCTAAATTTTAGTTGTGTGAATGTGACACTCATGACAGACGCGCTAATGTCAATATTGGTTGAAACAAAGTCAATTTCATGCTAAACCAAATTCTGAACTATAGACGTAGAGCAGAGAGGGTAACGTCGAGTGCCTGGATTAATGGTACCAGTTTTTTTTGCTCGCCACTGTACCTAGTATATACCGATAAATAAAAATATACATGGATAGTGATTTATTGTATAAGGGAGATAGGGGTAAGGTATTTGTAAGCATAAAACGAACTTCTCGCAAGCTGACAAGGCGCTTTTTATGTGGTTTGTAAAAGAAGTGTAGTTTAAAGAATATTTGCGAACACAAAACAAGCCTACTGTAAGCTTGCAAAATACCATGCGCTTTTCACTCTATTAAAATTGGTATTAATTTTGGTTCCAAACCCCATAGTTAAGTATCATGTCACCGAAGGCGCTGATGACGCTAATTTAGTGACTTTAGTCAAGCAACATTTAACCACCTTAATACCCTAAGGCCCGGTGTTAATTTACCCTTATTCTTTCTGTTAAAATGATTATTACTTATATGTGTATGTTAAATTTATTATTTTATGAACGAAGTATTGTAAACAAATAATAATTGTAGTTAGACACTTTTTAATTATCGTGATGTAAAAAAAATGTATATTTGAATTCATATACCTACTTATACTAGTAAATACAATATTATGTAAGTTAAATGTTTTAATACCTTTAGACACATTTGCACCACCTGAAAACGGTGGGAGTGGTAGGAGTAGTGTATCTATCCCCTTACTTATCTGTGCAAAATACCTTCTAAGAGGCTTGCATTATGCTATAATCAAATGTAAATGCAAGCTGTCTTTCCATTCCTTTCCATTCTGATAGTGTGTTCTGTGATGCAGTGGCGGCGGTAAGCAAACGGTGGCCCCCCCGCGAGAATTGCTTTGCGGTCTCCCTTTTATTTACTACCCCCCACACCAAACCTGGAACCATCTATGATAGTAAAGGTAAATGCGCAAACACTTGGTTTAAATTTTTTACACTTAATGGTTCTACATTTAAGGTTTTAAAACAATATACCTATGTACTTATAAAATATCAGTATAATAGTAGCCAGTTAAAATTAATCAGTTTTTATTATATTGTTCTACAAAGTGTACGTTAAAAATTTACACAGGAAGGTCAGTCGGTCCTCCCAATCTTCTTTTCTTTAGCAAAAGAAATTTATCTACTACTTCATATAAGTCTATTTTGCAAGTTTCTTCATTTTCAATGCTTAAAACTGCCAGGTCACTTAGGCGCATTTGTGACATAGTACTTCTCAAGTATGATTTCATTAGCTTCAACTTCGAGAAGCTCCGCTCAGCTGTGGCTACGGTAACGGGTAGAGTTAAATATAACTGCAGAGCAGTAGTGAGGTCTGGAAGACACGATGAAAGGCACATGTTTTCTTCGATTAGCATGCTTGCAATTTGTTTAATAGTTTTCTTTTGTGCGATTTCTTTGGAAAGTAATGATTTAACAGAAACTACCTGCTCTTCTAAGTTGTCAGATAGACCAGAAGGATACTTATGTACAAGTTCTCTTGCCTTTTCCCAGATTTCTTCATTAGAGGGATTATTTAGATCTTGCTGAGGCAAAAAAGAAAATCTCATTTCTAGTTGATTTACAACAACATCTAAAGACGAATTGAATACTTTCACGTCAAACGCCTTCACTGGATCTTCAGGTCTATGGTCAGAAATTTCTTCACAATACGTACACGCTTTTGTGGAATTTCATGCGATATATCCCAAGAACTTGCCAATTTTTTTGCATCGTTCAAAAATTGTGGGAAAGTAGCCCTTAAAATTTTCATTGCATCACTTGCTCGGTTCAAATAACGACAAGCTTCATTCAGATCCACTGTTTAATTTTGTAAGCTTCTTGACGCTATATTAATGCTTTCAAGCACCTTACCATCGAGAGTAAGAGAGAGTATGAATTGAAAGTTGTCTAGATGATTCCGGATTGATAGAGCTTCATCTCTAACTTTTTTCCTCGTATCTTGCAATATAATTTCAGTAAGGCATTTCATGACAGATTTAAAATTATTTTTTAAAGCCAACAAACAATCGTTACGAGACGACCACCTCGTAGGGCACAACTTCTTTAACGTCAAGTTTTTTACGGTAACATCGTCCCTAACAGTTTCATTCAAACCTTGCCAGCGTGGTAAGCTTCCACTGAAGAAGATATAAACTTTCTGTACTATGTCGAAAAACTGAGCAATTTCGGGTACGTGTGATACCGAGTCATTTATTACTAAACTTAAAATATGGGATGCACAATGAACATATTCTGCATTTTGAGCCTTGATCTTGATTCTTTGTTGCAAGCCAGTGTACTGGCCACTCATTGTGGAAGCTCCATCATACCCTTGTCCACTGCATTTTTTTTGTCGATTCCAAGTTTTTCCAGTGTACTCAAAATTTTCGTTTCGTATCCTTCACTGCTTTGGTCCCTTAGTTCCAAAAACCCGAGAAACGACTCGTTTATTTCTATTTCATTCCCACACGTAGGTTTTTCATACATTGTTACGTATCTGATAACAATACTCATTTGGTCTACTTTAGAAATGTCTTGTGTAGTGTCTACAATCATGGAATAAAAAGGGCATGAATGAATCTTTGAAAGTAAGGATTGTATTACAGAATCAGCTAATAAACTGATAATTTGGTTTTGGAATTCGTAGTGTAAATATTTTGACCTCGATTTTTTACTGGTTATGTGTGCTTTTAGTAGATAATAGATCTATTATGTTAAGGAAATTTCCACTCTGAGGTTGTCATGGATGCCCAATTTTAATTATGTCTTCCCTGTGACCGCGGAGCGATAAAGAGCACAAGGCTAATGTACGCACTACATCTACAATTCTAACGAAAATTTCTTTCCATTTTTCCCGCTCACCAGAAATTTTATCAACAATGGTTTTATTTTTTTTCCAAGAAGCGTAAACGTAACAAGCTTGAAGATGAGCACTGCTACTTTCATGTTTATTAATTTTCTTATTTAAGCCCTGCCAATTACAAATTTTCCCCTCACGCCAACTATGACTTTCAGCGCATTTGTTAAAAAGCCAACAGGGCTCCCAATACACGCCATTTAAGGTTGGCGAATAACATAACCAAAATCTGTCAACATTTTGTCCAACTTTATCTTTAAATGAATAATATTCAGCACTAAAAGATCTTTTACTAATTAAATCTGTGGGGAATGGTTCCTTTGGTTGGCATGGTTGGGATGTCAAAATTCGCTATTTCATATCTGGTTTTAAAAGTTTCAAAAGATTGGAAGCAAGTTGTCTGTACAAACGTCCCATCATCCTTATTCTCGTTGTTGTCATTGCAAAGATTGTTTTTAGTAGTATTATCTTCACATTCATCATGTAACTCAGGTAAGTGAAATGTACTTACGGTTATACTCGTATCTGGTTGACTATTACGTTCAGGTTCAGCCCCAGATTCAGTTTCAGTTACGTTTTTAGCACTGACATTGGTAGTCTTTTTAAAAAAAGAATCTAGTTTTGTAAGTTTTTTGGCCGCATCCAACTTCTGTTGTCGAATCTTACGCTTTTGGGTACCACTCATATAGTCACGTTTTTTTTTCCATAGTAATTCATTCAAGACTACACTTTTAGAATCGAGCTAAATCAGAGTATAACTTGTAAAATTACAAGTGCAAGTAAATATTCAATAAGCAACGCAACACATTATTATAGACACTTGACGACAACACGACACTGTAATGAGTGCGAAAGCGAGACAATTTACAGTGATACTGGCAACTCTGAGTCTGAAAACGAACTGCGCAGACACCAATTGAACCCCCACTAACCGGCCGGCAGTTGTCAGAGTGCGTATAAGCGGATAGAGGTAGCGCGGCTGCCGCTTGCCGGCCATGCGCCGCATGAGGGTCCCTCATTACCGCTTCTGTTGATGAAACGGAACGTGGAATGGCGTTCGATTCGGATAATCGGATTCCGATGCCGTTGTCCTTGCTGAATATAACGCTGATCCTCGCACTTCTCATACCTTTAATCCTATTATAATGTTTGGTATTATGAATTATATGATTGTGTATTTCCCACTGTCAAGTAGATATTTGTTTTTTATCATTTCCTTTGCATCCTCTACCGAGGTATCGATATATCTTATAAGTCTATATATTTTCATTAGTAGTAGTTGCAAACATTTTTCACTTCAAATGCAGACAAACGTAAAATTCAAAAATGTTTATTAACGTCAATCATCTCATTTTTCAAACTTGCTGGAATAAGTTAATGTATACAAGGGTAGGAAAGTTGAATTAAAGTTTTCCAAAGTATCTTAGCACAAAGTGTAAACGTTATTAAATTGAAAATGAAGAAAAAGGCTAGTTAGAGACTATTCTGTACGTTGGGTGCAGTAGGTGGAATCGAACAACGTGCGGTTGCTAGTTGCTACATTCCCTTGACCATCGTAAAGTGGTGTAAGTACGGCAGCTTTCCGTTTCCAGTAGTTCCTAGACGTGGATAATGCATTTATATTTAAACTCGCCATCTGTACGTACCTCAATTAATAACTAAAATACATTATCATTGTTTCAATTGCGGGATTTTCCACTAGAACGATTCCCATTAAATTCAATTCTGTAGTTGAAAAATAAAAAACATAGTAACGTTCCAAAATAGAATAATACTGTATTTTTAAGTTTGATTCTATTTTCATTCACAACATAAGCTATTTATTAAAAATAGCGCACGCAAGACGTTTGAAATTTATTTTCAGTAAGTGGCCCATTTGCCCATAATTCTGGTATTCTCTTAGTAAATAATATTTTTATGTACCTATCTAACAAAGCAATCATTTAATATTTAAGGTTGGTATTTAATACTTTTGGAAATTATTTAAATATTTTCACAATATTTAAACACGTTCAAAGTATTTAAACACATGTTTATTACAATTTCATAGTGGATCCGGTGGCGGCGCCTTCGCTGGCGCGCAATAACTCAATAAGATGCAAGTAAGTCCGTCACTCGCTCACTACGCAAGGCAGAGCAGAGTAGTGTGTCAAAAACGAAAAACTTAGAAACTGAAATATTAATTCTGTTATTATTACTTAGAATACAATTTATATATCAAATTCATTTGTTTTGTTTCCATATTCGCTATTCAAAAATTATTTAAACGATTAAAAAAATCATGGAAAATAAACAAAATTACCGCTGCCGGCCGGGGCCCCTAAACTGCCGGGGGCCTTTAAACTGCCGGGGGCCTTTAAACTGCCGGGCCCCGCCCCACTCCACGCCACGGGCCCGTTACCGCCATCTCTGCTGTGATGTTAGTAGTAGACAGACACCTTGGCCGCCATCTTGGATTTTGACGTCACAAGACGGCCTACATGGGGGGGCTGCATTTTCCACCCTTATTTTTACTCGCTTACGTGTAGGACGTATTTTTTCACCCCTATTTTTTTACACATCCACGTGTGAGACCGTATTTTCAACCCTTTTATCCTAATTATTTTTTACGTACCCAGCGTGTGAGACCGTATTTTCAACCCTTTCTTTTCGGAGGCCCTTTTCAACCCTAATTATTTTTTACTTGCGCACGTGTATGATGTGTTTTTTCACCCCTATTTTATGATAGCTCACGTGTAGGATGTGTTTTTTCACCCCTATTTTGACAGCTCACGTATAGGACGCGTATTTTTCTACCCTATGGGTCAACCCTAATTAGAGCCTTTCTGTACTTGCGCACGTGAGGGGCAGATGTAGGCATTGGGGCTGGGGGCTGGTCTAGGGATAAGTCTTAGGGTTGGACCTGGAGCTGGATTTGGACTTGGGTTGGTCTTAGGGTTATTTTTTGATGGTATTAAGGTCCTTTTGACTATATTAAGAGCAGTGCTCCTGGAGGTTGCACAAGCATACAATATTGGAAATTGCATAATTAATAAGATATTATTATCGATCCTACTGCTTTAAAATGGTCAAACGCTATTGGATGATCTTTTACCTATACGAGCAAACATTTCTACTAAGGTGGTAAGACAGCAGCTCTGTTAAGGATTGATCTTGCGTGGGATAATTTGAACTTAATTTAATTATAGAACACTTATTTTCATTGTAAACGTCATAGTTAATCAATTACATAACAGCAATATTGACTTCTTCTCCTTGAACCGTGATTCGTCGTCATCATCAGCGTGATTTTGAGATTCGCCCTTCTCCCCTTATCTCATCACTCTTCTTTCTCTTCTGTGGACCATCACCAGCACCTTGGCTGTGAGATACATTCAGCTCAACCACGTCTTCGCTCTCATCTTTATCTTGAACGTCTATGTTGTAATAGTTTATTAACAAGTCAGTAAAATCTCTAATGTCCGCTGATGTTGGCTCATAAACAGGAGAATAGATTATAATAATGCTCACTCGATGACAGTTACAATTTAAAGAGCGAAACACACGAGAAACAAGTACGCAGCTAGCCTAGGGTCTAGTGCGCAAGAGCGTTCGTCAATGTTCGGGTCGAATCGGTTATCTTCGGGGAATATCTGAAGTATTGACCTAATCACGCTCTAACATCGCCCCTAGGGACATGTTTGTAAATCTAAACGCCTCTTTTATGGTCGAGGTATTTTCTCCTAAGACGCCCGTCTTCTCCTGTTTATGTCAGTAAAATCTCTAATATCCGCTGATGTTGGCTCATGAACAGGAGAAGACGGGCCTTCTCCTGTTTATGACCCAACATCAGCGGATATTAGAGATTTTACTGACTTGTTAATAAACTATTACAACATAGACGTTCAAGATAAAGCTGAGAGCGATGACGTGGTTGAGCTGAATGTATCTCACAGCCAAGGTGCTGGTGATGGTTCACAGAAGAGAAAGAAGAGTGATGAGACAAGGGGAGAAAGGCGAATCTCAAAATCACGCTGATGATGACGACGAATCACGGTTCAAGAAGAAGAAGAAAACCGATAAAGCATGTTATTAAATAATAATGATGTATTGTTTTTTATAATAACAATAATAATATATTTTCAAATGTTAAGCTTTCCTTCAATTTTGTTAATAAACTTGTTTTCTCCTAACGGTGCTCCACCGTCTTGATTCATGTTTGCAGGTTTACGTGTTTTCGTTTTGCGTGTTTTTCTTATGCTAGCGTGTTTTCGTTTGTGTTTTCGTATATGCGTGTTTTCGTTTTACGTGTTTTCGCATTTGTATGTCTTCGCGTTTGCGTATTTTTTTTGTGTTAGCGTATTTTCCTGATAGCGTTTTTCGTTTGTGTTTTTTGTGTTAGCGTGCGTGCGTGCGAGCGTGCGTGCGTGCATGCGTGTATGCGTGCGTGCGTGTTTTCGTTTGATCCTCGTGTTAAAGCCGTGCTTGTCGATTGTATGTAATAGTAGGCACTATTGTTTTGGCTAAAAGCTATAATTGGAAACGCTGCTCGCTATGCCCAGTCAGTGGAATTATGTTTAATTAGCTTTTTGACAGATGTACTTATTTATGATAAGGTCAGACTTGCATGTAAAATAATATAGGGGTGAAACTAACTAGCTAATGTGTTTTGCTGCTACACGTATCACCGTATTGTAGATTCTGTTTATGTATTAGAAAACGTACTACAGTCTCGAAACAGAATGCAGATAAACAATTGAAGGAAATGAATACGGTACAACTTCTGCGAACGAGGTGAAAGATTTGAAGCGTGTGCAGCATTTCCAGAGCCGTGTTGAAACCAGTTAATTTAGGGCTAACATCATGTCCGTGTAATAATAGTGTCTGATAAAAGCTGTCAGGGTTATTAGCTGCTTTATAGTTTGTTACAATATAATCGTTCAACGTAAAGACGATGAGGTGTTTGTATCTCGAAATCTCGATGATGATAATACTCTCCATGAAATTTCAAATAAAAATTAGGTTACGTCACTCTTATTTCAGATTAGAAATTTTTAAAATCGTTTAGTTGACATTTTAGTACATGTTTAATTATAAATGATGAGATAATCAGGTTATGGTTTAACGCCTGTTACCCAACCATTCTATTCTGATAAATAAAAGAGATTTTTAGTGCTTTAATTGTTTTAATCAAGAGCCCTGTAATAACAAAAATAACCCCATTGTTTTTCTTTTAATTCAGCATGTGTGTTTTTAAAAATCGTGTTATAAATTTATGATTTAGTGTTTTTTTAAAAGAAATTATGTTAACCATTTATATTGGTAATCAATTTTTAGACTATTAAATTAAACAAAGTTATATAATTACACGGTAATTAGCAAAAATAAAACATGAACAGTGATTTCTTACTACATATTGTTGTGGAATTTAAAACATGTAACTTTACAAACTCTTAATATGGTTTTTTATAAAACAATTTGTGTGTCCGTATGTACAATATGAATATTTTTTCAAACCGAATTGTTATTAGAAGGTTAAATACGATTTGCAGTAAGTGCGATAAGGATAATAAGGTTGTTTGTAAATTTTACACTCTAATTATAGGGGAAATCAATAGGTGGTTTTTACACAACCTAGAAAGTTGTTTTTTAGTTTGACAAGCAACACAAAGCGGTGACTATCACTCGTGAAGGAGTGCCTCAAAAACGTTCTTTAAGTACAGAGCTGGCAAGTGTGGTGTTAACCCTTTATTTATTTACAGATTTTTAATTACAGTTATAAAACACATCTAAGCATTAAGTTTCTTTAAAAAATATTAAGGCGTACAACATTTTAACGGTCGGATGGATATTAAACATATTTCAATGCAGGTAAACTATGTTTTAATATTCGTTTTTAGAAGCCAATATTGCTGTTATGTAATTAATTCACTTAATACTAAAAAAATTGTTTCATTAGACTCGAATGTCAGTAATTTTTTTTTATAACTCACTGAGGTTTTTTTTAATTATGACATTTACAATAAAAATAAGTGTTCTATAATTAAATTTTACTGTCATTCAAATTCTCCCGCGCAAGATCAATCCTTAACACAGCTGCTGTCTTATCACCTTATTAGAAACGTTTTCTCCTATAGGTAAAAGATCATCCAATAGCATCTGACCATTTTAAAGCAGTAGGATCGATAATAATATCTTATTAATTATGCAATTTCCAACATTGTATGTGTGTGCAACCTCCAGGGGCACTGCTCTTAATATAGCCAAAAGGACCTTAATACCATCAAAAAATAACCCTAAGACCAACCCAAGTCCAAGTCCAGCTCCAGGTCCAACCCTAAGACTTATCCCTAGACCAGACAGAAAGGCTCTAATTAGGGTTGACCCATAGGGTAGAAAAATACGCGTCCTATACGTGAGTTGTCAAAATAGGGGTGAAAAAACACGTCCTACACGTGAGCTATCATAAAATAGGGGTGAAAAAACACATCATACACGTGCGCAAGTAAAAAATAATTAGGGTTGAAAAGGGCCTTCGAAAAGAAAGGGTTGAAAATACGGTCACACGCTGGGTATGTAAAAAAGAATTAGTATAAAAGGGTTGAAAATACGGTCTCACACGTGGATGTGTAAAAAAATAGGGGTGAAAAAATACGTCCTACACGTAAGCGAGTAAAAATAAGGGTGGAAAATGCGGCCCCCCACGTGGGCGGTCTTGTGTGACGTCAAAATCCAAGATGGCGACCAAGATGCCTGTCTACTACTGATGTCATAGTTACATTTATAAATTAGGCATGAGGAGCGCTGAACCTTGCCCTTATTGCAACACTGCATATTAAGCATTATTGCCAATTGTATAAAAAACAAATGGCGTCTTTTCGGCAAAAAAAATTAATGTGTCAAATTTAGTACAGTATGACGGCAATTCACATTTTACTGTATGCAAGTCTTTTGTGTGTTCATATTAGTGCAATAGATGCATATTTATCACCTGGAGTGCAAAGTAATTACTACACGAATACTTTTCCTTTTATCAACGTTGACTACTTTCTTGACACAAATGATTGGAATAAAAAAATTTACGATTTTTTCAATTCTATAAAAAATTTACGAATAAAAGTAGGTATATATTTGAATGATTGAATTTCAGAACTTTATGTCATAGGTAGAAGAAGATGCTATTGTTATTATTTATGAGGATTACTGTACTATTTGGGATTATTTAGTAAGTGTTTTATGAATAATTCTTTTACCATTGTGATGTATTTTAGGTGAAAAAATCAAAGAGTATATGGAGAATTACTGAGAAATCGATGCAAACATTGTTGTTTTATATAATTATAGCTTACAGTACTTGGGTAAGACTTCTTTGCTTGCAAATTTCTGTTCTTGGGTTTTAACTCTGTCAAAATTGGGAATAATTGAAAATAATTGAGAATGCAGGAATCAGCGGTAATTTTGTACGGTGCCGGCTAGACACAGTATAGGTTGAAGGCCCATCAAATAGTTGCGCGAACAATGAAGTATATAATCTTAATTAAAACCATCTTTATTAGGTAAAATAAATTGGACGTTACCCTATCCCATAAAGTTAGTGTAAAACTAATTACCGGTAAGGTTAAGAGAGAATTTCCCTAAAACTTCCAGCTCTGACTTTAAAATTTTCGTGTTGCCCAAAAATTTGGATATTAATGTTTTTAACACTTTTAACTTATTATAAATTAATCAACTATACGATAGGCTTTAGTATTACGGAATCTACGTAAATAAAACAAAAAATGCTTAGTTATTTGTATTACTACACCGCAAATAATAGTTTTCCGAGTATGAGCAAACCGAGGCTTGCGAACCCTTTCAGAAATAGTTTTTGACCGCATTATTATTACTGAAATTATCTTTGAAAATTTTTGGTGACTTATCATATTTTGTCACGTTGACAGCGCCGCTCACAACTTGTCAAACAGGTCTAATAGGTATGACAGCTGTAAGCAAATGGTCATCTTTGAAAACTAAATTGTCATTTAATATTAATGTTTTACTGACCTCAGTTAGCAACAATGAGTTTCTAGACGATTTTGAGGTTGGGAAGCCCGTATTGCTGACGGAAGCGAAAGAAACAAGTATCTTGTGTTATACAAGTAGACAAAAAGGGTGATCAAAAAAGTAGTGTAACTACTAGGGACCTAACTCCCTCTGCAGTGTTGCCGTATTTCAGCTCATGCGATGTTGCTAAATCATGAAGTTTATTGATCTCTTCAAGGTCAAGACCACATCAAAGATTCATATCTTTGCCAAAATTCGTTTTTAGCTAAACCGAGTTTTTATCTCACCTAAGTGTATCTCCAATAGTTTGTTTCCTAGCTCAGACTATTTCCGCTAAAAGGGTTGGTTTAGATCTGGACTAAGTATGACTCAAGGGCTGGTTCATATCTTAGCTAAGGTGTGTTTTCAGCTAGAGAGGGTTTTTATCTCGAACTCCACTAAAAAGGGTTGACTTTGGCTGAAAGGATGTTTTTAAGCTGAAGGAGGTTTTTATCTCAGTGTGAGTCCATACACAGGTGAGAGTGCGTTTATTGGCTATAGAAGGGGACCGTTAGCTACTTCACTAAAATGGTTGATCTTGATTAAGGTGAGGGTTCGCACTAAAGTAAAGGGGGTATGTGAGACTCCACTAAAGGATTGGTTCAAATCTTGACTAAGAATTTTATTTCTTCGCTGTATGGTTTGTTTCGTAGCTAAGATATGGTGAGGTTTAGAACTGGACTAGGAGGCTGGTTGAGAACTCGGCTAAAAGGTACTGGTTTAGAACTCAACTAAAGGGCTAGTTATTATTTCGGAAACAATTCAATTAGCACACAAAACGCATGTAGTGTACATATAAATAGCACAGTAAGGTAACATTCAGTAACAATGACAGTTATGAAGAGAAATAGTTCAGTGGGTCGCAGCTTAATTAATTCAAACATCAATAAACTCCCCATTAAATTAAATCTCCCCGGTTATCAACACTGTGGGTCGGGTACCAGATTAAGCTTCTCAATGTTTTTAGCTTCCAATCTACATATACGTACTTATAGAAATTTATCCTATCGACATTTCTTTCAATATTGGTAAATCGACTTATTAGCGTATTTTACATTTGACAAGGTTTTGCCGAGAACGACAGTGATGTCAGTGTGTGCGTGAGTGTGTGCTTGTGCGTATGCGTGTGAGTATACGTGTGGGTATGGGTGCGTACATGTATAAGAGCTGGCGTGCGTGACTATGTGTGCATAAAAGTATGTTAGTATCCACCATAACTCAAGAATCATAAAAAGTACGTACTTGAAATGTAGTATTTAAGCTTCATTTCTATGGAGCTCTTTAGATTTTCGTAGAAATCGAGCGGTGAAGAGGGAGGTTTACTAAGGTCAGTTTTATCAAATATTTCTGAAACAGCTGCATATTTCAAATATATAAACATACCGGGGTATATGTCTTAAAATCATACCTTAATTATGTTCTATACAGTTTTTGATACGACGCGTAACATGGCGGTAAAAAAAGGCAGAATTTAGGTGTTTGTTCAGATATTTGCACTATTTGAATAACAATGAACTTTATAAGAAGTTGTGTAGACGTATTTTTTAAAGATAATTTAATTTTACATAACTTTTCTCTTCAAAGTGTTTTATTTCTAAGCTTTAAACATGAATACGATTGAAAAGCTTTGGAGTATGTTTCAAGTTAGCATCTATATTTTTGTTCTTGTTTTTACAACGTTGCCTGTTTTCATTATGAACCTATTACAAAAAAGGTTACATAATTAACCCAAATAAATCCATTGTTTTGTTCGTTTTAAGTTCCACTTTATGGGTTGTTCCTCACCAGATATTTTATTAATTGTTAAATTACGTTAATAGAACAATTCGCATTTATTAAATAAAATGATTCACATTAACGCCATAAAGTGATTTCTGGTGTTGCTTCAGGTTTGGGACGGGTGGTCGATCTCAGGTAAGACTCTCTTGAGCTGATCTGGAATGATCAAGTGCTGGAGGCTACAGTTATTTTCGTTTGTTACAGAAAGTTAGCAGTAACTTCACTTAATTTTGAATCGCAGTGGACTACTTATCTAACAATAAAGGAATACAGTGTTTATTTGTACTATTGGCACCTTTAACGTAAATTGTATTTTATTACGGGCGTTACGTACTCAATCACATTTATTTACTTGTGAGCACTTTTAAGTTATATACTTACGTAACTTGTAAAATGTCAAATTGACAGCGATTATATATATATATATATATATATATATATACATATATTATATATATATATATATATATATATATATATATATATATATATATATATATATATATATATATATATATATGTGTGTGTGTGTGTGTGTACAGGCTGTCCCAAATTCGAGGGCAAGCATGGGGATCTCGCTTATTATAAGAGATAGGGTATAGGTTTAAATTCGGCACTTTTGCTAAATTCGATGCCGAGTAATAATCTGAAAGAAATTGGAGCTAACTCGAATGGATTTGGTTTTATGCTCAAAAACTAAAAATTTCGATTTTCGTTTTTCGCGTTTGGCCACCTTATTATTAGGAATTTTCAAAATTCGATTAAACATTATTAAGGCACCTTTTTACGCACAATACTAATACGGTATTAAAAATATTATGTGACGTTTCGTTTATTCTAAACCATTATCTGGTTTATTTTTTCTTATGGGGGTTAAGATATATTTTTATGTCGTTGGATGGAGAATGTTATGCTGATTTTAGCAATATATAACACTTTATGGTTTGATCGACTGCGAACTAAAATAATGAGAAAATACGAAGAACAAGATTCCGCCTTCTTGGATCCAGCAAGGAATAATTACAATAGTTCTACTTATTTAATTTGTTAAACTCGTTAGAACATCCAAAAAAATATAAAAACAGTCAAACAGTTTAAAAAAAAACATTAACAAACAACTCAAACAAGTAGGTCTATGTACACGGTCATAATAGCGACAACGCAAATTTATCGATAGGTAACAACAAAATAATTTCACAGACAAACAAACAAAAATTATTATAATAAATGTTCGAACAAGTTTCCTCCTTTTTGAATACAGTAACGAATTCTTCTTCTACAATTGTTTACGCTTCTTTGAATGGTTCGCCTGGGAATTTGACGAAGTTCATTAACAACCCTATTCTGGAGTTCTTCTATATTTTGCGGTGGCGTCTTATAAATCATATTTTTTAAATAGCCCCAGAGGAAGTAATCTAAAGGGGTTAAATCTGGACTTCTTGCTGGCCACCTAAGTGGTCCCCTATTTCCCATCCATTTATCAGGAAATTCGCCGTTAAGATATTCACTTATTATCGCAGCATTATGAGGAGGAGCTCCGTCCATTTGCCACCAGAGAGTCCATCTTTCGTTTAGCGGAACATCATCCAAAAGGTCTGATATTTCGTGTATTAGAAATGCGAGGTAGCGTTGAGACGTTAGGATACCTTCGTAAATAATTGGCCCAAGGAGCCTGCCTACCCTTCCAGATTCCAACCCACACATTAAAGGACGGGTGGCGTTGTCCTCGCATTTGCCTGTTAATTCGTGGATTTTCAACGGACCAGTAGTGCTCGTTATTACGATTAAACATTCCATTAGTGGAAAAATTGCTCTCATCCGTCCAAATTATTTGATTGAGAAAGTTGCGATTTTCCAGCATTTTGGTATTAAGTTGGTTACAAAAATCTAACCGTCTCATATCGTCCCCAGGCCGAAGAGTTTGACTAACGTGTGACTTTAATGGTTTATAACGGTGTTGCTTTAACATTCGCCAAACTGTCGTTTTTGGCACTTCAATAGTTTGCTCTGTTTCTCTGGTAGATGTTGAAGGATTTTGTTGAACCTAAGATGGATAACATAAAGTCATAACTCTCCAAAAAAAATGTCTGCTGAAATTAGCAGTGAAGTGAATGGAAATTCTTATAATTAGTATAATACTAACAAATAGTACCTGATGTAATATTTCTTCTTCGGCATCTCTGTCTAGTCTGCTACCATATGCATTTCGAGGTTTCTGAAAACATCCAAATTCTCGCAAATTTTGGTCTAATTTTAAAAAATATCTCTGTTTTGGCTGCTGCCTCTCCGGATATTCCTCTAAATATCTTTGTTCTGCTCTAACACTATTTCTATTGCAGCTATAAAATATCCTGATCATGTCTCGTTTTTCTGAATTTGAAAACATTCTAAAGAAACTTGCAAATTTTAAAGCACTAACACGAAGGATCTTGCAGTTATTACCCTTTTTACAATTAGAAAATGACATGACAAAAGCCAACTCCTGAGTTTTGTTTGATTCATGGGTATCGTGATAATGTAATGTTTAGTTTTTAATTTAAGAGTATTTTAGTTCGCAGTCGATCAAACCATGAAGTGTTATATATTGCTAAAATCAGCATAACATTCTCCATCCAACGCCATAAAAATATGTCTTAACCCCGATAAGAAAAAATAAACCTGATGATGGTTCAGAATAAACAAAACGTCGCATAATATTTTTAATACCGTATTAGTATTGTGCGTGAAAAGTTGCCTTAATAATGTTTAATCGAATTTTGAAAATTCCTAATAATAAGGTGGCCAAACGCGAAAAACGAAAATCGAAATTTTTAGTTTTTTGAACATAAAACCAAATCCATTCGGGTTAGCTCAAATTTATTTTCAGATTATTACTCGGCATCGAATTTAGCAAAAGTGCCGAATTTAAACCTATATCCTATCTCTTATAATAAGCGAGATCCCTATGCTTGCCCTCGAATTTGGGACAGCCTGTACATGGTGTTCTAAAAGTCCATCAAGAAAGTCAGGGAGGAGATTCTACGAGCTAAAATAATAGCAGTTTGTAAGGAAATTTTTTTTCGGATTGTCATTTGTTTGCAAGTTACGGCTTGTCAAAGACAGATTTTTTATAATTTTCTTTTTAAATAACTTCTGCAGTTCAAGACATACTTACTAATTAGATCAAGTTCTATTGTAGCAGTAATAAAAAAGTTCCATTATGCGCCGTTAGAGAGCACTTTACCTAAAACACAAAATTTTTTTTGTTGATAACTTTTTTCTCTTGCCAAACATCACAAAAATATGAACATTATTATAAAGAGAAACAACATTAGAAAAAATTATGTGCTCTTTATTCAAGTCGATAAATGCAACCGTTTAGTCAGATATCGCTTATGTTATGTGTATAGTATTTTCTCTTGTATTGGTGTTTATGTGTTTGTATTTAGTTTTTTTTTCAGTTTGTCCTGTAATTGGTACTTGTTTCTGTTGGACAAATAAAATGTATTATTATTATTATTATAAAATAGGAGAATCTGTCATACTTTATTTGTGTAATTCCACTATCTAACGCTATCTCTTTGTAAAACCAGAATCGTTAATAAATAAAATAAAAAAATTGGTCTTTGACAAGCCGTACCTTGCAAACAAATGACAATCCGAAAAAAATTTCCTTACAAACTGCTATTATTTTAGCTCGTAGAATCTCGTCCCGGAGTTTCCTGATGGACTTTTAGAACACACCTATATATATATATATATATATATATATATATATATATATATATATATATATATATATATATATATATATATATATATTTACTTTGCGATTAGGACGTGCTCCCAAAATAAATAGTAGCGCCTTATGTTATAAATTTTTCTTGTTTTGAGCTAACATTAGGTAAGCGAGAAGTGTTTGAATTATTTCAGCTTTTCAACATCTTACCACTCCCATGCCCTTTTCCAGTGAGTTTAGTAGGCAATCCGTTTTAAAGCAATTACAGTAGTTCGTATAAGTCCTGTAACAGTATGACATCAGCGATGTTCAATGGTACATCGTGGGCGGAGAATCTGATGTAGAAAGCGTTTAACGGTTTTCATAATAACGATAGAGGGGATACAAATTAGTTATTTTTTAGTTTTGAACTTAATTAATTAAGGAAAGGGATTAATTAATATATCGGGATACCTGATCTCCTGAAGTAAAAGATTTTCAATTCTTTAATAGAAGATTTAAATGTTTCATTATAGAGGCGCTTGGGGGCTTAAATAACAATGAACAAAACAGACTTCACTCAAGACGCGATAAATAAGTCTACTACAACATTTAGATGTATGTTTGAAAACCTATTATTGATATTATTAATATATTGTAGGATTGATACATGTTATGTATTTAATAGGTTAAATATTATTAAACCGCCTTTAAAATGACATACCAAAACAGCTCTATCGTAGACGTAGACTTTCAAATACGTACATCTAATTGTTATAGTAGGCGTATTCATTGCGTTTTCACATTTTGTAAATTTGTTTGTCACTTTCAAAATCTGTCGTAACAATTGATGATAATAACTGTAATTGTTATCTAACCGTATAAATTTTGTATAACTTATCTTATAATACTCGATTTAAAAAACTTAAAAAAAAGATATAGTATTTGCAATGATAAGTTTAAATCGTGAAAGTTTATATTTTCATAATTTTGACATAGTTCTCACTTGATGCCCATATAATAATAAACATAACCTGAGTAATTTTTTGTTACAGCTATTTGTTAGCTCCTTCTACGAAAGACGCCCGATTTGTAGACATTCTCCAAGGCATGTACGGTTTCGATGTGTAAGACAATCTTCAGGCCCCTGCAATTGTAACCAGAATTATTAAGGAATACGCGTTTTCATCAAAATAGCAAACTCGAACGTAATGTGTGTTGCCTAACCACGAATAAAAACCTATAATTGCTGATAAAAATTAGTAAATTCTTATCTATTAATCAATAAAATGTAAATTACCCTTGAATGTTTTGTATGTAAAATTGATATGTGGTTGAAAATTAAGGATTTGTCTTTAATTTTGAAACCATACGTTGACCATGCGCGGAGATTCCAAACACAATTCACGAATGAAAAGTTATAGTACATTTTGAGTTGTGTTAAAAATTTTATGTACTGCTTAAATGTGTTCAAAGTTGTTAAATTTGTTGATTTTGCACTTCTTGATCCCTCCCTGGTTGGGTTATCCTTTTATGTTTTCTAAGTATGTGACTAGGTTACTTATGCAAATGTTTGAAATATTCAATAGTTCACTAGACCAATTATGTGTGTAATCCTTTGCAAATATACAGGGTGCCCGGAAATAGCATGTACCTATAGAAGCATGTGATTCTACATGAAAAAATAAGACTTTTTTTCCTATGAACTTATATGCTCAGACGTACCGTTTTCAATATACAGGGGGTCAAAGTTGAATTTTTTTTTCAGTTTTTGGACAATATCTCGAGAACCGTATGAGATATGATGTTCAGCTCTTATACACAATGTGTGCTGATTTTTTTTCGCTGTAAAATGAACGTTTTTAAAAATTCAGTCGCGTGGAATTTGGGTATTTTGAGGGTTTCAACCCCCCTAATTTCTACGCCACTGAATTAAATGCAATTCTAAGAAGCGTCTTAGAACCGGCCATGTCTTCTACACCAAAAAGGTGCTCTTGACTGATAGCTCTAAACTCAACTGTTTCCGAGAAAAATGGCATTCAATGAGAGAAAACATTATTTTTAAGAATCATTTTCATTAACAATTTATTAACAGTAGACACAACATTTTGGAAAGAATGCAAGTAATAAATTATTCTTAAAATTATGGTTTTTTTCTCGGAAATGATCAACTTTAGAGCTGTTAACTAAGAGTACCTTTTTGGTAGAGAAAATAAAGGCGGTTCTAACGCGCTCCTTGAAATTGCATTTATTTCAGTGGTGTAGAAAGTAGGGGGATTGAAACCCTCAAAATACCCAAAATCCACGCAACTGAATTTTCAAAAAACTTTATTTTACGGTGAAAACAAGGGACTTAATGAGCACAAATTGTGTATGAGAGCTGAACATAATATCTCAAACGGTTCTCGAGATATTGTCCAAAAACTGAAAAAAAAATTCAACTTTGACCCCCTGTATATTGAAAACAGTACGTCTGGGCATATAAGGTCATAGGAAAAAAAAGTCTTATTTTTTCATGTAGAATCACCTCCTTCTCTAGGTGCGTGCTATTTCCGGGCACCCCATATTTTTAAATTTAATAATTCTCACATCATGAAAACCATTCGTATCATTTGTTTTAATATGAGTATAAGCCACTAGCATAGCTTTTGTTAACATCGATGGGTTTGATTCCAGTTGTTCTATGTTTACAATTATTATGCTCTGCCATTGCGGTATTAAGAATATCAGTCCATCGGTACGTTCAACAATTTCCGCCTTCTTCGTGATATAAATGGAGTAGTAATTGATATCGTAGCGTTGCATTAGTTTAACAAAATCGACATTGTAGAATTTTTTCTGCATCCGTTTGTAGGTTAGTGGGTATCTGTGCTTGTTTAAGGATTGTATGTATTACCTTGGTTACTTCCTGTCCTCGTTTTGTTTTCAATCATTCGATCCATAAATATGTTAATCAATAGTCGATAACATGTACTATACTCCGTTTAACGAACAGATTCAGTAAATGCTCCTCCTACAAATTTGTAGGTGCGTGCTACTATTCTCGGTTTAACGAACAGATTCAGTAAGTGCTCCTCCCACGAATTGGCGCCAAATTTAAATGACACATTTCTATTGGTTAGCCGGGTTCGCACAACCACGAAAAATGTTGTATTATATTGACCTATAAATTTCAAAGTAATTTGGCATTTAGCATTTGTGTTTTCATTCTTTATTTTGGTTAAAGCATTTACTCTAATACTTTTCATTTTCAAAAACAGTATGTTTCAATAGTAGCTACAATTTTGTAGCCTATTAAAAAATAATTACATTTATTATGGATCAACGAAATCTTTCGCCCGAGAAAAAACGTCCGGCCAGACATTTTTTCGTTGACGAAAAGGAGCGAATCTTAAACATTTTAAAAGTTTGTGTTGAAGAAAACCCGAACAACAACAAGACTGAAAATGTTGCATTTACGGCAAAAGCAGCAGGTAACACAAAACTTTATAAAAACATATTTTATTCTTTACTTTATTATTTTAGGTATTACAGGTAAAAGTGTGTACAACATTCTACGTGAGTACAAAAAAACACATGTATTACATCCTCCGACTGTGTACCACCGACAACGAGCAATTTTTGACAACATTGACGACAAAACTAAGAGTAATCTTAGGCGTGTAGTCCATTCCTTCTTTGAACAAAACGATACATCTACTCTAAATAAAATTGTGGCAGCTTTTGGTGAGCACGATGAGATGCGTCGATTAAAAAGAAGCGAGTAAAGGAATAAATTATCTCTAGCATAAATTATACTTTATTTTGAAATATAGGTATTCCAAGAGGTCAAGAAATTGGATATCACTGTAGAAGTTTAAGTGCAGCCGTTGATCATCCAGTTCGGCGATGACTCTTCTTCATCAGACTCCGAACAAGACTGACCTGTTGTCCTTTATTTACAGATTTTGTAAAAAATACAAATGCAGCTACAGGAAGAATTGTGCACTTATGATAAAGTTTTTGTGGCAATTATTAAAGAATAAAGGGATTTTTCTCAATTGCAACATAATTGGATTTTGCAGTTTGTTTAGATAAATAAACACTTGTGACATCAACAAGGAGTTGACTTTACTATTTACCTCCCCGACTTATGGCCTTTTACAAACAAATAAATTAATGTTATTTTTAAATTTACAAAATACGATTTGACTTTACTTTATATGAGATTTGACAGATTGGTAAACATTAACGAGTTATGTACACCATGTCAACATTCCCATAGACTAAAGATGCTTGTTTTCAAACCGAATTAAAACCGATTCATTGGTGACAGAGAATTTTGATTCGCAAAAATGTGTGATTTTAAAATATTTATATTTCTAAATATGTTTATTATTTGATTATTGTTAAAACTACATAATTATACATTTTAGGGACTACAATAATTCATATGCATACATTAAAGAACCGTTGAATGTAATTCAGTCACTGTATTACCCAGAAAATAATTTTTTGATGGTTGTAAACAAGGCCTATGCGCAGTTAGTAGCATACACCTACAAATTTATAGCAGGAACATTTACTGAATCTGTTCCATAGACCTTTTACTAAGGTCTATGATCTGTTCGTTAAACGGATAGGCCTTGTTACAACCATAAAAAAATTACATGCTGCGTAATACAGTGGTTGAACTACATTCAACGGTTCTTTAATGTATGCGTATGAATTATTGTAGCCCCTAAAATGTATAATTATAGTTTCCTTGACGTTTTTTTTTACGTTTTTCTGACGTTTCTAAATGTTTTTTGACGTTTCTTTGGCGTTGTGTGCACACGCGAGAATTTGTCAAAGTCAAGGTCACGTCCCATTCAAGGAGGGCAAGACATGTCAAATCGAAATTTCGTGGTCGGCATATTGCAATTCCACCCGCAAACATATGAAGAAGAAAGTGTTATTTATGCTAATAAGTAGGTCAAGGTTGAATGGTTGTGTGATTGAAAATTTGCGACGTCTCCAAGTAATTTGATTGTCAAGACCATATGTGTTAACCTACAGGCTAGTTCGATATTACCCGACCGTATCCAATCGAAATTTTTCAAGGTCACCCAGCAATTTAGTCGAGTCAAGGTGTTAAATCAACTATTAAATCAACATGCAGGACCAATTCTAAACGGTTCATGGAAACAGGTTGTTGTCGTTGAAGAATGATGTTGTCCATGCTAAAACGTAGGTGAAGTAGTTCCTGTATTGGTTAAATTGTTTATAATAATAAAAGAGTATGTTGATTCATAATACTAGTGTCCTAACCAGGAGCAGGCCCGTTTCCCCAAAGAACTGGACCCGTTTCCCAAATACAGATAGACGTTTCCGGACGTTTTCGGTCTTCTGATTGAACTCTGGATCCTACATGTGGGTGATTAAGTTTAGGATATAGAACCGATCCTGATCTACAGTATACGAATTGAAGGTTAGTTAATCCGCCGTGCACGTACGCGCTCCTCGCTTCAAGGTCAAAATTCGTCGATTCCTAGAAGTCATTACAATTATCGGAAATCAAGCTAGCCTGAAAGAGTATTCTTAGAATTCCTAAAGTTAAACGGTGCTTTTATTGGTTCTGTGTGTATCTACATATCCATGTATCTATGTTTTGGAGTTTGCGACGTTTTACAACGTTTTTTTTATGTTTTTTTCGGCGTTTCATGACGTTATTTCGAGGTTTGCGATGCGTTTTCCAGCCATGTCGTCCGTATGAGGTATGATTAGAAATCTAAAGATAGAAGCAGTTTGTGGAAACATGAAGGTTGTTTTGGGAATAGTAAATAAGCGCTCCTATTGCTCAATTCTAACAAGACAATCAGTTTGTGGAAACCAGAGGGTTGTCTGCGCTAAACGTATATCGAGGTTCCTGTATTGGCTAAATAGTATGCTTACAGAATCTTACTATCCTAACCACCAGCAGGAGGTAGTTTCATTGAGACAGATAATCGCTCCTCAAATACAGATAGTCGTTTCCCATCACAGGTAACCCAGTAGTCGTTTCCCCCATGGAAAACAAATTGAACCAGGCCGTGCAGGGGTAAAGTTCATTAACCTGAAGGGGTTAAAGTTTATTGGCTCAAAGAATATCATATTCTTAAAAAGCAACTCATGGGTAGGTTGTTGTTTATGCTAAAAAAGTTAAATGGGGTCTATATTGAGTCAATTTTAGCCGAAATTCTTAAAAATTTGAAAATAGGTCAAGGTACAGATAGAAAACAAGTTTTTATATTATAGAAAAGCTGAATAATTCGCTTAAATCACCTACTTTTAGAGGTAGCTTTTCCCATAGATGCTGAAATAAGCCAACAGGGTTATCATTCATGGGTAGTTTTTAGCAAATTCTAAACCGTTTTCGATGGGAATGACTTTTTGTGGAAAAGCTGGACAGAACGCAGTAAGTGTGGAGGAGTGAGCGATTGGAGACATTAATAAAACCAATAAAAATAACCTCCCTCCTCCAGATGGGAAGGTAATACATATTATGTACTTTAAACTATCGAAACACTGAACTAGGAAATATGGTTTGATAGGAATTAGTTATAGGAAATCTTATGTAAGGATTTTCAGGGTTAAAACAACTAATGTAATCTCCCATAAGGAAATAGAACCCCTTTCTCAAGCTGACGTAGGTTGGAATCGGCTTTAAAGAGGCGAAATTGGACAATATACAACATATAAAAGAAGAGTATACAGATTTATTGGAAAAGAACAAACAGTGACGGAGTTTAATAAATTGGCAAATGGCATTTATGCTAACCCTATAAAAATCCTGTTATTATTGAAGCGTTATAATCAAAAAATACAATGACTGATTTCTATAGAACATGGCCTTTTTGAATAAATGTATAATCATCGAGATTTGACCCAAAACCTAAAAAATTGACTAAATGTAGACGTTTCTCACCGCAGATTCATGTTCAGCTACCCGAAAAACATAAAACATAAATGACTGTACCTAAAATTTCGGCCCTTTTTATTCCTAAATTGACTAGCCTTAGACTTAAAAGAAGCAAACAATGACGGCTATACAAATTGCAGTACAGAAATGGAGTAAACAACGTAAATTTGATGTACTATGCCTAATGTTTCTGTCAATTAAATAAATAAAATTTTTATATAAAATATTGTAAATGATTCCTAAATTAATAAAAATCGATTTAGTTAAAGATTTATTGGTTTTAATGTATGCAGATCTCTAGACAAAAGACGTGATTGTTTTTATACGAATAAATCGCATATTATGATATGTAACCTAAAATTTCGTTTTTATTCCTATAGATTATCCTTAGTTAAAGAACAAAAATGACTATACAAATTGTATTACAGATTACTATAGTAAATAAATTTGATGTACTATTGCTAAGTTCATGTAGATTTAAAATAAATAAAATTGTTGTTCTATAAATAGCATTTAAAATGATTACCTAAATTAATAAAAAAATCGATTTAGTTATAGATTTATTGGTTTTAATGTATGCAGAACGCTAGACAAAGAAAGTTGCTTGTTTTTGTACTTGGACGTAGACCATGTGACGACCTTGAGAATATACTTCGATGCGGGCAATGTGTACGATCACCTTTACCTTGAAAACCATTGACCTTGATGCGGAGAATCTGTATGAGAGCTTGAATGGTATTGATCTTGAAAACCTTGTACTTGGACGTAGACAATCTGGACCTTGAACTTGAGGAATATACTTCGATGCAGGCAATGTGTACAATGACCCTGACATTGAAAACCATGTACTTAGATGTAGACAATGTGATGATCTTGAGGAATATACTTCGATGTATGCAATGTGTACGATCACCTTGACCTTGAAAACCATTGACCTTGATGCGATAAAATGTGAGAGCTTCAATGGTCTTGACCTTAAAAACCTTGTACTTGGCCGTAGACAATCTGGACCTTAACCTTGAGGAATATACTTCGATGTAGGCAATGTATACGATGACCTTGACCTTGAAAACCATTGACTAAAATTTAAATTTATCCGCCAAAAGTGAGCCAGGATCGGCCTAGTATATCTACTTTAGGCTACGCTTATCATTACATGATCTTGATGAAGTGTAGAGTGAAAGTCTCATTTGTACTACAATACAAATTAATGTGTGACGTTATTGCAGAGTTTTGTATATACCGATGAAAACAATTAAATTAGTAAAAGGCCTATTTCAAAAGAGTTTTGCTGGTGTCGTATATTATATTCTAAAATACACATCTAAAATGAAAATCACGGGTTTCAAATATAAAGATAATGATACAGCAGTTAAATTATTAAAAGGACCTGTAATTACCGCTATCATGTATTATAAGCTAAAATATATCTAAAAATTAAAATGACAGGGCTAAAATATAAAAGGTAAGGAATGTAATCAAGGATGGTTACGTGGCTGTTGAATAGGGATTTTTAAGGCTAGAAACTAAAACTGAAGGAGACCGGCTATGTGCGAGCCACGTAAACGTGTCATAACCATCCTCCTTTTGGTGACGTTTAGTGTACTGTGCCTGGTAAATCTTGCTCTCTGGCCTTGATATATATCTTCGTATGCGGAAGTCCTAACAATTTTACGGCCTGTTTGCGCGTACACAGGTTCTATACCGTCCTAACACTAAAGCCTTTAAAGTGTCAACATTAACAATCTGTGAATTTTTCCAATTTAAGGTGATGCCCTTAGCTTTACAGACGGTTGTGTACACGTAATTCTTAGGATCCCCGTTTACGAACTGCATGATTCTACTCCCTACTCTGTAGGACTCCACCTCATCCGTCATGTCAACCAGGAAATCGCCAACAGGTGGAGCCCATTCACCAGGACTTTGCGTAAAAATCACGGAGTCGGTATCAAAATACAGAACCCGTTCGGCAAGCTTTTCCAGGTAACAGTACAGCACCAGGCGAGGATTGGAGGTTGTATAAACTGCCAAGACGAGATTGACAGTATTTCTACCTCATTCTCGGGGCTATTCCAGTTTACAACCACAACTTCCTCGTTAACGTGTTAAATTGTCCCTCTGCCTAAACTTGCCCCAAAATAAATTTAAAAATAATTTTGAAATTAAGTCCAGGGTTAGTGCAAATTTTGTTTTCGTACAGTTGGACCCCCTATCTTTCCAAACATTCGCGGATGTATCGATCCTTCGTTTCGTAGTGTTACTCCACGAAGGCCAGTCTGAGCACGTTTGTTTGATCTTGAGGAAGTTATCGACGTAGCCTGAGAAAGACCCTGCTCATACTACCTCTGTCGTATTGACAAACCGCATACTCCCAAACTTCAAAAACTCGATACCCTAATTCTATAGCATTTCGAAGCTAGTCCGCAACGTAAGTTCCGGTAAATTTACGTTCGTCCTGTGTATGTGCGTAATCATGTGAAACATAGTTTCAGCACAGGTTCTACACAAGACGAACATTAATTTACAGTGCATCTTAAAAGGAAGGACAGGATGGTATAAATCCGATGGCGGGAGCACACTACACTTGACAAGGCCCAACAGAGTGCAAGTCGAGGTTTAAGCACTCGGCACCAATGTGAAGAGTAGGATGCCCCACCAGATATTTGGAATATTTGTTCACATAGGGGTACAGTAAACAAACATCCAAATACCTGATTTGTACATCTTCTGCCCTATAATACAGCTTAACCGCATTAGTACGACCTCCGGAGAAGCTATCGCGGGGATTCGGTCGGATTTTGTTTTAAAAATGACCTGAATTCACATTCCCAAATTTCTTTTAATCATAGTTAAAAGAATGCATCTTCTGTGATTTTGCCACAGCCTTCAAACGACGCGAAGACATTGCATTCGGTTCGCTTTTGCTATTACCAGCTTGAACCAGGTAACACCTTTCACAACCGTGGTAATAGCAACCGTGAAACTGGCATACAGTGTTTTTATCGTGATAAAAGCCATCAACCAAGATACCTTCCCTTAACCATACTTCACGCGCATTTCCAGCCTGCTGAATACGCCTTCTTTCAGAATGATCTGGCCCTAACTCTAACTTGTAAGACAAGTATAGGACTTCGGAACTTGGTTCCGGGTTTTAACCCCTTGTCATGGCCTCCTTGCCCCAAAATAAATAAAAGTGGCTCCACCTAGCGGTATATCTTAAAACTACATCATTATAGGGAATATTTGAAATAAGAGGCCCTAGTTCTAACCTGTGAGGCAGGTATAAGACGTCTATACCAGCTTTCAGGGCTTAGTCCACTGTTAAGCACCACTTATTATGGTTTTAATTATGAATCATAATTAAATTAGTATTGTCAGATATCAGTATTTTTTGAGTTGAGGGTTAGTTTTTGCAAGTTACAGTGAAGTGGGGACTGAGTGGGGGTCTAGGTGGGGGTCTGTGGGTGGGGTTGGCTTCTTTTTAGGAGTCTTCCCTTAATTAAGGTCGTTTTGGCAGTATTAAGAGCCTTTTTGGGGGCCCAACCCTCTGGATAGGGGTGTTGGATGCCTCTAGGGTGTAATATAGCGGCCATTTTGACTGAGTTAAGGAGGAGTTAATAATATATAAGGACCTTTATGGCCTCATTAAGGCGGGGACCCATCCTTTTACCAGATTGGTTGTACGTGTAATTGGACATTTTGTCGGCCATCTTGTGGACCACCTTGTCGGCCATATTGTCGATTAAGGACCTTTTGTCATAGGTCTTCGGAACTTGTGCGTGGGCCATCGCCCATTGTCGTGACCCTGGGCTAGATATTTGAATTTGTTTTCTAATAAGGGGCCCTAATGCTAACTTGTATAGTCGAAACTTGTCTCGGGCCTAAACATCGACTTACACACTGTCGAGGGTCTTGTGAAGAGTAGGATACCCTACCGGATACTTGGATATTTCAGATCAACACCTTGAAGTCAATATTACTTTGAGATTTAAATTGAGATGTAATTAAAAACCTGATTATGTATTTGGTTTGATAGTCATGACTTCAAAGCGAACTAAGCCAACGTGTCTGCTGGCCTGGGCTAACCGCATCCCTAAGCTCAGGGGTTGAATGACAAAAAGGCTCTTAATACTGCCAAAAGACCAGGGGGTTATACCGCCAAAAAGGTTCTTAATATGGCCAAAAGGACCTTAATTAGGGGCTAAACCCCGCCTTGGGGTTGAAAAAGGCCCTGAAAAAAGCCGACCCACTCCGCCCCTCACCGCTTTTAATTAATTATGACGTCACGTCCTTAAGTGGGCCCCTTCTACTCGTATTATATAAATCTCTTTGACACTTCAATTATTTTGAATATGTCATTACAATTGATGACGATAATTGATATGAAACATTTTGTATAATTTATTTTAAAATACACGATTAAAAATCCAAAAAGATAAGTGTTTGTAATTATGAGTTTAAACCGTGAAAGTTTACATTTTCATAATTTGACAAAAAACGCGGAATTAGTAGACAAGTACATAGATATGTACGAGTTTTTTTCACTTCCACATAATAATAAACGTAATCTGATTAATTTTCTGTTACAGCTATTTGTTAGTTCCTTCTACGAAAGACGCCCGTTTTGCAGGAACTCTCTAAGACATGTATGGTTTCGATATGTAAGGCAACCTTCGCGCCCCTGCGATTGTAACCAGAATGATTAGGGAATACGCGTTTCTATTAAAATAGTAATGTGTGTTGCCTAACCACAAATAAAAAACTATAGTTGCTGATAAAAATGAGTAAATTCTTATCAATTAATCAATAAAATGCAAATCACTCTTGAATGTTTTGTATATAAAATTGATACACAGTTGAAAACTGAGAGTTTGTCTTTCATTTTGAATCTTACCTTGACCATGCGCGCGAGATTTCCAAACAATTCGCAAATGAAAAGTTACGGTACAATTTGAGTTGTGTTAAGCCCTGTTTAAACAATGAGTTTAAAGTTGTTACATTTGTTGTTTTTATGTGTCTTTCTAGTACGTGATTGTTATTCACAGGAACATGATCAATTGCAGGAATTAGCAAAAATGTAAGTTTTTTTTATAATAAATAATTTTATAATTATTATACATATTGGTCGTAATTTTGATTGGATTAGTAAAATTTGGATGTAATTACATTACAATTGATATGGATGCTGTAAGTGGCGACTGTTTGTCGCGCTTATATTGATTGGAATCTTACAGTATACAGCAGAGATTTTATTTTTTATTGATAATTTTTGTATTTAAACAGTTTTAAAAATTTCCAACTATTTTCGTTTGTTTTTATTTAGAAAATCTTTTCCAAAATTGTTATTGTCATTGTTTTGTTGGAGAACCGCATACAGAATTCAGGATCGAAACACTACTCATCGTAAAAGTATTTATTCCTTATTAATTTTGAATTATTTGTTGAGAATTTCAAAAATTGGTATTGTAGTTGATAGTAGCATAAAAGCAGTTTCACTATGTTTCGAACTATTTTTTTTTATACACTGATTTTACACAATATTCTAATTCGGATGTATAAAAGATTCATATCACACAGTATAGTTTATATTTCAAGAATGCCGAAAAATGTCAAATCTTGAGTAAAACTTTCAAAATCTTTGAAAGAAAAATTATCGAAATATGAACAGTAACACTATTGAAAATAATGAATATGCGTAATTTAGTGGAAAGGAATCTCCACACTGATCATAGGAATAACTAAAACATAATCTAAGAATAATTCGTTTCAATTTATATTTTTCAATCTTACTTCGTGGAATTTCATATTTAATAACGCTATTGTTTTAAACCCTACGTAACTCCATAATTTATTTTATACAGGGTGTCCACAAACTCTTTTCACAAAAGAAAACTGCAGATTTAAAGCTCTTGGAAGACGGCGCCCTAACATCGGTTTAATTCAAATATCTCCAAAATGGTTTCCCTTTAAATGATAGCGTTCTGTACATTTATTTAGTGGAATATGCCCAATCATAAGGTGTGAATATGATTTTTTAGTTGTACTCATAAGCGGCTCGTTTGGGCGAAGCATTGGACATTGTTATTCATACGTTTCTTGTTTTTCAAACTTTCGCAATTTTAACATAAAATTTAAACAATTTCGATTTTTTCATAAAAAAGATACTCTTGTCTGTAGTCGGTACGACGCACCGTTTTCGAAATAAATCGATTTGATCTTTTCATGTATTAACCATACTTTTATAAAATTAACTAACGAATTCATGTACAATTATGAAAGATGGCTATGGAAAATAAACAAAATAACAATTGCAGTTTTCTTTTGTGAAAAAGTTTATGGACACCCTGTGTAATTATTTATTTCTCAACCCGTTTCAATACAACCATAATCAAAAGAAAATATATAAGTAACGTAGTTATGGTAAGAAATTATTAACGTAAAACAGTAAACTTGATATAAAAATTCTATATTTAAAATGTCTGTAAAAAGGTGAGTCTATAAGACCAACCTGTTCGTTTATTAAATGTACTTTCTGTTTATGTTTATAAATTTGGAATGGGTAGAAGGGGAGCAACATAGGGACGTGACGTCATAATTAATTAAAATTGGTAGAGAACGGCGTGGGTTTGGGGTAGAGGGTGGGGTCGGCTTCTTTCGGGGGCCTTTTTCAACCCCAGGGCGGGGTTTAAGCTCCTTTCGGCCATATTAAGAGCCTATTTGAGGGTCTAGCCCCTGGTTAGGTGTGTTAGATGCCACTAGGGTGTGGTCTAACGGTCATTTTGGCTGAGTTAAGGAGGGGTTAAGACCACATAAAGCCCTTATGGCTTCATTAAGGCGGGACTAAGACTAGGCTACATCCACCCTTTTACCTAATTGGTTCTACGTGTAATTGGCATTTTGTCGGCCATCTTGTCAGCCATCTTGTCGGCCTTCTTGTCGATTAAAGACCTTTTGGCATAGGTCTTCGGAACTTCTTCGTGGGCCTTCGCCCTCTTGTCGTGGTCCCCTTGTTGGCGGCAAATCTGAATTTGTATTCTAATAAGGGGCCCTAATGCTAACTAGTAGCACAGGTATAGCGTTTCACAACTTGCTCTCGGGGCCGAGCCTGCCACATCTTTGTCCTCAATGTTTTATTAAATCTTTCAGTCTACATTCTGATTGTTTACTGCGAGAAATTTGAACTTGTATTCTAATAAGGGGGCCTAGTGCTAACTTATAAGACAGGTATAGGGCTTCGCAACTTGCTCTCGAGCCTTCATCCCCCTAGAGCAAAATTTTGAAATTGTATTTAAGTCTTTGCAGGTTATGGCGGGAAATTTAAGTTTGTATTCTAATGAGTGGGGACCTAATACTAACTAAGGCAGGTATAGGCCTTCGGAACTTGGTTTTATTTGGGGGTTCGCCCCGTTGTCATGGCCCCCTTAGCGGTAAATTTGAACTTGTATTTAATTCTCTACATTCTGATTGTTTATTGTGAGAAATTTGAATCTGTATTCTGATAAGGGACCTAATGCAAGCTTGTAAGGCAAGTATAGGCCTTCGGAACTTGCTCCTGAGCCTTCGCCCCCCTGGTTGGAAATTTGAATTTGTATCTAAGTCTGCATTCTGATTAGTTACGGCCTAATGCTAACTTGTAAGAGAAGTGTAGGTCTTTGGAACTTACTCTCGGGTTTTCGCCCCTTGTCGTGGCTTCCTTGCCCAAAAACTTGAATTTGTTAGTGGCACTATCTAGTTGTGTATAGACTAATGGATGTTTTCTGTAATATAACTGGCTCCATCTAAAGTGCTGTATGTACTTTTAAGATATACCGCTAGGTAGAGCCAGCTATATTACAGAAAACATTAATTAGTTTATACACCACTAGATGGTGCCACTAACAAGTTCAAGGGGGCCACGACAAGGGGCGAAGACCCGAGAGCAAGTTCCAAAGACCTATACTTGTCTTACAAGTTAACATTAGGTCCTTTTATTAGAATACAAATTCAAATTTTCGGCCGTAACCAATCAGAATGGAGAGACTTAGATAGAAATTTCCAACCCGGGGGGCGAAGGCTCAGAAGCAAACTCCTAAGGCCTACACTTGTCTTACAAGCTAGCATTAGGTCCCTTATCAGAATACAGGTTCAAATTTCTCACAATACACAATCTGAATGTAGAGAATTAAATACAAATTCAAAACAAGGGCCACGACAAGAGGGCGAAAGCCCAAGAGCAAGTTCCGAAGGTCTTATATATGTTATGCGTAACAGTGGGTTGAGGCCCAGATGCATACGTCCTACCTTAAAAGTTAGTGTTAGACCCTTATTTCAAATTTCCCACCATAACCATTGCAGAGTGCTGTATGTACTTTTCAGATATACCGCTAGGTAGAGCCAGCTATATTACAGAAAACATTGATTAGTCTATACACAACCAGATGGTGCCACTAACAAATTCAAGGGGGCCACGACAAGGGGCGAAGACCCGAGAGCAAGTTCCAAAGACCTATACTTGTCTTACAAGTTAGCATTAGGTCCTTTTATTAGAATGCAAATTCAAATTTTCCGCCGTAACCAATCAGAATGGAAAGACTTAGATACAAATTACCAACCCGGGGGGCGAAGGCTCAGAAGCAAGCTCCTAAGGCCTACACTTGTCTTACAAGCTAGCATTAGGTCCATTACCAGAATACAGGTTCAAATTTCTCACAATAAACAATCTGAATGTAGAGAATCAAATTTACCGCCCAGGGGCCATGACAACGAGGGCGAAGCCCCAAAATCAAGTTCCAAAGACCTATACCTGTCCTATAAGTTGGCATTAGGGCCCCACTTATTACAATACAAATTTTAAATTTCTTGCCATAACCTGTAAAGACAAATACAATTTCAAATTTTCCTCCAGGGGGAGGGGGCGAAAGCTCGAAAGTAAGTCGCGAAGCCCTATATCTGTCGTATAAGTTTGTAACAACCCATTTTGAGTTGTATTAAAATATACCGTAATTATGATCTTCGTTCGTTTAGTTGTAAATATAAGAAAAATGTTTTTAATTATTGTAATATAGGTATGTGGTAGGCAACTTAATTTGCATTTTGGTGTAACTTAAGTTGCATATTTTTTTAGGGGTTTATAGTTTTATGTCGTTGACTTAATTCTTTGCGCAAATATTTTCGCGCAACGTGTCATCATCATCTGACATCCTAAAAGCGTCCATTTTTTCACTTCTTGATGAACGATGTGTTATTTACGAAGCATTTTTTGGGTTTCCTCCTAAATTTTGTGAAAGTGCCATTGATTTAATGGTAAGATATATTTTAACGCATTATACTAAAAATTAAAACATTTGCTCTTTTCAGGCACTTTCTTTTTTTTTACCTTCAGTTATACTTTTATTACTTTTACTTTTCTACTTTAATTACATTTTAAGTACGCATTTAATTTTACTTTTGCGTACGCTTTCATTTTATGATTGCATTTTGCTTTGATGCTGATCTGAATGTGTATCCCAATTTTTATCTGAATTTCGAGAAAATGTAATTAACGGATTATTCAATTTTATGAAGATAAATTTATAAGAAGGAACATTCCATTTTTGAGTGTGGTTTACAACCTAAAGTATTATTTCGAGGTATTGCGCAATATTGGTGCAAAGATCACCTTGGTTTGCATTTCCTCATTATTTTTATATCAGATGTTCTCAAGAAGATGTATTATATTTTGTAATAGGTATTTAAAATTATAATGATTTTTAGTATAAGGCTATTTTTAAGATATATCTTATATAACCCTAATTCAACTGTTAATAAACATAGTTTGTATATTTTTTATTTTTACATTTTGGTAAATTTCTATTGTAAACAACCTCGGTTTAGTTATTCCGAGCATAATTAAAAAATAACTTGGCGTCCGAGATCATTTTAATTATTGTTAAATTGCAGTTACTACATTTACATTTAAGTGGAAATAATCGAGCAGAATTTGTGGTAATTAAGCAAATCAAAATATTGAACGACCCTACTTTAATTTTCCGACTTGGACAACGGCATTATTTTTGGTGAATGGTTTGTATCTCCAGTTAGTTTAACGATTTGTTTTGGAGAACATTTACACGATTTCTTTATATTCATTATTAAAACATTATATTATTTAAAACACTTTTTATACTTATACCATCACCACATTATTATAAGTTAGCATTAGGTCCCCTTATTACAATACAAGTTCAAATTTCTCGTAATAAACAACCATAATGTAGAGACTGAAAGATTTAATAAAACATAAAGAAGAAAGATGTGGCAGGGGCGAAGCCCCGAGAGCAACTTGTGAAGCCCTATACCTGTCTTACAAGTTAGCATTAGGGCCCCTTATTAGAATACAAATTCAGATTTCCCGCTAACAAGGAGGTTACAACAAGGGGGCGAAAGCCCACGAATAAGTTTCGAAGATCATCGACAAGGTGGCCGACAAGATGGCTGACAAGATGGCCGACAAAATGGCCGATTACTCGTACAACCAATCAGGTAAAATGACGTGTGTGGCCTAGTTTTAGCCCAGCCTTAATGAAGCCATAAGGGTCTTATCTAGTCTTAACTCCTTAAGTCAGCCAAAATGGCCGCTAGACCACACTCTAGGAGAATCTAACACCCCTAAGCAGGGGGTTAGACCGCCAAAAAGGATCTTAATATGGCCAAAAGGACCTTAATTAGGAGCTAAACGCGTGCTGGGGTTGAAAAAGGTCTCCAAAAAAAAACCGACCCACCTTCTACCCCACGCCCAGACCCCCACTCCGCCCCCCACCACTTTTAATTAGTTATGACATCACGTCCCTATGCTGTTCTCCCTTCTATTCGAATGCTTCCAAAACATCTAATTTCTCTTTTTTATTACAAAGAACTTGTTGTTTTCAAATTTAACTTTTGGTAAGGGTTTAGTTAGAATATTTGATAATTGGCTACTTGACTCTACATGAGAAACTCCAATAAACCATTTGTTTAGTTGTTTAGTTCTCTTGTGGTTACCAAATTGTTGACTACATAAATGGTACTTTTGTAGTCAACGTATAATTATGTAGGCCCATGTACAGTAATATCCAATTCTTCCTAGAAACATCTCAACCAAATCACTTCTCGTCCTGGTACGTGATTTTGGTGACGCCAAGATTGAATATTGGGGATGAAGGAGTAGGTGTTGCATCCTTCCATGGATGCATCCCACAGCCGCTGCCATTCACTCAAGATCATAGCCTTGATGTGAGGGCGAGCGGCTGAAAAGGAAGAAAAATCTTCGGAATAAATACGCCTATTGAAAAGGGTGCAGATACCGGTCCTGCCTAGGAGTCTAGTGCAGTAAATTTCCTGTACTAGAAGATGAAGTGGGGGATGTTTGGAAATTGCGCACAAGGAGTCAGCGGGTGCTATTCTGTAAGTCCAAAGGTAGGTTCTTAGGAACGGAGGCTGTAGCGAGGCCAGTTTTCTGACCACGCTAGAATGTCTGAGTCTGTCATACCTGATGTCTAAGCCGTAGGTTAGTGAGAGACGTACTGCACAGTTAAAAATAAACTGTAAGGACTTTTTGGGCAGATTCTATTTGAGGCGCGAGTATTTGTATAGTAGATGAAGTAAAGTTTTATCTTTTTCGGCTATGTGTGAGCAATGCTTGATGAACGATGGCTTATCATCTATGTACAGTCCGACATACTCAAACTCGAATACTCTTCGGAGTAACTGGCTCTATAAATGCAAAGTTGGATTGCGGGATACTTTGAGACCAAAAACCATTTGCTTTGCCTGGTCTACGGAGAGTTTATTCCTGCTCGCCCAGGTCGTCAGTCGCGTGAGGCGCAATGAAGCTTTAGCCTCCAGGTCACGCCTATAGTATGCGGAGACAGTGTAGACAATGCCATCCGCATGGGCAAAACACTCCATGAAGTCCGGCAGTTCCTGTCCCAGGAGAGAATTCTACGACTAAATTCCATAAATTCGGACCTAGAACCGATCCTTATGGGCAACCTTTTGAAAGGGAAAAATTCGATGCCTTCAAAATGTAGCGGATCGAGGAATCCGCCATATAACTACAAATGACGCGCGTAACGTCGCAGGCACTCTATTAACGACGAGAGTATTTATGATTGATGGCCTTTATAGGTTATAGAATGCACCGGCAATGTCGACGTAGATTGCCAACGTGGGTATTCGTTTCAATATTTATAATTAGTCGGGAAACACAGTCGGTATTCTTACGTATGGAGATAAATCCATACTGGTTAGGATGGAAGAGACGTTTAGGAGGGATTTCATTGCACGTTATCGATCTATACAAATTTACGTCTGTGAGATCTTTTTACAGGCTTTTAGAATATTATTAGTTTGCCAGCTTTCCAACTGACAGTAAGTTTTATGCAAGAATTAAATAATTCGACGAGTGTACCAGAAAGGGTCTCTAGCAATGTCCTAACTATGTTACCATGAATGTTGTCCAGTCCAGGCGCTTTGCTTTTAGGCGCTAAGGCAAGCAGGTCTTCACGTGTGACCACCCAGTCTTGTCTGAGATTCAAATTAACAAGACGGAAACGCATTTCGGTGTGGAAGGGTTTGTCTCTTGTCGGATCGTCCTCGGGAAAAAGGATGTTTAATAAAACATTTATGGTCTCATGTTCGGAAACAGCGTATCTGTCAACGTCGCCAACATTGGAGCAGGGATGAACGGAAACTTGTTTCTGAGAAGATATTTTGTAGATTGCCCCTACGGGTTCGCCGCCAGGCTGGTTTCAACAAAACGTTGCCATGAGCCAAATTTTGCTTTAATCACTGTCAGTTTATATTTTTTTGATGCGCCCTTATGGGAGGTGAGCTTGTAAAGGGACGCCGTCAGATGTCCAAATTTTTTATTATTATTAATTAGTTTCCTAAAGTTTATTAGCAAGACGCCGTCCTTTATTCAAAATTTTCCTGTCATGATTAATTATTTGATAAGTAAAATACCAGTACTGATATAATACTCACGGAATTTATTAAGATAAAGTGACTCGCTAAATGCACAGGTGCAAGCAATTATAAAAATTCGTAGAAGTTTTAGTAAAAGTTAAACATGTTTCATAACGTTGCATAAAATTGCACAATAATTAATCATGCATCCTCCCTCCATACGTAAATCCCAGAAACGTTTAAAAGTTTGTATACGTCAGAGCATCTTCCGCCAATACTGGCTTACGGAATCTCACCACCAAAGTTTCGTAACCACCCTCGCGAATTCTTTATAAAAACGCGGCACGCGCTGCAAGAAGATTAATAAAAAAAGAATTAATAAATAAATATAGATTGACTCTCTCGAATCTAATCGTATCAATCGCTCTCCACCAGAAGCCCGCTACCAGAAGAATCCGAATAGAAGTCGTGTGCTCTATCGTCGCGTTCGCGCCGACTACTACCGTTTAAAACCGTCAACCTGTAACCTCCGTCCGAGTAGAAATCGCGAATCCGCTACCTGATAGCATCACTGAAGTCAAAGAGTTAGAGTTGCAGAGATCTAACGTTGAACGCACGTAAGTCGAGATAAATACAACACTATACACCTGGTGATAGGGATATGCAGGGTTGTAAGCCCGACATACTCTCTCATTACTAGACACCTACACTGTGGAGTTTGAAGGGTAGTTGCCCGACATTCCATTGACCGACGGAGATCCTCTTGTTTAGTTTAACGGGTGGTTGCCCAGATTGCTAACAAAGGAGACCCACACACACAAATTTACACTAACACTAAAAAACACCTCGACAAACGTGCCAACAACCGCATAGTACCTGTAACTAAAACCTCGTCGGAAGATTAAGCTGAACACCTAGTTAACGCCGTTAATCCAGTAATATAGAAACGTAACCGTAAAAACTAGACGTGTTAGTCAATATTAAATTATCGTCTGTAATAAAACCACCGCCGCCAGCACCGAACAACAAACTCCAGAGGACCACCTAACCCTCCGTCCCAGGAGAAGCCAGAAAGGGGAGAACTACAGAAGAATATATATTTTGTATTTATACTTTAGAAGTAGTTTACAGTAACGGAATTAGTTTTGTAAAAAGATAATAGGGAATAAAGGTATATAAACTTTTTTTATCTATTTGTTCAAAGTGTTGAGAGCCTGAATAACGAACCCCGATCCTTATTTTGCAAGTACAAAATTCCGACTGAGCTAAAAGGGCAAAGTGAAAATTATTCATTAGTAGTAATACACTTAACAGTAAACCTCCATTTCCGTTGACAGGAAAAGGAGTGGCGTAATACATTTGGCGCCCAACGTGGGGCTCCGAAAAACACATTGAACAACAGATAAGTTCTGCTACAGAAACAACCGAGGAACACTAAAAGCCGGGCAACACTAAATTAATTAATATATTTTTTTCAGGAATAGTAACAAATTATTTCAGAATGAGTATACCGAAGAATACAGAAGAAACGGACACGAAGGTAGGATGGATCTATCACCTGAAGAAGGAAGAGTTAACCGAAGAAGCCCGTAAATATAAACTGGAAACTGGTGAAAACGTTGAGGCACTAAGAGCTCGTTTAGTAAAATACATACGCACCGGAGAAGGTCAAGTCACCGCACACACACCCACAATTGTTACACCCGCCGTTGAAACACCGTCACCACCGACAGAAAATATTACCGGCCACCCAGAAACTAGACGCGCAGATGTTTGCGACCGTATACGCAAATGGGGTGTAAAATATGATGGGATAAGTGACCCGATTTCGTTCCTTGAAAGAATCGAAGAATTACAGGCATGTTACAACATCACAGACTACGATCTTTTACTCCCACTTCCTGAGCTATTAAAAGAACAAACCTTATTGTGGTACTGAAATAATCAAAGATCCTGGACGACCTGGCAAGACTTTCTTAAAAGTTTTAGATTACAATTTTTACCGCCGCGTCATCAATTCCAATTGGAAGAGGAAATAAGGAACAGATTGCAAAGACCACGAGAGAAAGCTTCTGAATATGTTACAGCCATCCTGACACTTACGCGACGTCACGGAAACGTCTCCGAAAGCTCAACTACAGGAATCTACGATAATCTGAAGGTAGATTACAAATATTACATAAGACAGCACGATTTTACTGACCTGACCGGACTCCTGGAACTAGCCACGCAATTTGAAATGCTACCACCACAAACGCATTCTCCGTCTCCCAGTTATAATCAACCGAAAGTGCATTTCCGCGGCGTAACTTCTACAACCGATAAACCACCAGCCCGGTCCCCTGAAACTACTGTTATCACCGTAAGAAGACCAGCACCAGAGACGACCCCGTACAATAGACAAGACGTCTGTTGGCGATATGGAAAACCAGGACACCTGAAGGTTCACTGTAGAGGTCCCTTCAAGGCATTTTGCTTTAGATGCGGAAAGACAGATGGGTTATCCCGTGATTGCCCCTGTCCGAAGTCGGAAAACTTTGCACGCCGGTAAAGACCAACCAGGAAACTTTAACTACCCCGGCATCCAGACCTGGAAAGAGAGTGTCCTCGACCGAATGGCACGCTTGGCTACAAACCGTGGCGCAATTTAACCAGAGAAAACCAGATGAATGGTCACATCGTCCCTCTGACGATAGACTCTTTCTCAAGATTGTAATCTTTAATACACCTGTAAATGCATTAATCGATACCGGAGCATCGAGAACGTATATAGGAGAGAAAGTAAAGAACTTGTTGACCGCTAACCAAGTATATCCGAGCACGTTAAAAACCGCAACTGTACGCCTAGCTGACAGTTCACTGGCTGAAACCCGCGGCTTGTACATTTTCCCCGCCGACATAGAGAAACAAACATTCCAGCTACCAGGTTATTACATACCGCATCTGTCCACCGACATCGTGATCGGATTAGACGTACTTGAACATCTCCAGGCCGCCATCCACGTACACCAGAAGCAATTAGAAATTTCCGGAATACGTATCCCATTACAAAGCTCCGTCTAAGGAGGCTTGAGCGGAATCCAAGGATTAGGCGAGGACCAGCTGCCCGTGCTCAATGAATTTATAGAAGAAGAATTAGGAAAATTTCTAAACGTGAAAGGAAAAGCCAAGGACGTTATACACCGGATCACACTATTACCTACTGCACTCCCGATAAAACAACGATATTATCCCCGCAATCCTGTCATGCAGGGGATAATTAACCAAGAAGTTGACCGCATATTAGAAGAAGATATAATTGAACCGTCTCGCAACCCTTGGAGCTCCCCCGTCGTACTAGTCAAGAAACCCGCAGGCTCGTACCGTTTCTGTGTGGACTATCGTAAAGTCAACCAAGTCACCGTAAAAGACGCATACCCGCTGCCATACATTCAAGGAATTTTGGATCAACTACGAGGAGCAGGCTATGTGAGTACATTAGATTTGAAGCAAGGATACTGGCAAGTCCCCTTAGAAGACGAAAGTAGACCGCCTTTACAGTACCTGGACGAGGATTGTTCCAATTTAAAGTTCTCCCGTTTGGACTTTATTCCGCCCCCGCTACCTTCCAGCGATTCCTAGACACAGTAATCGGTCCTGAACTGGTTGGACGCGCGTTTGTCCACCTTGATGACATTATAGTCCTGGGAAAGACCTTACAAGAACACTTACAGAATCTACGCGAAGTATTTCAAAGACTCCGGGATAACGGACTTCAGCTACAGCCAGACAAGTGTTGTTTTTGTCGAACACATCTAAAATATCTAGGACACAGAGTTACGTCCCGAGGAATCCTACCAGATCCCGAGAAAATCGACGCCATAACCCAGATACCCGCCCCCCGCACCGTTAAACAATTACGCCAGTTCTTGGGTCTCGCATCATGGTATCGTAAGTACGTCAACCGATTTGCTTAACTAAGCCAACCCCTGACCGAACTGTTGAAGAAAAATACTAAATATAAATGGACTGAAAGACAGGATCAGGCTTTCGGCAAGATTAAAGAAGCATTAACCGCCCCGCCAGTGTTAGCTTGTCCGGATTTTACACAACCTTTTGTGTTACAGATAGACGCCAGCACAACAGGCATCGGAGCTGTTCTTACGCAGGGACAAATACCCGACGAAAGAGTGATCGCATACATCAGTAGAGCACTGAATCCGGCCGAGAGAAACTAGTCTACTATCGAACAAGAATGCCTGGCTGTGGTGTGGTCGATACAAAAGCTAAAAGGGTACATAGAAGGCTACCAATTTACGGTACTCACTGATCATAGAAGTCTAAAACGGCTTCGCACGCTCGAAAACCCGACATCCAGACTCGCAAGATGGATAATGGAGTCGATGACACCGATCAAATGCCACCGCCCCCAAAACAGCCGCTGAGAGGACTGACAGCACGAAAACGCCGAAATCGCCGCCGCATCGGAATCTTCACCCCCACTGGCACCATAGTCAAGGTGAAGAGAACGGACGTCGAAAACGCCGACGACAGGAGGGTATGTAAAGGAACGCCGTCAGATGTCCAAATTTTTTATTATTATTAATTAGTTTCCTAACGTTTATTAGCAAGAATATCGCATTATCGTCTGTAATAAAACCACCGCTGCCAGCACCGAACAACAAACTCCAGAGGACCACCTAACCCTCCGTCCCAGGACCAGCCAGGAAGGGAAGAACTACAGGAGAATATATATTTTGTATTTATATCTTAGAAGTAGTTTACAGTAACGGAATTAATTTTGTAAAAAGATAATAGGGAATTAAGGTATATAAACTTTTTTTATCTGTTTGTTCAAAGTGTTGAGAGCCTGAATAACGAACCCCGATCCTTATTTTGCAAGTACAAAATTCCGACTGAGCTAAAAGGGCAAAGTGAAAATTATTCATTAGTAGTAATACACTTAACAGTAAACCTCCATTTCCGTTGACAGGAAAAGGAGTGGCGTAATACAAGCTATTGAGTTTTTAGCAATGCAGGGATTCTTTGGCAACGGCGCCACGTCATACGGACTACTTTCTTTGATCTACTTAACTTCTCACACCACCAGCTATTGCTGGTGACGATACCGGCTCGAGCACTAAGGATAATCCTTTTTAGGCACACTTGGCCCGTATACTGGACCATCTCTGATAGCTTGCTAATGACTCTCACTCACACTCACATTCACACTCACACTCACACTCACACTCATACTCACACTCACACTCACACTCACTCACACTCACACTCACTCACACACACTCACTCACACTCACACACTCACACTCACAGTCACACTCACACACTCACACTCACTCACACACACACGCACGCACGCACGCACGGACACACACACTCTCACACACACACACACACACACATATTCACTTACTCACTCACTTACTTACTCGCTCACTCACTCACTCTTTCCCTCCCTCACTCACTCACTTACTTACTCGCTCACTCACTCACACACTCACGCACTCACTCACTAACAAGTGTTGCAAACATTTTTGAACTTTTGTGTTTAAAAATATAGTGAGTGGTGATTTAGTCGTTATTTTGAATACAACAAAATTTAATGTGCTTATTTAGACAAAGTTTGACGTACTATTTATGAGTTACACATAATTTTTTGAATTATATGTTTGAAGTGTGAGTCATTTGTCTACCCAGTGAGTCTTTGTCTTATCTTCAGCAGTTATTTAAGATTGAACTATTTAGCCCATGAAGATTTACCGTTAAATACAGGTTGCAGTGGAGCTTTTGGACAATCTTCAAATTCTGAGTTTTATTTTAGGGTTAAGTTTTGAAGCATTATTTTTACTTTAGGTTCAGTGCTGTTTGATCGTGTAGCAACATTAATATTTAACGCTGGCAAGTTAAGTTTAATTCGGAGACATCATATCTAGTGTAACGGTCTCAATTCTATTTGAACGTAACTGCACTGATGAATTGAGCTTTAAGTATGATATATTATTTTTTGTAAATTTGATAGATTTTAGCGCAGAATCAGAGCGTTCTACTTACAATCCTATCGGCCACATCTTGTGTTACCACTAACTACTCAACATCGACGCAACGTTTGGAGTGGTGTAGGTTGCGACTGTACTGGAACCAAGAGTGGCATAGGGTGGTGTTTACTGATGAACTCCGATTCTGTTTGGGGATGTATGATGGCCGTATGAGGGTCAAATGAAGATGTGCAGAACGTCGAAATGTTGAATTTTCTGTTGAGAGGACTGTAGGGATTATGGTATGGGATGCTATAACTTATGGAAGTAGCTTTCTTTGGTATTCATCCGGGGCAATATGAACTCCCAACGGTATGTGGATGAGGTGGTAGAACCCCATATTCTTCTATTTCTTCAGCAGTTGGAAGACCCACTGTTGCAGCAGGATAATGCCTGTTCCCATATTTATATTTGTAGAGGATAATGTTAATCTCTTGCCATTTCCACCCAGATCTCCCGACCTTTCGCCCATCGAGCATATTTGGACATTATAAGAAGAAGAGTGAGAATCTAGCAGCATCCTCCACAGACGCTGCAAGCTCTGCAGCACGAATTACAGGTTACTTTGGATACAATAACTAAAGAGGACATCGACCATCTGCTAGAATCGATGCCACGACAAGTGGAGGAGTGTGTAACCAACAGGGGGAGACCAACCCATTATCAATAAAAATTATATAAAATTCCTATCCCTTCTTGGTGTTGCAATTTCCATGTCACTGAGTGTATTATGATTTCCCTTGAGACATATTCAAGTGTCCAACGCTCCAGCGCAGATGTGAAATAACATGAGTTATTGAGGTAATTAGTTCACCTCATCGTCATGCAATGTATGTGTGTTTTTCACGAAAAAGGTATGTACATATTTATTTCATTTTCGCCCATTAAGTAAGTTATGATAAATCGAAAATTTGAACTGCAAACACACTAAAACCAAATTCCCACTCTAGTAGGTGAAGATGTGCAAATAAAGTGCACTTAACTAAGAGCACCTTTTAAAGAATTATTATATTCTACTCTACTGTATCTTATATTTTTGAGGAAAAGACATCCTATTTTAAATAAAATTAACTTTTAAGGGGCTAGTGGAAGCCCCGAATTGTTATCATTTAAGCGTTGTTTTTTAGACTCACTACCTTATCTCACTAATCGGAAGCATAAACCAATTTTTTTCTGTTAAAACCTCTCAGACAACTCTAAAACTTAGGAGAGAGGAAATACGAAATAGTTGCCCTATCAGTCGGTTTCAATTACATGCTTCGAATTATGAAATTAATACACCTCTTTTTTACAGGGTTAAAGTGTGGGCAGATAACTTAGGCAAGGAACTGCAATTTATTGCAGAGTCAGCAACTAGAAGAAGCAGAGTTATAGAGGTAAACTTTATTTTACCGGCAAGAACATTTTCTAATCCTAAATTTTCAGAGTTTCAAGCAAACCAAAGTTGTTTATGAAAAAGGAAGCAAAGTAATGGAAGATATCGCTGATAAATTAAAAACTATGATGTTAGAAAAAGAAAAAGCATTAAAGGCAATAATCGTTACCTTTCTTGCTTTATTTATACATAAATTACAATTTCAGAAAATAGTGGAACGTGCTGAATACTTATCATTTTATCGGAAACCTCCAATTTTGGATAACAGTACATATGACTATTTTAATGCAGATAATATAACGAATAGTACGGCTGATCCAGAAGTCGAGCAACAAATGTATGAACATAGGCTTGAGGTATGAAATGTTGAGTACTTTTAGTTCAACAGTCGCGCCTTCAGTACATTTTTTTTTCTAAAATTAACGTACTATGTTATTGATTACTTCAATTATAAAAGGGTGGAGAAGTAGTTTCATTTGTGCAAGATTTAATAAAGATAATAATTTTAAATCAAATTTAAACAAAATAGTTTTCAGGATGTTAAAGTAATTTGAATAAATCAAAATTGAACATAAGCTGAATACGAAAGAGTAATACCACCGTGGTACGTTGGCCTTATGAAAATAATTTGTATTTGTACCAGAGTTATTGAGGTAATTTATGTTTGTTTTATTGAATTATTAATACAATTTGGCAGGTGGTAGGCATGTATACTCCATTCCAGCCGGGGAGATACCACCACCCTCCTTAATATTGGGTCTCCGATTTTCTGAGCTCGGTAAGGGCTGCCGGTTATCTTTTCCTTCATCCTTAATCTATTCTCATCCTTATTCTTCCTTCTCGCCCTCACTGTCTTCCTATCGGATTAAAAGTCCTAAATTAAAAATAAGATGGCTGTGGTTTCTAGGGTAATAAATTCCGGACGTAAAATCCTGCCCCATTCGGATGTCCGGGGGGGCAGGGCCCAAGCTACTACGGTCATCGAAAGTATCAACTTTCTGATTCACTACTGCAACATCCGTGGTATTAGGTCTAATCTTAATGTTATTCACCAACATCTTGAACAATTATAACCTGATATTTTGTTTCTATCTGAAACATAAATCTCCTCTGAAAGCTCCGAGTCACTCGACTTGCAATTTCCTCAATACCACCTTCACTCTAACTTTCGATATAAAGGAGGCGTATGTGCCTACATCAAGGACAGAATTGCTTGCAAGAGGGTTTCTTCCTTAGAAAATAAAAATTTTGACGTGATTTGGTTTAAACATTCTGGTCCTAATTTTGTGAAATTCTACTGTTGCATTTATAGGTCTCCTAATGACAGTAACTTTCAAGACTTCTACGATTACCCTAGTATGAAAGTTGACTATCTCCTGTCTCAGTTTCCATCTTGCGATATGTCAATTGTACACGATTTCAATGTTCATAACTCTAACTGGCTTCAGTTTTCATCTACTACAAATCCTGTTGGTCATAGTGCAGAAACATTTGCTATTTCATGTGATCTCACACAAATGATTTCTGAACCCACAAGAATCCCTGATAACCCTAACCATACTCCACATCTTCTAGATCTCTTTCTTACATCAAAGTCTCTTGTTTATAAAATTTCCGTTCTTTCGCCTTTAGGTCTTTCCGACAATTGTCTAATAGAAATCATTTCTACTGTACCTAATTCCACTGTTGTTCGCAAAACCGATAGAACCTTGTGGCGTTTTAAGTCAGCTCGATGGAGTAATTTACGGGATTTCTTTGCAACCTTTCCATGGCGTGAATATTGTTTTAAGTCGTCCTCTTCTTCGGACATCGCTCTTTCAGTATCTGAAGTCATCCTCATGGGAATGGAGTTATACATTCCCAAAAAACAGTACCGTATAGGTCATTTACGTTCCCAACCCTGTTTCAATAAGGCTTGTGCTGATGCAATATCTTTAAAAAATAAATATTACATTAAATGGAAATCTAATAAATCGGTCGACAGTCATGTAGAATACGTTGGTGCTAGAAATATCTGCAAAAGTGTCATCACTAAAACTAAAAAGTCGTTCGAACAACGAAAATGCAATGAACTAGCTACACCTCATTTAGGCAGTCGTAAATTTTGGTCTTTAGCTAAAGACTTTCAAACATTCCCCCCCGCGACATCTATTGACGGATCGGTAGTTGCTGATTCTGTAGACAAAGCTAATGCTTTTGTGGATTGGTGTGCATCAAACTCGTGTCTCAATGATTCTGGAAAAGATGTGCCCCTAGTCAACTCTTTTCATACGGTATGAAACCAATTCATTTTCGGTGCAAGCTCTTGGAATCGATCATCAGTAGGCTTGATCTCAATAAGGCGACTGGCCCAGACAGTATCCCAGTCTTAAAGAAATGTTCCCCCGAACTAGTGCCAGTCCTATCTAAGCTCTATACGATCTCTATGTCTTCTGGGGAATTCCCTTCATCATGGAAGTTACCACATGTTTAACCTATTCCCAAAAAAGGCGATAAGACCGATCCTTCAAACTACCGACCAATTGCCATCACCTCCATTTTGTCTAAAATCATGGAAAAAACCATCAGTCAGTAACTGCTCACGTTCCTTGAAACTAACAAACTCCTTAGTGACCATCAATATTGGTTTAGGCAAAGTCGTTCAACAGGTGATCTTCTTTCATATGTGACCCAAGTTTGGAACAATACAGTAGAGCAGTCCGGTGAAACAGTTGTAGTCGCTTTAGATATCTCAAAGGCATTTGACCAAGTTTGGCATAAGTGTTTACTTGCCAAACTCACCTCGTTTGGGTTAAATAATACTCTCATCAACTGGGTTTCTATTTTCCTTGATAAAAGACAAATACGTGTCGTAGTTGATGGCTTTTTTTCAAAAGAAGTTAGAATTAACGCGGGCGTACCACAGGGATCCGTTATAGCGCCTACACTTTTTCTGCTGTACATAAATGACCTTATTTTTTCAACAACTAACCCCATCCATTGTTTTGCTGACGATAGCACTCTTCACTGTAGTTCATCTCAGTCTACTCATAGTGATAATCCACCTTTTACGTCAAATCAAGAAATTAAAGCTGAAATGGCAAATTCAATCAACAAAGACATTCAACGTATTCTCTAATGGGGAAGCAATAATCTAGTTACATTTAATGCTAACAAAACTCAGTGTTACCCTGTGTCCGCCAAAAAAGATCAATCATTTCCTGTTGTAAGTATGAATGGTTCAGTTCTTAAGTTTTGAGACTCTATTACTCTGTTGAGTATGGCCATCTTCTGTCAGCTACCAAAACAGCTGCTCGTAAAATAGGCTTTTTGTACAGATCTAAGCAGTACTTTACCTCTCGACAACTCCTTCTTCTGTATCAGGCCCAAATTCGGCCTCATCTGGAATATAATTCTCACCTCTGGGTTAGTGCTCCCCAATACGCTCTCGATATCGTTGATCGTATTCAAAAGAGGGCGATTAGGCTTATAAATGACCCGTTCTTAACTTCTCACATACAGTCCCTTGAGTATAGAAGGATGGTTTCAGTTCTTTCTTTGTATTATCGTTATTACAACGGCTATTGTGTTGCTGAATTATATTCTTTGATACCATCTCGGGCTATCTTTGCGAGAAACACTCGATTCGCTCATTCACATCATCAGTATGCAGTACAAATCTCCACTTGTCGTACCAAAAGGGCGCAATCCAAATTTTTCTACACGGCTTCTAAACTCTGAAATGATCTCCCTAGTTCCTGGTTTCCTCTCACTTATGATATGAGAAAATTTAAGGTAGCTGTTCATAGGCATCTATTGGCAAGTCATTATCCCTCTCCCCTCCTAAGTTTTCCTGAGTACTTTAGCACAATAGGCCAAATTTAGCCTGTTCAGGTCCACAATCATATAAAAAAATACGTAAGTAAAAAGTTCAAAGTTGCTTTTAAGGTTTGGTACAGGTAAATAAAGGTAGGACATTTGACATTGCTTTTATTCAATCTCAAATCGACTAGAGAATAATTTTTTTTCTCATTTCGATTAAATGTTATACAAAGGTTTTATTCTTTATTTACATTTATGAAAAGATTGAGCTAACAGGGAAATCTAAAAGTGATCTATGCTTTAAAAATTAAAAGTAAAATCAATTAAAAAGATTTATGGGGTTAATTGCAAATTGAAGTCATTTTAAATTACATTTAAAAATTAGGTGGTGCTCAACTAAAAAATTTAGTTCGTTTTAAATTCAATTTTATTACATTTGTCATCTTAACGTGGAAAGTTACACAGGATTAAGTACAATCAGGTCATGTGGAAGAGGTGTAAACGGAACAGGCAGATCTAGGTGAAACAAAATCACACTCAATGGTAGTTAATGAAAGAATCAAGCAAACAAAACTAGAACAAAGCTTTTATGATTCTATAATAGAAGAGGGGCAGCTTCCGCCATCTGGGATTTACTGGGGAAAATCCACTTTCACTTTTTTATACGCCCACGTGGGGGACCGTATTTTCCACCGCTATGGTTTCTTTTCGGAGGCCTTTTTCAACCCCTTTTCATCGCTAATTATTTTTGTTTTTACTCGCGCACGTATAGGACGTGTTTTTCAGCCCTATTTTACGGCCGCCCCCGTGTAGACGCGTTTTTCAACCCCTATGGTTTGTTTTCGGGGGTCAACCCCTAATTATTTTTGTTTGTATTAAGAGCCTTTTTGACGGGAATTTTGTACTTGCTCACATGAGGGGCAGATATAGTTCTTGGGGCTGGTGCTGGACCTGGAGCTAGTCTTGGACTTAGGGTTGGGGCGGTGTGCTGGCTTCTTTTCGGGTGGCCTTTTTAACCCTAATTAAGATCCTTTTGGTCATATTAAGAGCAGTACAACCCCTGGAGGTTAAGCAATTTCACGCGTTCTGATTGGAAAAGGTTTTTATTTAAACTGTGTTTATTAATATGTATTAGGTCCCATTTTTATTTTATCAAATGAAATTGCATAATTGTATTTCTTTTAATTCCTATCTACAGATTGTAACCTTACGAAATTTTATATATACATTGGATTGTATTCTAATAATTAAATTTCGCTGTCATTTTAAATTAATCTCAATACGCAATGCAAAAAAAAATTATTTAAAGTTGAATACACGACACAGTAATCAGAATATTGTTTTTCTAAACGAATATTAAAACTGATTTCTTACCTTTGAGATATCTTTAATCGCCATCCTCTCGTTAAAATTGTTGTATATACACAGGTCCTCGACATCCAAACACTTAATATTAAAAAAAAAGATGTTGTTTGCACTAGCTGTAATTAAACTTGTGCAACTAAATAAATAAATTAAGGTTATAATAACCGTTTTGTTGGGTACACGTATAAGCACACTAATAACACTTTCTACATTTTTACTTATGCATAGTTGATATATAACTAGCTATTGATTTACCCATAAGTAATTTTTAGAGTGTAAATATACAAACAACCTAATTATCTTTATCGCACTTACTGCAACTCATATTTACCTTTCCCTTAAATTAATTAATAACGAAGCGGTTTGAACAAAATGCTGTATACACACAGACAAATTGTTTTTATAAAAACCTCATTAAATGTTTGGAGAGTAATAATTACATGTTTTAAATTCCACAACAATATGTAGTAAGAAATCACTGTCATGTCTACTTTTAGCTAATTACTGTGTCATTAACATTATATCCTGTTAAATTTAATAGTCTAAAAAAAATTTGATTACCAAGATCGAATGGATAAAATAATTTCTTTTAAAAAACACTAAATTTTAAAGTTTATAACACGATTTTTAAAAACACATGCTGAATTAAAAAGAAAGAAAAAAACAGTACGTATTATGCAACCCTTAATTAAAAAAGTAAGGTACAAAAAAAATCTCTTTATTTATCAGAATAGAATGGTTAGATATAAACTGGCTATTGCATTCCGATCATTAACTAATTTAGAAAGTAATACACAAAACCTGATTACTGCTACTGGTATTTAGCATTTATATTGTACTTATAAATTTACGTTCAAAAAGCTTAAAAATATTAAAAAAACTTTGCTACAGCAAAATTACTTTTAAATAATTCGAACCTTGAGATTACATAAACTATTTTTATGGAATGCATTACAAATATTTACAAAATATTTTTTGCCACCACAAATTACATTAAGGTCTAAAAATTAGTAGTCGAAATAATAAAAATTTCTACCCGATGCTTTTTTATACGGATATATTACTATATTCTGTCTTTTATGCAATCATGATTGATCTGTATACTCAATTATGCACACACACACACGCACGCACGCGCACACACACGCACGCATGCACACCCACGCACGCATGCACGCACGCAAGCACGCACACACGCACGCATACACGCACGCACGACACACACATGCGCACAGCAGCACACACACGCACAGCACGCACACGCACGCACACAGCACCACACAGCACACACACACGACACACACGCACACACGACGCACGCACACACACGCACGCACGACGCACCACACCCACGCACGACACCACACGCACGCACGCACGCACACACACGACACGCATACACGCACGCGCACAAACACGCACGCAACAACAACACAACATCGACAACGCACACGCAACACACACGCACGCACACACACGCAACGCGACACGTACGAAAACACGCAAAACGAAACGACATACCAACACAAAACACGCAAACACGACAACGACGACAACGAAACACGAAACACGTCAAACACGAAAACACAAACGAAAACAAACAACACAAAACACGAAACACGCTAACGCGAAAACACGTAAACGAAAACACACAAACGAAAAAACAGCATACGAAAACACGCACAGAAAACCAAACGAAACACGAAACACGCTAAACGAAAACCAAACGAAAACAGCCAATCGAAAAAACGCTACGCGAAAACCGTACTGAAAATACAAGACGGGAGCACCGTTAGGAAAACAAGTTTATTCACAAAATTGAAGGAAAGCTTGCGTTTGAAAATATATTATTATTATTATAAACAACAATACTTCATTTTATTTAATAACACCTATCGGTCTTCTTCTTCTTGAACCGTGATTCGTCGCCATCATCATCATGGCTTTGAGATTCGTCCTTCTCCTCTACCTCACTGCTCTTCTTCCTCTCCTGTGAATCATCACCATCACCTTGGGTGTGAGATACATTCAGCTCATTCATGTCATCGTTTCCATTATTATCTTGAACGGTTATGTTGTAATAGTTTATTAACAAGTCAGTAAAATCTCTAATGTCCGCTGATGTTGACTCATAAGCAGGAGAGTACATCATAATAATGCTCACTCGATGATAGTTACACTTTAAAGAGCGAAACACACGAGAAACGAGAACGCTGCTAGCCTAGGGTCTTGTGCGCTGGCGCGTTCGTCAATGTTCAGGTAGAATCGGTTATCTTCGGGGGAAGTTTTAAGTATTGACCTAATCACACTCTAATATTTTCCCTAGGGACATGTTTATAAAACTAAACTCTTATTTTATGGCTGAGGTATTTTCTCATAAGACGGCAGCTTGTGCGCAGACCTACATCTGCCCCTCACGTGAGCAGGTACAAAATTACTGTCAAAAAGGCTCTTAATATAAACAAAAATATTAGGGGTTGCCCCCCGATAAGAAACCATAGGGGTAGAAAAACGCGTCCTACACGGGGGCGGCTGTAAAATAGGGGTGAAAAAACACGTCCTACACGTGCGCGAGTAAATACAAAAATAATTAGGGATGAAAAGGGGTTGAAAAAGGCCTCCGAAAAGAAACCATAGGGGTGGAAAATACGGTCCCCCCACGTGGGCGTATAAAAAAGTGAAAGTGGGTTTTTCCCAGAAAATCCAAGATGGTGCAAGGTGCCCCTCTTCTACTTTCTATCATTGACCCGCTTTTGAAAATAAATGTGGACACAGAATAAATGACATTTTGAAGACATTCAAGACACTTTAAACAAATGGAGGCCATAATGGGTAAAAACGAAAATAGGATTATAGAGCACCATTAATGGAAACTGGGAAGGTAAAGACACGATTCAGAAATGGAATTAAACAGTGATTTGTTAATTAAAGAAATGTATAAGAAATACATTATTTTTACAGGTATTTGAAATTATATGCGGATTGGACATTTTAGTTACCCCTCATCACCTTCACGTTTATGGATTACCTAATACTAAGGCCATACGTTTCTCTTAATGTTTATTATTTTATTACGAAATGGGAATAGTGGCTTTCATATGTGGCTCATCACTCTTAAGTTTATGGATTACGAAATTCCAAAGTCGTGCTTTTACTTATGGTTTACCACTTTATTACACAATGGAAAAACCCAAGGACGTGACTTTTACTTTTGACTTATCATTACACTACACTTACACTTTTACTAAATATCATCGCCGCATTCCATAAGTGATTGGAAAATTGCCAATTCATTTTTTTCTTACAACAGTGGTCAAATAAGAATTTCAAAGGTCTGTTTGTTAAAGCTGTTTAAAGAAAGCTAGTCAGTTTATGAAATAAAAATTTGGCGCACAGTAAGTTCTATCCTAGATCTAAAATAGTATGAAAACAAGAAAAAGGGCACTTACATTTACAGGAATCTTAATTTAGAAATACAATGCTAAAAATAGCACCGAGCATGCGTTAAAATGTTTCGCACATATTTTAATTTAGATTTCAAAACGAGTTTTTGGTGAGTATGAAACACGCCCACGGCTTAAAATTAATATGAAACAAGTAAAATAGTAGTTTTAAGATTACAGAGGTGAGGATGATGATTCAACCTTGCGATACGAAATACGCAATAAAATTACTTATACTTATTTTCCACATTCTAAAACCCATACAATGCAAGACTGAATAAAGATTAAAGCCACTACCCTATTTTTATCCTCTTTTTGAACCAGATTTTTAATCCATTCTCTTCTGCGAATTCCATATGACAAAAGGGAGAGCTTATTGTGTCTATACGCCTTGTTCGCTTTTCATCGCCTGATATTCGCAAGTCTTTTTTCCTCTTCGTTGGCCTGTTTTCTCCAGCTTGCATGGGTGTGCTTTTTCCTTTCCGCTGAGGGTCCTCTGAGATCCTATTTTTCAACAGCTGAGGTTCTGCTTGGGATTTATCTTTAACATGTGAGGATCCGTCCTAAGCTCCATTGCTAACAGTTGGGGCTGAGACATGGCTTTATTTTTAACGTACAGGTCTCCATGTGAGACCTATGTTTAACATGTAGAGCCCTACAGCGGCCCCCATTTTCAGTAGCTAACTTATGGTATAACTTTAAAAGCTAACTATGCTAGTAGTGCTATTTAGTGGTATAATTTAAAACAAATTACAGTGATATCCTTAAATGTCCAGTAAAACGCATTCTAGCGGTTTCACTTTCACTTATGATTCATCTTGACACTCACTTTTTGTGTTACGCAATACGCAACTTTTCATTCACGACCGAAACGTAAAGGTTCTTTCACATAGATTACGTTAGCACTTATACCTATGACTCATTATCGTACAAATAATACTTTTAGGGCCTTGATTTTTAACACAGGCCCCTATTTTACATCGCGCTCCGCCTTGTGGTATAAGTAGAAGTTGATTGCAAAGTTTGTAACGCCATATTGTGGTATAATTTAAGCACTATCTTGTGGTATAAGTTAATAGCTATTAGTAACACCTTGTGCTTTAATGGAAAGGAAAGTTAGAATACAGTTTGCAATTGCCATCTTGTGATATAACTTAAGTTAGTGCGCTATATTGTAGTATAATTAGAAGTTTCATGTAGTTTGCAAGGCTATGTCATGGTATAATTAGATATAAACATCTAGTTTTTCTTGTGGTATAATTTAACATCTACTTACAGATACATATACAAACTCCCAAAACATTTACAATATATGCAGGAAAATATATCAGAACAGCTCAAACATACAAAAATCTAGTAACAAACAAGTACATGCGAATAAAGATACCAGTAAACATGTAAACACCCCATATACATACAGAAAACTAGCGACTAAGCAAATACCCAAACGAAACATGTAAGCATACAAACATGCAGACACTCCACACTTAAATGACAAAACATGCAAACACACAAAAGCAGCCATTGAACACCCTTCGTCTCTATTTCTCTTAATGGACGAATTCATTATTTCTCTTTTTCGGAATTACAAGTAAATGGAGCGGCATTTTGTGGTGTAACCAGAGGTTAGCTTCCGAATTAACTTTAACTTTCTGGTTCATGGGTTTCCTCTAGCCTAAAAATTACTTTCACGTGCCACAGGTATAATACTACTGCACTTTAAATAGTTTACATGAAATATACTAGAAACTATCGCTAAAAACAGTTCATCCAACAAGGAAATGTCCAAACAGGAAAACGTGCCAAAACCGCTAAAACGTGCCGAAATCTAGAAGTAAACAATCACGTACGCAAACATTTAAATACGTAAATCCACAAACACGCAAACAAAGAAACTAGCGATCAAATAAGTGAACACACACCAAACACACCACTACAATCACACACCATACACATTACACACTCAACAACACTATCACACACTCACAACAATCACCCATCACACACTCACACCACACCAAACAGTCACACATCACAGTCACACACTCACACACTCGCACACACTCACACACCACACACACACACACTCACACACATCACACACTCACACTCACACACTACACTCACACACTCACACACACATCACACACTCACACACTCACACTCACACCTCCACACTCACACACTCACACACACACACACTCACACACTCACACACCACACTCACACACTCACACACTCACACACTCACACACTCACACACTCACACACTCACACACTCACACACTCACACACTCACACACCACACACACCACACACACCACCACACCTCCACACACTCACACACTCACACTCACACACACACATCACACTCACACACTCACACACTCACACACTCACACACTCACACACTCACACACACACACACCACACTCACACACTCACACACTCACACACACACTCACACACACTCACACACTCACACTCACACACTCACACACTCACACACTCACACACTCACACTCACACTCACACACCACCACACTCCACACACTCACACACTCACACACTCACACACTCACACACTCACACACCACACCACACTCACACACTCACACACACACACTACCACACACTCACACACTCACACACTCACACACCTCACACACTCACACACTCACACACTCACACACTCACACACTCACACACTCACACACCACACACTCACACCACACACCACACACTCCACACACCACACACCACACACCACACACTCCACACTCACACACCACACACACACCACACACTCACACACCACACCTCACACACTACACACTCACACACCACACACCACACACACTCACACACACACACACACACACCACACTCACACACTCACACACTACACACACACACACTCACACTCACACACTCACACACTCACACACACTCACACACCACACACCACACACTCACACACTCACACCCACACACTCACCACACTCACACCACACACTCACACACTACACACTCACACACCTCACACACTCACACACTCACAGACTCACACACTCACACTCACACACTCACACACTCACACATTCACACACTCACACTCACACACTCACACACTCACACTCACACACTCACACACTCACACACTCACACACTCACACACTCACACACTCACACCACACCTCACACACACACACACACACACTCACACACTCACACCCACACTCACACACACACACTCACACACCACCACACACTCACACACTCACACTCCACACTCACACACTCACAACACTCACACACTCACACTCACACACTCCACACTCACACACTCACACCTCACACACTCACACTCACACACTCACACACTCACACCACACACTCACACACACACCACACACTCCACACTCACACACCACCACACACTCACACTCACACACTCACACACTCACACTCACACACTCACACCTCACACACTCACACACTCACACACTCACACATCACACCACACACCACACACTCCACACCACATCACACACCACACACTCACACCCACACCACACACACCACACTCACACACTCACACACTCACACTCACACACTCACACACACACACTCACACACTCACACACCTCACACACCACACACTACACACACTCACACACCACACACCACACACACTCACACACCACACTACACACTACACACCACACACACACTCACACACACACACTCACACACTCACACACTCACACACCCTCACACACTCACACACTCACACACACACACTCACACACTCACACACTCACACACTCACACACACTCACACACTCACACACACACACACTCACACACTCACACCCCACACTCACACACTCACACTCACACCTCACACACTCCACACTCCACACTCACACACTCACACACTCACACTCACACTCCACACCACACACTCCACACCTCACACACTCCACACTCACACACTCACACCTCACACTCACACACTCACACACTCACACACTCACACTCCACTCACACACTCACACACTCCCCACACTCACACACTACACACTCACACCACACACTCACACACTCACACACTCACACTCACACTCCACACTCACACACTCCACACTCACACACTCACACACTCACACACTCACACACTCACACACCATCACACACTCCACACACACACACTCACACTCACACACTCACACACTCACACACTCCACACACACACTCACACCTCACACACTCACACACTCACACTCACACCTCACACACTCACACCTCCCACTCACACACACACTCACACACTCACACACTCCACACACACACACACTCACACTCACACACACACTCACACACTCACACACTCACACACTCACACACTCACACTCACCCACACTCACACACTCACCACTCACACACTCACACCTCACACCCACACCCACACTCACACACTCACACACTCACACACCTCACACACCACTCACACTCACCTCCACACACTCACACACACACTCACACACCACACACTCACACCTCACACACTCACACCACACACACACTCACACACTCACACCTCACACACACTCCACACACCCACACTCACACACCCACACACCTCACACCCACTCCACACCACACACTCCACACTCACACACTCACACCTCACACACTCACACACTCACACACTCACACCTCCCACACTCACACACTCACACCCACACACTCACACACTCACACACTCACACCTCCACACACTCACACACTCCACACTCACACTCACACACCTCACACACTCACACACTCACACACTCACACTCACACCTCACACACTCCACACACTCACACACTCACACACCTCACACACTCACACACTCACACACCACACCACACACTCACACACTCACACTCACACACTCACACACTCACACACTCACACACTCACACACTCACACACACTCACACACTCACACACCACCCACACCCACACTCACCCACACACTCACACACTCACACACCACACACTCACACACTCACACACCCACACCACACACACACACACTCACACACTCCACACACTCACACACTCACACACTACACACACACACACCTCCACACTCACACACTCACACACTCACACACTCACACACACACTCACACCACACACTCACACACTCCACACACTCACACACTCACACACTCACACTCACACACTCACACACTCACACACCACACACTCACACACACACACTCACACACTCACACTCCACACACCACACCCCACACCCCACCCCACACTCACACACTCACACACTCACACACTCACCCACACCCACACTCCACACTCACACACTCACACACTCACACTCACACCTCACACACTCACACACTCACACTCACCCACACACCCTCACACACTCACACACTCCACACTCACACACACACACCTCACACACTCACACACTCACACTCACACACACACTCACACACTCACACACTCACACTCACCATCACACACTCACACACACACACACACACACTCACACACTCCACACACACACACTCACACACTCACACACCTCACACCACACCACACACCACACACTCACACACTCACACTCCCACACACTCACACTCACACACTCACACACACATCACACTCACACTCACCACCACACACACACACTCACACACTCCACCTCACACTCCACCTCCACACACCACACACCCCCCACACCACACACTCACACACTCACCCACACACTCACACACTCACACACTCACACCTCACACACACTCACACCTCACACTCACACACTCACACACCACCCACACTCAACACACTCCACACTCACACACACACACACTCACACACACTCCACACTCACACTCCACACACACTCCACACACTCACACCACCACACACTCACACACTCACACACTCACACACTCACACACTCACACACTACACACACACACTCACACACTCACACACTCACACACACACCTCACCACACCACACACTCACACACTCACACACTCCACACACTCACACACCACACACTCCACACTCACACTCCACACACTCACACACTCACACTACACTCCACCACACTCACTCACATCACACACTCACACACCACACACTCACACACTCACACACTCACACACACACACTCACACACCCACACCACACACTCACACACACCACACACACTCACACACTCCACACACACACCTCACACCACACACCACACTCCACACACACACCTCACACACATCCACTCACACTCCACACACACTCACACACTCACACACTCACACACTCACACACTCACATCACACCACACTCACCACCACACTCACACACTCACACACTCACACACACTCACACACTCACACACTCACACACTCACACACTCACACACCTCACCACACACTCACATACTCACACACTCACACACTCACACACTCACACTCACACACTCACACCCACACTCACACACACCCACACACCACACACTCACACACACCACACACCCACTCACACACTCACACACTCACACCACCACACTCACACACTCACACACTCACACACCCACCCACACACCCACACCACACCCACACACCTCACACTCACACTCACACACTCACACCACTCACACCCTCACACCACCTCACACACTCACACACACACACCACACACCACACACTCACACTCACACTCACACACCACACACCTCACACACTCACACATCACCCACACACTCACACACTCACACACACACCACACACTCACACACTCACACACCACCACACACCACACACTCACACACTCACACACCCACTCACACACTCCACACCACACACCACACTCACACACCACACACCCACACACTCACACACCACACTCACACACCACACACCCACTCACACTCACACACTCCACACACTCACACACTCACACACTCACACACTCACACACTCACACACTCACACACTCACACCACACACTCACACACTCACACACTACACACTCACACACACACTCACACACTACACACCCACACCACCACACACTCACACACTCCACACTACACACTCACACACTCACACACTCACACACTCACACACTCACACCACCACACTCACACACTCCACACACCACTCACACTCACACTCACACACTCACACACTCACACACCACACACTCACACACTCACACACTCACACACTCACACACTCACACACTCACACACTCACACACACACACACACACACACTCACACACACACACTCACACCACACACTACACACTCCACACTCACACACACACTCACACACTCACACACACACTCACACTCACACACTCACACACTCACACACACACACTCACACACTCACACACCCACACACTCACACACTCACACACTCACACACTCACACTCACACTCACACACTCACACACACCACACACTCACACACTCACACACTCACACACACACACACACCACCTCACACTCACACTCACACACTCACACTCACACCTCACACACACTCACACCTCACACTCACACACACTCACACTCCACACACTCACACACTCACACACACACTCACACACCACACACCACACACTCACACCCACACTCACACACTCACACACCACACCCACACTCACACTCCACACACACTCACACCTCACACACACTCACACACACACACCACACACCACACACACACCTCACACACTCACACACTCACACTCACACACCCACACACCACACACTACACACTCACACACACACACACACACACACACACTCACACACACACACACACTCACACCTCCACACTCACACACTCACACACACCACCACACCCACCCACACCTCACACCTCACCTCACACACTCACACACTCACACTCACACCCACACTCACACCTCCACTCACACACTCACACTCACACACACCTCACACTCACACACACACCACACACTCACACACCCACACTCACACCTCACACCACACACTCACACACTCACACTCACACTCACACACACACACACTCACACCCACACCTCACAACTCACACCACACCACACCTCACACACTCACACACTCACACACTCACACACTCACACACTCACACACTCACACACACACACCACACTCACACACTCACACACTCACACTCACACACTCACACTCACACACACACACTCACACCCACCACACACTCACACACTCACACCCAACCACACTCACACTCACACACCACACACCACACACCACACACCACACACACACACTCACACACTCACACCTCACACACTCACACACCACACACTCCACACTCACACACACACACCACACTCACACCCACACACCACACACTCACACACCACACTCACACACACACTCACACACTCACACACTCACCACACACCTCACACACCACACTCACACTCACACACACACACACACACTCACACACTCACACACTCACACTCACACACCACACACACACCCACACTCACACACTCACACTCACACACCACACACACACACACCTCCACCTCACACTCACACCTCACACACTCACACCTCACACTCACACACACACTCACACACACACACACACACACACACACACACCCCACTCACCCACACACCACACCACACACACCACACACACACACTCACACACTCACACACTCACACACACACACTCACACACTCACACACTCACACACTCACACACTCACACTCACACACTCACACACACTCACACACTCACACACTCACACACTCACACACTCACACACACACACACTCACACACACACACACACCACACCTCACACACTCACACACACACACTCACACACTCACACACTCACACACACACTCACACACTCACACTCACACACTCATACACTCACACTCACACTCACACACTCACACACTCACACCACACACTCACACACCACACACTACACACCACACACTCACACACCACACACTCACACACTCACACACCAACTCACACACTCACACTCACACACTCACACTCACACACAACACACACATCACACACACACACACACACACACACACACACACTCACACACACACACACACACTCACACACTCTCACTCACAATCTCTCCCTTTAACACACTCTCTAACACTCTCACACACACACACACACACACACACACACACACACACACACACACACACACACACACACACACACAACACACACACACACATCACACACTCACACACACACACCACACACACCATACACACACACGACGTACACACGCACCTCTCACACACACACACATCACATATCACCGACACATCACACACACACCACACATCACACACACACACACACACACACAACACACACACACACCACACACACACACACTCACACAAACGGGGTTCGCTACAAACACTAAAGGAATAACTCAGCACTACTTGTAAACACGCAACGCTCAAAACAAATGACCATTTAATTATTTTAAATTAACCATGGTTTAGATGGTGCATGCCCTAGTGTAATAAATTTCAGCGAATGCCACTTGGAATGGGAAATCTAAATGAACCCATGGGATCCCCGCAATTAGAACGGGACCTTCTCGGTTTCAGTTGGAAATGAGCGTAACCAAACCACAGCTGTTCGAGAGGCACTACAGACTCACAAGGAACAATTCCTCACGTAAAAAACTAAACGATGTAGAAAACAAATTTCGTCAAAAATGGGAGAGAGTGGACACGTCTACGTAATGAATATAACCTATCAATGCAGCACGCAAACCCTTCTACAAAAAGTGCGAGGCCCACGCAAACTAAAAGGTGACTTCGCCGGTTTCAAGCCCGTCATAGCAATGGCAGAAAATGCACTCAACCGTGACACTTTATTATGATATTATTTCACTTTAAATTTTTGTAATTACATTATTATTAACACCATTAATAAATCAAAATGTAACGAAAAACAAAGCAAGCATTTAAATTACGAAATTCCAGCGAAAAGATCGAAATCGTTATAATAGAAAAACTAAACTAAAAATGGAGAACTACACCCAGTTTAGAAAAATGGAAGACCAAAAATACACAGATGAACCATAAATCAAAATTAATTTAAAAACAGAAAACCACTAAACAGAATTATAATAATTCTAACTCAAACAATATCAATTAACACATTTACAAATAAATTAAAAAATTGAGCAATTAAATTACCAATTACCTAAACTTTTTGATTATCTACCAAGAACACTAAATTTTACAACATCTAAATTAGATACGAATAAAAAAAATAAAAACACTATAAAATCAATATTTTACACATCAAACACTATCAAAAATTATTTTTTTAGACTAACAGACATAAAATTAAACACGTTTAAACCAAATAATTTTAAAAGAATTAAACTTCACCATTATTACAATTAAATACCTAATTTGTTTTCAGACAAATTTAAGTTACATCAAACTTTTGATTTGAATTAAAACAAGGAAATATTTCAGCACCTAGACTTTACTACTATATTATTACACTAAATTATTAATTACTACATTTTGTTCAACTAGGAAGTTTGATTGAATGCCACTTTTGGGTGAATTGTTAATAGACCAGGGGATCCCCGCATATTAGAACGGGGCCCTTGCTGAGTTTCAGTTGGGGAAATGAGCGTAAGCCAAAGCCCTAGCTGTTCGAGGAGGGGGCAGCAGCAGAGCCACAACGGAAGCAAGTTGCCTGCACGTCAAAAAATCGTATGTAAACGGGATGTAGAAAACAATATTTCGGTCAAAAAGATGGGGATGAGAGGTGGACCGTCTACGTAGATGAATAGTATGACCTATCAAGTGCACGCACGCAAACCCTTCTGTACAAAAATGGTGTCGAGTGCCGCACGCAAATCGTATGATAAAAAGGTGACGTTCGGGTCCGGGTTTGCAAGCCCGGCTCATGCAATGGCAGAAAAGTGACGTCAAGCGCCGGTGTTGTACTACTCTTTATTATTGTATATTTATTTCACTTTAAATTTTTGTGAATTACATTATTATTAACTACCAATTAAAGTTAAACTCAAAATAGTAACGAAAAACAAAGCAAGCATGTTGAAATTACAGGAAATTCCAGCGAAAAGAATCGAAATCGTTAGTAATAGGTAAAATAATCTAAACATAAATAATGGAGAACTACACCCAGTTTAGAAAAAATGGAGAGACCAGAAAATACACGCAGATGAACGCATAAGATCAGAAATTAATTTAAAAGAAGAGCAGAGAAAGATGCCACTAAACAGAATTATAGATAATTGCTAAACTCAGAAGGACAGTAAATATCAATTTAACACATTTTACTAAAAATTGAAAGGTGTGTAAAAAAGAAAATTGAGCAATTTAAAATTACCAATTATCCTGGAGAAGGCGTTTGTTGATTAATCTACCAAGAAGCCAGTACTAAAAATTGTTGTTTTAAGCAACGAGTCGTATAAGTTAGATACGAAAGTGTAAGAATAAAAATAAAATGGTACGTTGACCTTATAAAAAAATCAATATTTTATTCACGAGTGTCAGTTATACACGTATCAGGAATTATAAATTTTTACTTTTTATTCATTTTTTAGACTAACAGGTACATAAAAAAATTAAACACAGGTTTAGAACGCAAATTAATTTTTTAATATATGAGAATGTAAACTTTCACCATTATTACATATTAAAATACCTATATTTTTTGTTTTTTTCATGGTACATTTTTATATTTAAGTTATACAATCTAAACTTTTAGATTGTGAATCAAAACACAGGAAAATGAATTTCCAGACACCCTAGTACATATTGACTACTATGATTATTAGCACTACAATTACTATAATTACTACAATTTTGTCTCAACTAGGAGAGCTTTGATTTCTGTAAGTTATGTTTAACATGCTGAATGTTACATTTGATTTAAAGTAAAAAATGGATTGGTTGAGACAACCAACAAAAAATATAAAGTTAAAGATAGTCGATTAAAAAGATTCATGAGATTAACTGGAAATTAAGTTCTTCGACAATTTAGGTGGCGCTCAACAATTTTGGATTAATTTTTTTAATTAAATTTTATGGCATTTATTTGCGTTGCGTTAAAAATTTTGTTTTTATTTTTTACTCTAAATTTAGTTGGTTCCTAACGTTATTAGCCTGTCTATCCTCGACGAAAATTCTTTCGAATGACATCCGAATTTTCATAGGTTAGCTATTGAAAATTTTTACCTTTATCTTTGACCCAGTAGAGGTAAGACAATTGAGATCAAAACAGAAGCTGCATATTATAGAAAGCAAATTTCACAAAGTTGAACTATTATTCTGCAATTACCCATTAACAGGGAAGAAACAAAGGTAGAGAAGGAATGGGAAGTGTTACACATAAGAATAAATATAGAAGTGTAACTATCAAAGGCGAACGAATATTAAATTATAAGATCACATGACTTAAGAGAAACGATCAAAATTTAAACATAAGGGTAAAGTTAATTAAAACATTTAAAGAATTTCTTTTTTCTAAGTTTTATACACAGTTTAGGTGGCGCTCAACTACTAATTCTTTAAAATTAAATTTCATTCTTTTTATTTACTAGAAAAACATAGGTTACAAATTTTAGTTTTACCCTTTTATACTAGTGGATGAAGGATAAAAATTATTGGTCCAGGAACTAAACCTTGTGCAACGCTTCTTATTATATCAATCTCATTAATTTAATAATCAAAAATTTACTGTAGTGTCTAAGTTTGGATTATTATTTTACATTGTAGTTTCCGTCCTCTGTAATGAAAAGTTTGTCTTGTGTTTTTTAAGGAAACACAACAGTTTAAATGTGACGATGCACTCAACCATCAAGCAGGAATGGAAGTACCAGAAAAAGTGCCAAAACAGGAACTTCTTTTTGAAAAAAACGAAAAAATTGATTGCAAAGTTCGTCCATATATCGAACGTAAACCTGAATACTTCCGTCACCTTCCCTTAGTTTATCACAATGATTTTGAGACCGAAGTTAATTTTAACTATAGTGTAATGAGAATTGCTACCAGTATTTATGATAGAGGTACGTTGTATTGATTAATTATTTCAGACAAACCTAATCTTTTTAGAGGATCCACTTTTAAACGATATTAGATGGTCCGAAGCACTTAATTTAGTATTTCAACAAAATTTTCAAGAAGATCCAACGCTGCTATGGCAGTATTTTGCTGGACGGTCAGGGTTTTTACGACATTATCCAGGTTTTTGAAAAAGTGCATTATTTTAGATTGAATAAAATAGGATTTTTTAGCTGTGAAGTGGTCCGAAGAACAGTATGAAAGAACGTATGATTTTCGAACGCGTGCTTGGTATTTGGAGGCCATCAGTTCGCCTAAAGATGTTATTATTCTGTTGGACATGTCAGGGTCAATGGCGAAATATAATTGGTTTGTTGCAAAATTTTTAGTAAACAATATTTTGGATACTTTAGGAGACAACGATTATGTGAACATATATTTGTTCAATAACGTGACACGCCCTTTGGTGGACTGTTTTAATTATACTCTAATGCAGGTAGGTTCACTTTCTCTTTCTTGGTCACGTAACAAACCTATTTTCTTCAAAATTTATGATGCAATCATCGTTTTTTTTATTGAAGGCTCATGAAGAAAACTTGAGGTTATTACGAGAAAGTTTAAACAAATATACTCCAGACGTAACGGGAAACATGAAAAGTGCCTTCAAGCTGGCTTTTGCAACTTTAGAACACTTCAGAAAGGACGAAGCTAAATGTAAACAGGTCAAGCGCGTAATCCCTACATATCCTCAAACTTACAATTTCAGCACATTGTAACCAAATGATTATGTTCATTGCTGAAGGAATTGATTACGACTACAGCCCAGCTGAACTTTTCCACACTCACAATCGTACTGAGTTTTACACACCTGTCCGAGTGTTCACTTTCTTAATAGGTACTTCACCATCTGATGAAGTAGAAATGGTTTGGATTGCTTGTGCTAATATGGGTGATTATAACATAATTTTTTTTATAAAAAGAGAATGATATTGGTTTAGGTTATTACGTCAATATTAGCAAAGATGCTGAAATAGCTGAAAAGGTTGTGAAATACTTAACGGTACTATCACGACCGTTAAATATGAATTCTGTTATTAAACCTGATCCGATATGGACTGGCACTTACGCTGATTTAGCGGATAGGCGTATTACAAACTGGTTGTGGCAAAAATACGAAGGTAATCAGCAGAGAGAAGTGTTTATTGATTATACAAAACAAGCCTATAAGCAGTATAATTGTATTTTTGATCAAGACAATATGCATTTTTTGCAAGATCCGGATCATGTAAGTGGAAAACTTAAGAATACACTATAAGCCATTTTGGATCACTATGTATATTTAATCAGCAGTAGTAAAATATCCAAATTTTCAGGAATACGAGATTTATCAACAACCTCGAGACTTTCACTACATGACGACTGTGTCTTTACCTGTTTACGATCTTCGTCCTGATGCAGTAACTAATATTTGTTTTTTTAGTAATAAAACTTGTATGATACGTCTATGGAATTTACGTTTATCTGTTAATAACATTTTCTTCTTTAACAGACTGCAGTTCTTGGAGTGGCTGGACTTGACGTTCCCATTAGCTACATTAAAAAACTAACAATGCCTCATCAGGTATATTTTAAGTAGTACCATCTATTGGTCAATAATACAACTACTTCCTTTCGGAGATGAACGTACTTGAATGTTGTTGCTTACCCAGGCGCTATTACACATGAATTATGTATTTTATAGCTTCATTAGTAGCCATTGTTGTACAGTCAGGTACATTTTAAGTAGTACCGTCTATTGGTCAATAATTAAACTACATCCTTTCATTGGTTTTACTTTAGTAACGTATTAGTCTGGGTGCCAAATGCCTAATTGTAGGGTAACCTTGTTTTGAGGTATGAATAAAAGTGTTCACTGTTTTTGAATGTTTATCATATGTAGATTTCAGATCCGATTGATACCAGAGTTGAGCATTTTGAGTAATTCAAGATGGCGTCCAAGATGGCTGCCAAAAAATATTGATCTACGTTTTTCTAAGCAATATTGTCATGTGATATATCGTTTTATGCGTTTTTTAGGTCTAGGAATCCAAAAACAACGTTAGTTTGGGTGAATAGCGGGGTTACTTACAAACCTATATTGAAAAAACTTGAAAAAATAATTTTTTTTTACATTATGGATAATATAGTTAAAACAATAGTTAAATTTCACGTTGTTATCTAAGATCAAGGTAAAATAGTTGAGTACAAATCACACTAAAATTCATCTTTACTGTCACTGTCATTTAATGATTGAGTTATTTTGGTAGTTGGATTACAGCACTTTTCTCCTTCATGTAAGCATTGACACATTAAGCTACATGAAATGTTCTTTGCCCGACAGCTACATCTCATTGTTATGCAGGGTTGATCAGATCGGCATGAACACTTTGTCATTGCTATTATGTAGTCTGGTGCAATTGGAATATTTTGTGGAATGGCAATGGGAATAAGCTCTTTGTTCGCTTCATCCCTTTGCCAGCCTAATGATGTTGGATCTGGGCCAAGTGATAATGGACTGTTTGCAGAGAACCACAAAATACTTTGAAGGTGTGCTCACTTTACATTTTCGGCAAAACATTCCTTAGTGGGTGGTAATGAAGCAAATGAAGGAGCTCGTAGTTGCGCTTGACCAATTTTTTTTGCCCAAAGAGAAATTCTCATTTCTGTCATATCAATAGCATCTTCAATTCCATAACAAGAAGCAATAAATGTTGTGCATTCATCTATTATCTCTGCCAAACAGCTGCCTTCATGACCCAATTTCCGTAACTGTTTACCAGCCTGAAGACACTTAAGACCTGTTTTCTTTCCTATCCCATGAATTTGGGGCTACAGAATCACAGCCAGACAGGGCATGAGCAGCTGGCAAACTGGTAATTATATCCTTGTACTTTGAAACTGTATCTTTGATATAAACTGATGACCTTCCTGATTTTAGCGATACCATGCAGACTTCATTTTTCATGGTAGTAGTACAACAATAAAACGAATACGTCTGTATCATCACATATAACATGAACAGTTTCACTTTCTTTTCCTGTAACTTCAGTTATTAACTGTTGAATCATTACAATGTCTGCTTCTTCTTGTTCTGTTTTCAAATCAGTTCTATGAGTAAGGTTGCCCCTATGTATTTGAACTGGTGTGACATCTTGTCCAGTAATAACCAAACGGTTCTCACATGGGACATTACATACGTTTGCAGAAATATAGTTGTATAGGAGCTGTATAAATTAGCGTTTATTTTCGTTGTTTGACAGCGTTATATTTTGTGGAGGAAGTGGTGTCGTTTCAGTAAGAATAAACTTTCTTGACACTTTCTTTCCGCGACTCGCTCTTGTTGCACTCTTAATGCTATAGTCATGATATCTGTCAAACACCAGGTGGACATGGGCATATTTTAGCTTGTCAATGATCTTTTCCAGGAAGTTATTTAGGAAGTCACTCACAGATCCTCCTACTGGCCAATGCACAACCCACAGTAATGCACAACCGTCAATAATTATTAGTGAAGGTGGATTACTTCTTCTGACTGACTGCGACACACTCATAGTGTTCATTAAAACAGCAAGTTCATATTTTAACACATCATTTTTATGTCTCTGTTTGCTTGGAGCGCAATGATTTTAGAATACAAAAGTGAAGGGTCCAGCTGCATTGGAGTTTTAATTTTACCCCCTTCTTTATCCTCACTCATGAACACAACAAATTATTTAAGAGTATTATGAAATCCACTTGGGAGGCTTTCTTGAAACTCATGCACAATTACCTTAGCCATTTCATAAGCTTTGTCCACATTAATTGCTTTGGCTGATACTACCTTCCCAGATACAATGTTTACCAATCCAGAGGATGCTCTGATGGATTTAACGGCTGATTACATAGTTCTAGTTTTTTCCTTAGCTTGTCCCTATCTACAGCATCACGACTAATTCTTCTGTTGCTTTCTTCTTTGTGTACATGTATTGCGTCAGGTTCCCTGTGTTCCCTCATTTTACAAAGTTCACTTGCAAGTTGGCTGGTCACATGTATACTTACTTAATGCCCAACGTTTTACTCCTGCTGTATTAAGCGTTAAGCCTGTCAAAGAATTTCCTCTTTCACCATGTCCGTATCTCATAAATGTGCTTTCAATCATCATATCCGACCATATTGCATTCCAATATCCACTTCTATGTCTCATTACATGCTCTCCTTTCAAAAAATGATCTAGGCACTCACGTGGCATCTGCTTCACATGCATTACTTAAACAGAGGCATAACGTAAATAGTTCCAATACCCAGCAGCAGCAAAGTAGGGCAACATTTCTTGTACACAGCAAAGATGAAGGAACCAATCTGCTTCCCTTTCTGCTCTCACGTAACTCATCGTTAGTAGAACTGGTTTAATAAAATTGTATACCCACAAACGAGTAGTTCGGCTATGGGTGCATTTTTCATCTAAGTTCTCAATCATAGTTTCAAAATTGTTGATGGCATTGTCTTCAAGAACTGGTCGTAGCACTTCTTCTGCCAGAAGCCGTAATGCTCGCATATCCTGAGGAAACTTTTTGCCTTTTAACATTTTTAGCACACCAGCAAATGCACACTCAAGAATTTCTGTCATCCCACTCCCAGCCATGAGTGAACCTATGCACTCGATAAAAGACATCAATACATGCATCACACCAAGACGAGGAACAAAGTTAGAAAACTTTTCAGGGTCGTTCCATATAATATCCACAGCTACTTTGTATATAGATTGATCTGCTGTGAATACTACGAATGGCTGACCACACTCATTGGTTAATCTCTGTGCTTCCAATATGCATGATAAAACTGTGTCATGATCAGTTGGGGACAGATCAATTAATGGTAAATACATTACTTGTGTAGCATTCCCCAAGTCATGTATTGATTCTCGATGTAATCTTGTGTTGAAACCATTATACTCTGGAGTGTCTGGACTCTGGGCAACCAATTTTAGAAAGTTAAAGTCTACTCTCTGTGCATTCACAACTGAACACTTTTTAGCAACATCTGAAGCTAATACTTTAACTGGGGTATTCCTTTAATTGGCAAAGAGAGTGATGGCATAGGTACTTTATTTGGTCCTTTGTACCTTTCAATTGTAATGTCGGGCTCTGGAGAAACAGTAACTTTATTTTTTGGCATTCTGGTTACAGTCATTACTTCCTGTTCTGTATTTACAATGTCTTGTTGACTCTTTGTGAGGATCATTCCCATTGCATGAGTTTGCTGTAGTCCATTTTCTGAGCAAATAGCTGCATCAAAATTGTCTCCAACAACTTGTATAAGACCCTTTCCTTCTTGAATATCTCTTAGTGAAAAGTTGGCACTACAAGCTTTCGCCACAGATGCTCGGAAGCGCTTAAATTCATCATAGGTCGTTGTGATCATGAAATGGCTAAGTTCTTCAATGAGTGACTTTTTCTTTAGAAGGATGGAGAACGCAACTTGAAGTTGAACTGGGGCTTTTTTTTAAGGAACTTGCAACAATATTACCTATAGCAAGTGCTGCTAGGTTGGGTATTTTTAATTCATTAAGAAGATGCAAGAGTGTTTCACTACATTCACGACTAACTGTGGTGGTGTCGATTTTAACATGGTACTTAGATTTATCTGTCTTCAAAGTTTCCTTTCTTATCATGGATCCCAATGGTTTCACGTGTTCAGATACGTTGTCTTCGTCATTTTCTGTGCTTATCAGGGTTGTCGTGCAATGTTTTCGAAATAAAACAAGACTCGCAATTCCTGGTGATGACAAAACAAGTAACTCTTTCCAGAAATAATCTTGCAGCTTTTCAACAAATGTCCTTCTAGAAAGAGTACTCCCGCTGAAACTCAAATATAAACTATACAGTTCAACGCTATTCCATGTTTGAGCACTGTTTTCAATCATGTCTTGTGTGACTTTATTAAAAGCAATATCATCATCTTTTAACTCATCAGAAGATTTCTTTTTTGCAGCCTTTATGTTACGGTCACTTGTAAACAATTTTGTGGTATTTCCAGTGATACATTGCATCTGCTGCATCTAAATTACTTGTGGCTCCCGAAACCCTTAACTGTACCTCCTCAGCCCATTTGTCATTTCTCTTATTGCACACGTCTAAAATTTCTGTCTTAAACTCTACTGTCCTATCAAGAAAGTAAGGGTTATAGCGACATGGATTTTTTGGATTGCGATCTACGCACTCTTCTCCACATAAAAACCAGTTTCTTCTAAAATTAAAAGATTCTGGTTCTGAGGGCAACACTCTGTTACTTTGTAGCGAGCATTCTTCTTCAGTAAGACTTCGTTTTAGGGCACGGTTTATGTGCGTTTTTGAAGTATAGGTTGACACACATGTCCGGTGGCAGTGTACTACTAGGTTGGGGTTGGATGTAAAACACTGTTCCAATGACTCATGATACACATCTTTTCGCAGTTTGCTTGCTGATATTATCGATTCGATCCTTTTAGTAGAACATTTGTCAGTCTTTCCTGGTTTACCACACTTGAAAAAACATTCCTCTTCTTCTTCGTCAGTTAACATCTTGCATCTCAGCAACAAGAAAAAAAAGGTGAACACAGCTGTAATTTAGAAATAAATTTTTTTTTACATTCTTTGTAGATGAAATTTGACTTTATAATCATATTCCTCGACCTAAAAAACATATAAAATGATATATCACAGGTCAATATTGCTTAGAAAAACGTAGATCAATATTTTGGCAGCCATCTTGGACGGCATCTTGAATTACTCAAAATGCTCAACTCTGGCAGAGTGGCATCAATCGAATCTGAAATCTACATATCATAAGCTACCAAAAACAGTCAAAACATTTTATTCATACCTCAAAACAAGCTTTCCAAGATGGCACCCAGACTATATACATTTTTTCCAATTGGGATGAACGTACTTGAGCGTTGTTGCTTACCCAGACGTGACTAAACATGAATTATTTATTTTTTAGCGTAATTAGTAGCGATGTTGTACAGTCCTGCACACTAGCTAAAATTGTGTAATTAAATATGCGGTTGCCTAAAAACGTTTCGCTTTATTAAAACATTTGAAGTTTATTGCATGCTATGTGATACTGCTGATCAATTGATTAGTTTTATGTTTTTAGATTGGTGTTAATGGTTATGCGTTTATATTGACAAATAACGGACTTCTTCTACTACACCCTGATCATCGCAAAGAAGTAAGTAAAGTTCAATACTTACATACTTCAAAAACAGACAAAATGCCAATTCACTGTTTCGGCAATTATATAAAATTGATAAAATCAATAAAATATTTGAAATAAGGGCGCCACTCTATTTATGTCTTAAGGGTTCGTTTTTGTTTAAATAAGTACAGTAAACAGAAAACACACTTGCTTCTTCACGATGGCTGTTGTAGCTCCTACCAGCTTGAATTTAGTTTAGTTGGAAGTGGGTAAGAGTTTAGCTAAATTTCGTATCGGTTAACAGGCTGTAGAGTTATTTACAGTGCACCTCAGCGTTGTATGTATGACCACCCTCTTTGCACTAACGTTGAGAATTGCGCCTACGTTGCTCCTTACGGGGTATATTGAGCCGACTAAACTTAATGGGATGGTTGTGGGTTACAAAAAAAAATTATTTCGTAGAGAAAATCGCAATTTGGTAAAATAAGTTTAGGCGTCACCATGTTTTTCAAATGGGATAAAGGTTACATAAATTACATGGTAAGAGCATGGTCGAGACGAGGAAAACGTAGTAATCATCCCTTTCGATCTCACGACACTTCACCATTGTAAGGGAATCTGAATTTGCAACTCTTCAACAACTCAAACGATAACATGGAATAAATTCCAAAGGTTAAGAGCGCTCGTTCTTATTTGTAGTTTCATTCTCATTTCAATCCCCTAAAGTCGATTTATTGAAAACGGAACTTCCCTCTCAAACCTACTCTGAATAATTTACGTTTTTAGTTAAAAATCAAACACTTCATATTGGCTTCTGAAATTCCCTGAATTTATCTTAATAAACTTAAAAAACACCATAAAGTTTTTTAAAAATTTTAATTAAACATATGGGATGAAAATGTCTATGAATCCTACAGAATTTACCAAATTGGCGATGTAATTTTTACTTTAAACTACATAACCTTTAATTTCACTATTACATTTTTGTAAGCATGCTCGAAGAATAGGGTTGGCATCAAACCATTCACTTAAATTTTATTTTACTAAAAATACAGTAACCTATAATTTTTTGAGGCAGGTGGTTCAAAATCTATTGTATGTGATATCTATTGTATGTATTCGGTTAATGATGAATGGAGCATGTTATACTTTACTGCCAATTTATGTTCTTCTCGTTTTGCGCTGATTTTTCACTTAGTTTGACCTATGTAGGTTCGATCACAGTTCTTACATAGAATTTCGTAAATTCCCTGGTCTTTCAAGTTTATTTTAGTTTTTTGATACGGAAGGACCGCACTGATCTCTTTGCTACACGAAATATAGTTTTGATTGATGTTTCTTAAGTGTTCTGCTTATTTTATCTGTTTTATGTTAAATGGGCGGCAAAATTGATTTTGAAATAAATAAATTGCATTCTTTTTCTGCTTTCAAAGATGTATAACAATTTACACTTGTATGAAGTAGTTCAATACGAATTATGAGAAGTACGCACGTAGTTATAAACCTGAAGTGTGAAACGTCGTGAAAATCAAAAGTCTCTTAGCGACTAACAGTGATAAGCGGATCAGCACCAGAAAATCAACGATTTATATGCAAACCGCGGAAACCTGACTACATATATATATATATATATATATATATATATATATATATATATATATATATATATATATATATATGCAATTATTGCATTAATGTTACTAATAACTAGTATTAACACGTTGTGTTACTCGAGAAACATAATTTACATAGCAACTGTAAAAAAATGTGGCAAAATTATTCTTATTTAACAACATAATTTAGTATATCCTAACAATTTCTAAGGCCGTTGGCATCACAAGCGTACGAAAACTAAAAATTTGTAAAAATGCACTAGCTAGTACATAACACAAGCAACCAATAATAGACTCAACCTACACCTGCTTTAAGATGAGTATAAATAATTCCGCTGTTACATTAGCCCATACACAAGAATTACGCCCGCTTGAACATAGAGACGGTTTAGTCAAGACACCCTCTAGGTAAAACCTGAATCTCACTTGCTTGAACATAAACCGCTCATATGTAGGGACTGCACCCTATTTAGCTAAGACTCGAACCATATTTGCGCCAGCATAGACAAGCATTAGCTAAGATCAGTATATATCTACGGAAACGCATCACCATAAGTGGTTCGCAGAAAGTGGTTTGAACGCCATTTCGTAGAGTGGTTTTTAAATGATGACTTATATGTCATCCTTATAGACACGAATAACTTGTTTAAAACGCATTGTAGATAGAATCAAAAACAATTCCAAATCCGCAGTTTTCAACTACACCCAACTTAGCTTAGACACGAACCTTTTCCGATACTCCGCACAGATACAAACCACTTTAGGTCTCTCACTCACTTTTACACACACACACGCACACACAAATACACGCGCGCGTACACACGCACACACACACAGACACACACACTCACATACGCTCACGCACACAAGCGTGCGCGCACTCAAACAGACTCACACTGTAATAGGTTAAAGCAGCATTAGAACACTGAACAGGCAGATATCCACATAAGCCCAACTAGCTTGACGTTAAGGCCGTGAGTTACACGAACAATTTTAGTTGATCTACTTTTGTAAAGTTATTTTGAGTGCAGCTGAAGCGAATTTGCAGGAAAAGAATTTTTTTTGATTATGCGTAATGTAAGTTGGTGTAAAGCATACGCCACTGGATTTTTAATGAAGCCTTAGTTATTGTATGAAGGAATATCTGAATGTTATAGAAAGATTTTCGCGTTGAAAATGTTAAATTTGGTTGAGAAATAATATTTTGAGTAAATTCTTATTGATACGACACTGGTAAAACTACTGGTCTTTTGCTACTGTGTGTGGAGGAATTTGTACTGAAAGAAGTAGTTGTAGACGTGTGAGTGGGTGGATTGTGCTATGTTGATGTTTTGTTAACGTACGGTAAGGAATATGTATGCATATTTTGTTTGTAGAAACTTTTGTAATGTTGTGCAATAATGGTAAATAAATGCAGGGTCACGAATGAAGGTGATAGAATGTGAGCGAGTTTGATAGATTTTGCGGATGTAAAATCCGCGCACACGTAAGATATGTATGGAAAGTTGAGATACGATTTGGTGAATATACTGAATGAATATGGTGAGGATAGACGATTTCTTCGAGGAGATATTATAAATTTTCACTTAAAATAAAGATAGCGACGAGTGTTGTATAAGGGTAGCGTGATTATCCATGTTGGATTGTGACGCGAGAGTAGAGACGCAGTGAAATGCTAGGTGGTTGGAGGTTTTTAAGTATGGGTTGCGCGCGTGGTTACCATTAGAATGGTTAGGCATTGGAGTTGCTTTGTGAAAATTATAGTTTAGAAGGGCCTGTTTATCCGCTGCATTAAGGGGATAAATCGTAGACATTCACAAATAACTAATGTAATACGTTGTGAGTTGAAAGAAAACATTAGTGATTTTCTTCAAAAAAATAAAAAGTGCTTAGGTAGATTAGAAGTTAATACAGCGAATATTTATTTATTAGTGTTCTATTGTGAGACGCCTGAACCTTAGGTTAGTGTAAAGAAACCTGGAAGTAACCATTTATGCTAACGAAATAAAAGTTTGTGAAATTTATTTTAAATATTGGTGATCGTCATCAATTTTGGAGGTGTACAATCATTAGCAATACCAAAGTGATTGAGGGAGGTAGAGAAGAATGTTAATGTGTATGTATATGAAAATAACAATTACTTTATTGTGGTAAACGATTTGAAGGAAAAACATCACAGTAGAAGGTGACGTGTTATTAGGCTAAAGAGCCGCTATACCCGGACGCGAGTAAACAAACTATAGACATTGCGTTCGTGAGTATTATAGCCGAGTGCGCGGAGCAAATACGGCTACTTCTCGTGTTTGTGTTTAGTGCAGCTGAGAATTTTTAAAAGGATTACCTTAAGCAGACCACATGGACTACAATTATAATACCGAAAAACGATTTATGAAAGTGATAAGTAAAGACTAGAAGTAAGAATTTTATTGCACCGAAACAAGTACTATTATCTTTTAAGTATACATTTTTTTTCTGTTATTGTTGCATTAAGTACGGCTTATTCAGTGGAAAGCTAATCGAACTTTGATTATTTTGTTGTTTAGTTTTAAGAAAGGGGAAATTTTAACCGTACGTATTTAAGGGTGGCTTTTGTTAACCCCGCCATTGTTTATAACCCATGTGCATAATTTGTCAGTATACATCCACTATTTTTTTTTACTTTGCCGTGTAATTGTGCCAATCGTGTGCCTAACTGGTTACACCTTCTGATAAGCGAATCTACTCTTTGCATATTTTCGAATTTAAGGATCGATTGGAAATTGCGTAATGAGCCAGATCGATCATAAAATTTCATTTTAGCTTTGAAATATTAAAGCAGAACACTACTAACACAGTACTTATTTTATTTTTCTTTCACTATTCATCCTACATTACTATTTTGAAGCGTTAAAGTATTACTGAATGTCTAATTACGATTTTAAAGATAAAGTATTAATAAAATATAACAACCTTATTCATGATACAAGCACTAATCATTATAACGTTGAATTAGTCAGCAATTAATGAATAGTTTTTCTTTTAGATAACAATTCATTGTTAAACCTGTAAGCCCCTTTGCTTACAATAATTAAAACTGTTTATTTTAATTTGCCTCCAACTATCTCATTCGTGTCTATTTCAACCAGACGGGGGTAGTTCGTAAATATGGAGTATTTAGGCTTAACACTGCTCACCTTGCATAATTAGAGTAAAATGGTTTAAACGTATATTCTCTTATAACGGTTATAAAACTAAATAACTTATCACTAAAAATATCTAAACTTAGCATAAATTAAAATCCTAATGAACTGGGGCTCCGGCTGCGTGGCTTTTATGGACGGCTAAGTCCCTGTCACTCCGTCCTGGATTATTTCATTTACCATATTAAGTTATTTGACTGTACTTCAACAATTAGGACGAATTAATGACCTTAGTAGTATTTATTTTATTCGGTCCTGATAACGATACTTTATCTCTATGGTACGCCAGTAGAACACTTATCGTGTCTTACATTATTACAATGACCGGCGTTCATAGGTCATGGAAGAAAATCGATATACGAAGGTTCTTCCGTATTCATGGTTATGTTTATAGTTATCAAGGTAAACGTTGCTAATATCAATTACGAGGAGTTTCGTTCAATTTAACTACAAATGTACGGCTGATTATTTATTTACGCGACTAAGTACCTCAACAATTAGAATTAATTACTTAGGAGCGTATCTTATTATTATTCGGTTAAGATACTTTGTCTCTGGTACGTGAAGTGAATGCACCTGTCTTAATTTTACTACGTACACAACGGTCAGGAAGGTTACGAGGTTCTTCCGTATTCATTTAAACATTTTATGTTTGGATTTAATATCAATTGAGAGTTTCGTTCAATTGTAACCAAATGTCATCTACATTGATAGCTGGTGTACGGTAACGCCTTGGTCCTCGCTTTTATCCAGGAGGTTCTTTTATATATACATTTCGATTGTGTTGCGGTTCTGAGTTTTAACGTACACAACGGTCTGCCAACGATCCGACGGCATTTCGTTCCACAAACATTTTTTTGTAATTTCTATACGATCTCAATTGTGACTTCATCTACTTGAAGCTGGTGTACTGGGTAACCGCCTTGGTCCCAACTAACGACATGATACTTTTGCAGTTCGCCGTAGAGTTTGACCGCGGTCTGGAAGATCCAGACCAATTTCGTTCCACAAACAAAAGTCAATTTCTATATTCTCTTTACACTTGAAGATTTTAAATCCCAACTAACGACATGATACTTTTGCAGTCGCTAGAGCTTTACACAGTTTCTTTGCAGCGTTAAAGAGTACTTCATTAAACACGACTACTTTTCACGCTGCTGCCATCCGATTATACCCACACACACCTACTCACATTCACATTTCATAACATACAAATTTAGATGCATTATGTAATAATAATGTATTAAGCGTTAATACACGAATAAAGCACCTAAGTTCCCTTACAGATCCCTATGAAAATGTCTTTATGTCCGTCGGGAAAATCATTTTCCGTATTTGTCTAATTTGGTGGGTATTAAAATTCAATACTCAACAACTTGTTAATGCTGGTACACATTTTTACAACAGTATTCTTTACTTTGAGTTGAATACGAATTATGTTTAAGTTAGTTTCCATTCGTAAAATTTCTCATTCACACATGATTAAAAAGCGTAAATTTACCGGGAGACCATTTTTTGCTTAGGGTTACTAGGCTCGCTGGCGCGCAGTTCCCAAACAAATTAAAAACTTTTGGAAATTCGCACCACTTTATTCTATCATAAACCATTGTATCACGATTTACGAACTATTACAGAGAAATCCAAAGTTAATCGATTTCTAATAAGTTAAACAGTGTACACGTAATCTTCATACATGCCTTCCCAAATGTGTGTAACTAAATTTTGCAAAACATCGAAGGTTACAACTTGCTCCATCTCAATCGTGAAACTACCTAACCACCTTGTTTGTTTTAGTTTAAAAATATAATTAAACCAACATTTAACAGAGTCGATCTCACAGAAGTCGAATTGATCGATGATCTCAACGAGCCGAGAAATTTTAATAAATCGCTGCTAGAGGTAGTTTCTTTAAAATAAATTACATATCCCCACTTTATAAAATATTTTTCAGATGCGCGATCGAATTGTAAGGCAGTTAACTGGTCACGATTCTTTCCAAGTTAAAGTGCACTTGGATAATATGGTAAGGTCAATTCAGATGAGGGAACTGCCACATTAAACAATGCTGTTCTAGCGTCGTGTTTTTATAAGCCGTCGCCATTACTTTTACACCAAAATTGGTCCATTCAGTTTGGTGGTAGCAATACCAGAAAATTATGGTTTTTACAAAATTAAACACGAATCCAGAAATCGAACAGATACTTTACAAAACAGCAAACAGTTAAGTGGATTAAGAAACACTCTGTTTTGGAAAATTCATCCAGAATGGTAAGTTATAACTGAATGTCTTGACGTGTTTACGTAAGTGTGTTGAGTAGGTTGTACTGTAAGCATTATGGAAGCAAGCGGTTAAATTTCGATTCACCTGAAAAGGAATTGCTTCACTTTTTAAACGAGTTAGAGCAGCATAATTGGAGATGGTACAAATACTGTGCGTCAATTCTACTTGTTACAAATTTGCACTAATTACACTGTTCCAGGCCAACCTGACCTAGTCACACTGCTTGTATTGGATGCGAAAGCGACGGAATGGTTCGAAGAGCGTACCACAAACTGGTGTGTATGCATTTAAACAATGCCTAGTGTACTTTACTGATTCTTTTAGGTACAATGTAATGAGCAAATATCAAATATCGATCGCATTCATAGCGACTCATTCAGGTTTAACTAGATGGAGAACGATCGAAGATGATGAAATCGAACCAGAGTTTATTAAAACAAACAATAAAGCAATAGATGAAATTTGGTATAAAAGAGCCGTTTCTCACAATTTCGTAAGGCCGAAAAGTTTTATATATTCAGTGCCATTTGATACAGGTATAGAGAAACAGCGCCACATATCGGTGATAACGTATTGTTGTAGAACAAGAAAATGAAACGCTGGTCACTGCATCTAACGGTATATTTCGTGAAAGTGGCACTAAAAAAGCGCCAGCTGCTGTTGTTGGTTTTCAATTCAATCACGTGGTATTAGAATCAATATTCAAAAAAACTACAAGTGATGTAAGGGGTGCTTCAGATTTCTGTAAAATTGACACTTTTTTATAGTGTGGAGATCGTAGTTGCCCACATACTTGTGATTCTGATGAACTGTCATGCTTCGTTCTTGATAATAACGCTTACATAATAGTGAGCGATGAAGGCTATACAGGTGCTTTCTTTGGAAAGGTTCGTCCAGATATGATGAAGCATTTAGTCGATAATGGTTTGTATCGACGTGTACGATTTACTGATTATCAAGATATATGTTACTTAGACCCTCCAAAACCAAAATCTAAATCACCAGCTTCCACAATTAAATTAGTAAGTGGTGTTTTCTTAACTCATGCAGACCGTTTTCCAAATGTGTTTTGTTGAGCGCCACCTAAATTCAAATAATATCTACCAAAATTGTTGTACCTTAATTTTTGATTTACATTGTCCTGTTTCACTTTAAATTAGTTCAATTTTATTTAAACGAAATAATCCTTTGCTTTATAATGAAATTTTTATAAGAAGAGAATTGTTTATGAATTATCAAAACAAATAAAGTTTACACTTTACTTTACTAGTAGGTTCTCAACTGAAATAAAATATTTTTTCTCTGCCTGCATTAAAACTTCTCGTATAAAGGGAATTCGCATAATTTCACATCTTTATTTTAATAATTAAAAAATTTAAATTAGAAAATGGTTAACGTTTACAGAATTGATTTTCATAAGGTTAACGTACTCATTGTGTTGTAACTGACCCTTGATGTTTTGTACTAAATCTTGTAAACTAGATTTCTTGTGTAATGAACATACTGGTCCGTCTTGTCGGGTTTAACTGTGATCATAAACTAACGGGATGTTAAGAGCGTTTGAACTAAACATTTAAAATGACGGATTCCATTAACCTTACTTCTTCCAATTTACCATAACCTCTTTGCGGCCAGATGTGTCCTGGATGGTTTATAAATCAAAACACCATAAGGTCCTATTTATGGATAATTTAATTTTCGTTATCAGTTTGTAGGGAATATTTTTGACATGGTTAAAGGACTGCTGTCTTTACTTTTTTATCTTATTAAAAGTATAACAGGCACTATTATGAAGGATGACCCCTGTTCACGTGCAATTACCTCAGAATACAAAGATAGAGCAATACACAAATCACTACCAACACCTTGCGATCGGGAACGCTGGCTTTTCACTTTAGAACGTGATACTTACATCAACACGAATGACAACATCTTTACAATACCAAATTGTTTATGGTACTCTAACATTCCACCCTTACCATAATTAAACATAATTAACATTTCAGGCCTTATATTGTTTATCCAATTCCTTCAAGTAATTTGATACTGCTAGTTGTGAATAGACCATGCGAAGTCGATATTCAAGTGTACCCCTATACACCAGATCCTGTCGAGTTAAAATATAACTTATCAATGCCTTGCTATATAGCCACAAAAAATAATTTTACCAGACGACAATATATTACTTGTATTAATAATCATAAAAGAGTAAGTAATTACAATTGATTAGATAGATTCATTTAATAACTAATAATTTTAGGAGTACAGTCTGAACTTGAATCACCACTATTGTGGTGTTACTTGGACGTAATGGGAGAAATTGCCTTACTTACGCTTACACAAATAAAAACTGGCAACACTGCTTTTTGTTTTTTATGTAAGAATTATCAATTATTCTGTAATTATTTGTATTTTGTGCAAGATTTAAACTCTATAGACTCTATTAATTGAATTTTTTCCTCCCACTTTAGGTACATTTTGGTCACAGAGTAACCCCTACACAGGGGAAAGCTATGGCGGTGCCTTTGATCTTTTGGTGTCAAGAATAAATGACTTTCCGCCATCTTTTAAGTAGTTTCAAGGCGCGCAATTCAAATATAAAAATTTGTTTTATATTATTTTAGTACCGTTCGGTCCTTATGATATTCAATTTAAGGGTTACTTTGTGCTTTGGTCAAATAAACGAATAAACAGTGGTTTCTTAACTATTTTTTATTTACTACTATAATATTTCCAATTTTTGTGTTCACAATGGTTATTCCAAGGACGGTATTGTCACAGTTTAGTAAGCTGTGGTTTTGTATTACTTTAGTTGTATTATTTTATCCTTTCGCAATGTAACTTATTGGCAAAGCTATTAAAAAGTATTATCAGTATAGTTAAAATATCACCTATTGAACCTGTTGAAGCAAGGGATTGTATCGGTCGGACCAGACGCTCTAATGAGACCTGAAGGAAGGTCGAATTCTTCCCGATTTCCTCATTAAGTTGCTCAAGGGTGTATTAATTTTAATTAATTGCACATTAAGCTTATATTGTGCTTAGTTAAAGGTATTGACGAAATGAAAACTTTGGCTTGGATTCAACAGTTTTAGTTATGGATTATAATGTAATCGTTGGACAAATGATGCATTTTTTGTTTATTAAATAACGTGTTTATAAGTATCGGAGTGCCTGTATGTGTGTGTGTGTGTGTGTGTGTGTGTGTGTGTGTGTGTGGTGTGATGTGAGGAGGAGCGAGGAGTGAGTGAGTGAGTGAGTGAGTGGAGTGAGTGAGTGAGTGAGGTGAGTGAGTGAGTGAGTGAGTGAGTGAGTGAGTGAGGAGTGAGTGAGTGAGTGAGGCGGAGCGAGTGAGGAGGAGGAGAGAGTCGAGTGAGCCTGCGTGGTGCGTGTCTGTGTGTCCGATGTGTAGTGTAGCACGTTAGTGGTGATGTGTAGTACGTGAGTGCGTCTGTAGCGTGTGTGTGTGATATGTGGGTGAATGGCCGTGGTGCTTGTCTGTACGTGTGTGTGGTCTTGCTATGCGTATATGTGGCATCTCATGTGCACCGTTAGTGTGCGTTTGAGTTTGTGTGTATGTGTATGTGCGTGTGTGTGTCTGTCTGTCTATGTCTGTTTGTGTATATGTGGGTGTGTGTGAGAGCGTCCATACGTGCATATGAGTCAAGGAATTCCGTGATTCCAAGCGTCAGTGTGTAAGTGTGTGTGTGTGTGTGTGTGTGTGTGTGTGTGTGTGTGTGTGTGTGTGTGTGTGTGTGTGTGTGTGTGTGTGTGTGTGTGTGGGTGGGTGCATGTGTGTGTGACACACTGCGCCCGAGCGTCTATGCCAGTGGAGTGCAATATGACTGTGTGAGTGTGATGACGAGTGAGTGGTGCAGGAGTGAGTGCGTGCGTGCGAGTGTGTGTGTGTATGCGAGTGCGTTCATGCGGGTGTGTGTGGGTTTTATCTGAACGTGTGAGTGTCTGGGTGTCTGTGTGTAAGCTCCTTTATGTGATTGTATGCGGACGTTTGTCTGTGCGCGTATGTGCGTGGGCTTCTTTGTGTGCTTTTGTGTGCGTATGTGTTCCTCAATATGCTTTAGTGTGCATTTGAGTGGTGTGTATGCGTATGTGTGACTGTGTGCATGCGTACTTCAGCGAGTATACGCATTTGTGTTCTGCACGCGCAAGCGTCATTGTTATTTTGGGGGCAAATTTTCAAATTTTAACATCGAAGATTGAAATTCAGTCATCAATAACTCGCATGATATTTAATTTTTTAATTTTTCAAAATTGAATATGGCCGCAGTTACAGTTTTTGTAGAAATATATATTTCCGATGCCGTTCAAGATATAAAAGAATTGAAAATAGATAAATAGATTATGGTATAAATTTGCCTATATTTAAGGGGTCAAACTTAAGCAATTATTTGAAATTGATTTATTCAAAATCCTCTCCAAGCATTTTTTTTTTTTTTATATTTTCTAGGCAACCAGTCACTCTTATGAAGACAACTAACCTGCGTCTTCTAAAGCTGCTAGTATAGGAGATATTAATTTTCAAATATTTGTTGAGGAACGTTTATTATTAAAGTGGTCGTTATTTATCGATAATTCTACCGTACCCGAAGTAGAAGTTCATTGAAGAATAATGACTTTAAACCTGTAGTACAATTATTTTGGAGGAGATTTACTGACATCCTGTCTGCACTTTGATATGGAGGAATGGCACGAAATCTCGAACATTAAAACTGAGCATCTAATACGCCAAACTCTAAAACGTGACGAACCGGACAGCTATCTATATAGGTTATAGTATAAAAATTGAATTGTTGTTTATTACCGACGAAGAAAAGCGAATCAGAATAAGCGAAGGAAACAATGCAGGATTTTCCTTTTAGGCAATCACCTATTCTTTTCGGCTGTGCAGGTGATAAATTAGAAGCTGAATTATACGAATGATTATCGTAATTATTCGATTTATGAATATTTTATAAATGAAGTAGCACGAATGTATATAATGAAGGTCTGAGCAATGAAGAAAGTATATTATCTAGAGGCAATTTTTTCTGTCAAAATGTTAGATTGCTTTCAGCATTAATAGGTCATAGTTATAATGTAAAAGATTATTAATTTTTAACTGAAATTGTGTACATCTTCCCGCAAAAATTTATAAAAGATGTACTTGTAAAATATATGTAAAAATAAACGTATATTATGTAAATCAATATTTTAATAGAGGTTGGTAGTAGGGACTCCACCTAGTGGTACATTTTCAAAAGCGGATTAGAGGTTGATCACGGCTCCATCTAGTGATGTTTTTTAAAAGTAGATCTAGGTTCCTGCAATTGTTATGGCGGGAAAACTCGAAATTTGAAATAGGTTCTAATAAGGAGGGTTTGCATGCTATACTCCAACTATTGGTTGGTTTCCAGACGGCTACCTTACGATTCCAGACGCCTATCTTCAGATTCCAGACGCCTAGCTTCCGGTATGTAGAGTTTCCTATAAAAACAGGTGTGAAAAATAAAACGTATATTATATGGAACAGTATTTTATTAATGTGATTCAATATACAACTTTATTCAGCTTCATATAATTACACTTTACGTACAATGCCAGTGAATAGTTCTTACTCAATTAATACATCGTGCAAAATAACACAATATGCCGAAGTATCGGCGGCAAAGTCCGAAGATGCTTCGACTTCCAACTTCAGATCAATAACTACGTTATGAATAATCTCGTTTTGTTGAGTGCAGTTAATTATAAATATCGGTTAAGTCTTAAATTATTCGTAACTAAGCATAGAACCTTGTGGCGAATTATAATATTGATTTCGAAAGTTTAAATATTCTTCGTAAGCATCCATGTATTTGTTTTCAGCGAAAACCAGATTTTGCTGACGTACGGATATCTTCTATTTTTAGTATTTGCTTTTATATTCGAGATATTTAAGTGATCGAATTTTGCTGCACTTTCTTCCCTATTATTTAGCTTCTTAGTATGGAAAGCAACCAGTAACCATTGCGGACGTTGAAAACCAGTACTGCTCTATACGGCCCAAACCATTGCCGTTGATGGATATAAGTACGAATCTCGAGCGTGAATTTTTATTAATCTTCTGATAGATAAACAACTTCATAGCATCATTCGGAATTACATACGGAACTTTCCACGTAAGATTCATCAAGTTGACCTTAACGTCCGTTTCAGCGCTGTAGCAGTCGACATCGGTCTTGGATCGAACCAATAGCAGCTCTTGACGTATGTTAACGAGAGCACATGCTTGAGCGGTATGGAAGTGCAGAAGACGGTCTTGGTGCTGTTTAACAGTTGAAGAGGCCTGTTTTGCGGATTTCATCCTGCATGCAATAAACAAGCACTTTGATCTGCAGTATATGAGCAATATCCTGTAATGGTGCTGTTAATACCAGGTAAACCTACTGTTTCAATCACCTGGTCGCCTCTCATCGAATAAGAAGAGAAGTGCATTATTCGTGTGATTATACGCTTTTTGCTTCATTAGGGGTTAAAGTACGTTCTAAATATATAACAGTATCGTAAGTAGCTGTAATGAGCTCGGATTTTTGCACAACCAGATTAATCTCATAAGAGTTGCTGTATGCATTTGTTGATGATAAGTTTCATATCTTTGTACCTCACCCCTGTGAATAAACCTTTCAGCGCTTCTTCCATATTGTCTTAATGCTTTATAGCCGATATATTGTAGAAACTAAACGTCGTCTTCGGTTAACGATGTGCTCTCGTCTGCATATAGAGACCTACTACCGAAAATCTTAAGACCGATACTTCTTCAGTTCCAATCTATAGATACTTTCTCGTTATCAAAGTCCACTAATCGAATCCCTTGATAAACGAATTTCAAGGTTATGTTATCTATACGTCGTGTAAGTACAGATAAATAAATAACTGTAGCCTGCTCTTTGATTAATTTATAACCTGGTTGAACGTGTACGTCAAACTCGAAGATTGTCTGCGCCTCCGGTTAAATTACACTCCACATGTATATTCGTGGCGTGAATTATTTGAACATCCAAATCAGATTCGTGGGTGTGACCTGCTCTGTACACGTTAGTTGAGAAGCCAAGCATGCCACCAGTAGAATCTTCCTTTCTAAAGTCTACGTTATGTATAGATTTAACTTCACATTTTAGCGCATTATTGTTTGCTTTTAACGTAAAGTCGATCGTGTTATGCGGGTTAATCTTACGCTGTAGAAATTTGTTAATTGCTACTATT